>VWZS01002674.1:0-68595 GCA_013397075.1 Rhabdornis inornatus
TTTGGGTGTGTGGCTGTTCAGCTCTCCCAGGACACCTGAGCAATTCCCTGTGCCATTCCCTGGCCGTGTCCAGCACCCTCCCTGCCCTCTGCTCACGCCTCAGTAGTTTCTCTGGGAATTATTTGGGAATGTGAGCAGTCCCTGCTCTGGGCACTGCCGTGACATGAAGCCTCCTGTCCCTTCCCGAGCTCTCCTGAGGACCTGAGCACGGCTCCATTGCTTCCCGCAGACCTGGCCCGAGCAGGGCAGTGTCCAGTCCAGCAGGGCTTGTCCCAGCAGGGCCCTGCCCTCGGGGCAGTGCTGCCTTCAGGGTGTGCCCCTGGGCTCACACCCGGAGCCCTGGCTGGCAGCAGGGCTGTGCCCATTGTGCTCGGGCAGCAGCTGGAAGGTGAAGAACTGGCAGTGGCCCTGCTGCCCGCTGGCCTGGCGGGCTGGGCTGAGCAGGGAGCTGCAGTTCCTGCACTCCTGCAGCGTGCACAGCTCCAGCTGAGGGTGGCTGATCCTGCTCACGTAGCCGGGGCTGGGGGATGCTGAGGACAGAGTCCTCTGGCTGCCGCTCAGGAAGCTGCCGCTGTCTTCCAGGGAATCTCTCCTGCCGTGTTCCAGGGAGCAGCGGTTCCAGTTTCTGTAGCTGTAGGGCCACCAGCCCAGCTGCTTGCGCCGGTGGCACTGGCACCTCAGGATCTGGATAAAAGCCCTCTTGAACTCCTTGCTGGAGCAGGGGTAGATGATGGGATTCAAGCAGCTGTTGAAGTAGCCAAGCCAAAAAATCACCTTGAAGATCGTTTCAGGGGGCTTCAGAGCTGAGAACAGGGATCCTGTCCAGGGGAGACAAGCAGAGAATTTCTGAGGTAAGGGAGAATAACCTGAGGTAAGCAGAGAATATCTGTCTTTAGGGAGGGAACATGTTCAGCAGATCACTGTTAGAATCTGTGCTTTAAAACTCTTTCATGCATATTGGTCTTCTGCTACTAACATGTTATTTTTAAAGCTAATAAGGAAATGTTTCCCATCTGAAAGATAAAGGAGCACATCACTGATGAAAGATTGAAAAATAAGAAGCAGTCCTTGTGTTTATAGGTCCACACCTGCTGCAGGAACATCTCCTGGTCTCAGGGACAGATCAAACCTCCTTTGTCCAGTCTGTGCCTTCTTCAAAGAGCTTTCAAAGGTCATTTTTGCAGAAAGGTGTTCCCAGGCCCCTCAAAAAGAGCATTTCCAGACAAACCTTATAACGTCTAATAAATCCCCTGGCAGCTCCTGAATGCCCCTCCATTTCTCTAGATTTTTGTGAAAGTACAAACCTCCTGAAACCTGAAGTTAATTGGGGAACTTCCCATATCTCAGGCATTCATAAAAATGGTGTAACCCAAACCAAGAAGTTATTCTGTGAATACTTCCCCTTCCCTTCACAACTAAACAATTTCCCTAACGAGGCTGCCCAAATGAAAAGCTCACACTGGGGAATCCACTTCCTCTACTTTTAGTGGTAATTGATCAGCTAAATTTAGCACATGGGGCTGGAGAAAAGAATGTATGAGATTTTTATGGCAAACAGAGCTGGGTTTGTTTCCCATCTGGGAAAACACCTCTGTGTTTGGCTCAAGTGACCAAGGACTGGGGGTCCAGGAGAGAATTCCTCTGTCAAGAGCTGGAGTTGGATTTGCAGAGTGTTTCAAATGGAAGGTGACACCCCAGCCTGGCTGGGAAAGAACCTTTTCCTCTGGAGTGGTTTTGGATTTGCTGGGCTGTGAGAGCAGCTGAGTCAGTGGTGGCTGTCAGGATGCCAGGGGAGGGGAGGGATGTGATTCTGGGCACGTTTCCCATCTCACTGAAACACTGAGGTCGTGCCTGGGGCCTCCAAACTATGCAAGAGCATTTCCTCTGCTCCTGGGCAACAGCTCTGGGGTGCCAGCACAGGCAGCACAGCGTGTGTGAGGCCAGGGCTGGGCTGCACTCCCTGCAGGAGGGGTCCTTTGGAGCCAGAATCCCAGATTTTATCCTGGCAGAGTTTGGGAATGGTGCCAGGGCTGGGATGCACTCCCTGCAGGAGGGGTCCTTTGGAGCCAGAATCCCAGATTTTATCCTGGCAGAGTTTGGGAAGGGTGCCAGGGCTGGGTGCACTGCCTGCAGGAGGGGTCCTTTGGAGCCAGAATCCCAGATTTTATCCTGGCAGAGTTTGGGAAGGGTGCCAGGGCTGGGTGCACTGCCTGCAGGAGGGGTCCTTTGGAACCAGAATCCCAGATTTTATCCTGGCAGAGTTTGGGAAGGGTGCCAGGGCTGGGTGCACTGCCTGCAGGAGGGGTCCTTTGGAACCAGAATAGCCAGGGCTGGGATGCACTCCCTGCAGGAGGGGTCCTTTGGAGCCAGAATCCCAGATTTTATCCTGGCAGAGTTTGGGAAGGGTGCCAGGGCTGGGTGCACTGCCTGCAGGAGGGGTCCTTTGGAACCAGAATCCCAGATTTTATCCTGGCAGAGTTTGGGAAGGGTGCCAGGGCTGGGATGCACTCCCTGCATGAAGGGTTCTGTGCCTCCAGATCCCAGATTTTATCCTGGCAGAGTTTGGGAATGGTGCCAGGGCTGGGATGCACTCCCTGCATGAAGGGTCCTTTGGAGCCAGAATCCCAGATTTTATCCTGGCAGATTTTGGGAACGGTGCCAGGGCTGGGCTGTGAAATGAATGGGTTTATTCCCCACAGGCTGCACTCTCTGCCTGTGGCTCCAGAATCCCAGATTTTCTCCTGGCAGAGTTTGGGAATGGTGCCAGCTCTGGCTCTGCCCTGGAGCTGAGGAGCTCAGGGTTAAATGGAGACTTTGAAGGGATTTCCTCACAACTCCTGCATTTCAGGGCTCTACAGGACTCCTGCAGGGTGAGCCCCTGTCCCTCAGGGCTGTGCTGCTGGCACTGGTCTGTAGGGTTTGGCCAGAGCCTTTTCTGTGCAGCTGCTGCAGATCCTGCAGATCCTGCAGATCCTGCCTCTGTCCTGATGGACAGGAGAGGATAAAATTTACAGGCCAGATAAAATGAGTGAAAGTCTAGAGATGAAAACTGGGAACCAATGCAGATAAATGAGCTGTGCTTATTTAATTTATATAAAGAAGAACTTACTCCTGATTTTCTCAGTTTCAAAACCTTTCTATAATTGTAGCTAAATGCTGATATTTATTTTTTTTTTTAATTAACTACAATACCTTTTACTTGACTGCATTAACCTATCAGGAGCAAACAAATGTGGGCTGTTTTGATACCTTGATAAAATGTTAAAGCAAAGCCTGCTGCACACACTCAAACACCAGACTGATATTTCCTGCTTTAATTCCAATCACTTCCCCACTTTATGCAGCCTGATAAAGAGATTAAATATTGCCCTGCGCTGATTTAAACTGCTCTTTAAAATGCCTGCAAAATTTGCATGTGGTTCTGTCCTCAGTGATTTATTGCTGGTGGGGTGGCCAGAGGGATTTCCCTGCTCCAAGTGGTTGCTCCTGTTGCATGTTTAACAGCCTCACTCCAAGGGATGTGTATTTGCTGCTCACTTTTATTTCTCAGCACTAACCCTGTGATTTATTAATCACAGCACCACAATCTCCCTCTCACTGCACCACTGACACCAACAAGATTTTTGCAAAGCACAAGTGGAGAACAGGAAATATTTCAGAAAATCAGCTGGATCCATTTGGAGGGATCAGTTTTTGCCCACAGTCCTCAGGCTTGATGGAGCTGTTGAGCTTGGAGATAAACTGAGCAAGAGCAAGTATCATAAAAAGGAATTAAGAAGTATTTTATTTAGGAAGAACTAATTTCATTTAGGCTCTGACTGGTTCTTTATAATGAATGCTTTATTACAGAGAAAGTCAGTCAAGTCTCCTCAATGAAATTAGGGAACACTGTGGGAAACAATTTGCAATATTAATTCTCCTCACATATTCTGCAGAATATGGAGGCAGAGCACCACTGAGACATTAAAATTCAGAGTCCACTGGACTCAGGGAAGTCCTTGAAACCCTTTGAAAAGGCTCATGAGGACTTTAGTGGACCTGGGAAGAGTCCTTAAAATATCTGGGTGGGCAGCAGAAAAATCTTCTGGAGTGGCTTAATTGTTGTACTCTTAATTAAGGAAAGCTCTTCACTGAAGGAGGTTTTAATTAAACATTCATTTTTAATACATTGTGGTTTTGATATCAATTAAGTCTAATAAATTACTCATAGAATAATTCTGCTCAGGATTTGATACTTAGATTAGATAATAATTGGGGAGGAGTGCTGTGAATTCCCTGGATTTAAGGACAAGTCACCAGGGATGAATTTGGGGCTGTCAAGTGCTGTTTTCTGTGCCTTACAAAGGAATTGCATTTCAAAATCTTCTAAATACAGTTTTGCTGAGATGAAAACACACCTGGGGGGGAGTGTGTTGAGTTCCTTTCCAGTTTCCTGGAACAAATCCAACATCTGGATTTATTGCAATATAATGTACAATAAATACATGTAGGGGCTCTGCTGTGTGCCACTGGATATTCCAGCTGGGAAACTGAAGATCCACTGCAAATGCCTTTGGCATTGTTTGAAGGTTAAAGAGCCACAAAACCTGAAACTCCTTCTCTCTATTGATAACAGGTTGAAAATGAGGTGTTTCAAAACCTTCTTGTTTGCACACCATAAAATAGAGAGAGAGAATTGGTAATTAGTGATTGGAAGTTGAGAGTCAGGTAAAGGTGCCCTGGGAAGGCAATCCAAGGGCCAGTCTTCTTTCAGAGATTCCATTTTGGTGCAGACTGGAGCCATCCTGACTGCAGTTAAATCTCAGCTTTTCAAGAGAAAATTCCAAGGTTTTAAAAACTGCTCTGGTGAGGGAAAGGGTTGCAAAGCACCAAATGAGAACAGCTGAGTTCTGAGACAGGGAAAACAGGAAACTTCACCAACATCAACCCCCATGTCCATCTGTCCCCCAGGAGCCAGCTTGTGCAGAAATGAGCCAGAAATCTGCTTTATAATGGAACTTCTCCCCGGGAAAAGTGATTGATCAGATCTGTGCTGTGACCAGCACGAGACTTTCCAGGCTGGGATTCCTGCAGAACCCACAGCTCCTGGAAGCTGCTGATGGCCGAGTTACACCCCCTGTGTGCACAGCCAGTAAAATCCTCCCTGCAGGAGCAATCATCTGCCCCTGAGCAGAGTTGTTGTGAGTTTAGAATGTGCTGAAAGGATGTGGTTGCCTTTTGTTTAAGCTTTTGCTGCAGCCCTTCTCACCACGGGCTCAGCCAAGCCAGCGTGCCAAGGTTTTGGAGCTAATTGGATTTCTAAAGCTCCTGATTTCTCCCCTTCCAGCATCCAGTGTTTGTGTACATTCCCCTGGACTTATTTAATATAGGAAAAAACCCCTGAACAGTAGATGTTTACAAACAGTAGATGATGAAGTGGAGAGGGTGGTTATAAAACCAAGGGTTGGTCAAGCTGGGAGGCACTGCAGGCTGCTGGAGAAGAGGATTAGGATAACAGGGAAAACAGCTGGAAAACAGTGAAAAATGATCTAGAGAAACAGGGAGAACATCCAAAACAAGCAGAATCAAATTCAATAAGGAAAATGAAAGGAAAACTGGATAAATTAGAAGTAACAATGGGTAGCACACAAATCTGATGGGGTTCCAAGTCTGGCAGTTGTCATTCTCCAGTGGACTGACAGGTGCATTAGGGATATCCTGGAATCATGGAATATTTTGTTTAAAAGAACCCTAAAGCTCATCCAGTCCCACCCCTGCCATGGGCAGGGACACCTTCCACCATCCCAGGTTGCTCAGAGCTCCAAAGTGTCCTGGCTGTGAGGAATTGATGTCCTAGCCCTGACAACCTGTAGCAGACATATTTCAGCTGAACAAATCACTGCAGTGAGAACAGCATGGACTTCGTTCACAATGACTCAAATCTGAGAAGCTTTTGAAAGGCTCTGAAAATAGAAACTTATCTGGAGTGGCCAAAATAAAAACCAGGACTTCAAGGAGTACAGATAGGCATGAGATCTTTTCCTAAACCCCAGAGCTGCTACACCTCCTTGCATTACAAGCAGTTGTAAGGCACAGCAGCTACATTGGATTTCTTGTGTTTACACACAGAATTACTGCCCTGGGCAGCACCTCTCAGCCCAGCCCAGCTTTGTGACTTACAGGTGACAGAAATCACCTGTGTTTAAACTGTGCTGCCCTCAGACAAACATGATAAAAACAAGATCAGTTCTGGTCAGAGTCTCGTCCAGTCTCTAAAGCTGGCAGTGCATAGGGACACAAACAGTAACAACATAATAAAGCCATTATTGTTGTTATTATTTAGTCCAAAAGAGTTAGAGACTCCAGCAGCTCCTGACTAGACAGCACACGAGCCAAGATTATCCTTATTTTGCAAAGGATTAGCTGATTAATGGAGTTTAGAAAAGCTAAGCTGAGCCTGCTGACATTTCATTTATTGGATTTCTATATCTGCAGTTACTGAACATGCTCTGGTGTTTTCCCTCCTCCTTGCTCTTGCCTGGCAGCTGAGCCAATCTGGCTTGGCCATGGCTGGTAGGAAATGGCTCCAGGATGGAACTGGACACTGTTCCAGAGGTGCTGGATGAATTTCCAGGGCAGCTTTTCTCTCTCATCCCTCAGCAATGGATGGTTCTTGCTTTCCCATTTCCAGGGCTCACCTGGAAGCTCAAAACAGCCCCAAATCTTGCAGTGGGTTTGTTTTAGTAAAGATGTGAAAAAACTCCTGGCTCTTTGGTCCTGGCAGTATTTCACCTAAAGCACCTGAGACCCTGAGCTCTGGCCTCAGGGGCTTGAGGTCCACCTGGATTTTGGCAGCTGCCCTGCCAAAAACATTTCCTCTGAGACTCTCCCTTCCCTCCTGCCTTTGATTTCAAGAGTTGTGAGATTTCCTCTCGCTGCCCAGGGGCTCAGTCCTGGATTTTTTTCCTTGGCTCTCTCTGATCTGACACAGGAGCTGCTGCCACCCCTGGGGCTGAACAGTCACCACTGGTTGATCTCTGTGTGTTTTTTTCTGCATTGCTTTGTGTATTTATTTCTGTGACACTGAGCACTGTAGGATTTCCCTTTGTTCCTCTGACAAACAAATCCAAAGCCTGCAGAGGAATTACCCAGGAATTTGTGCAGTTTCCCCTACTTTGATAACAACTTTGTCCTAAACCCCAGACTCTGTCAGTGACTGGTAACTGATACCCTTTGCAAAGCAGAGGCTTAAACCAGGGTTTAAGAGAGGCTATTTCAGTAGCAAAATGAATCATCCCCAAATAATCTGGGGCTGCCCACGTGCCAAAACACTCCTGCTGCTCACTGAGTGCCCTCAGGATGTTTAATTGTCCAGTTCCTGCTGTCTCCTGTCAACTGAACTTTGCACAAGGATTGACCTGCCAGATTGCCACATCCATTAATTTATTTGAATTCTGTAACTATTAACTCGAGGTCATCAATTCGAGAGAGCTGGGCTGGTCAGGGAGGGGAAGAGGAGGCAAATGAGGTGAAGATAAGCCAGGCCTAAAGCCCTGCAGAGAGCAGAGCCCAGTGGCACTGACAGCACCAGACCTAAAGCCTGGAAAGGTTTCCCATGGTATTCTTTGTTATTCTCAGAGGTTGGCCTGATGTAGCATAGATCTACATTCTGTACCTAAATGGCATTTTATTTTAAGAATAATTTTGTGTTGGCTGACCTACAATGTGCAGAATATTTAATATTATTTTTTAATTACTTACAGAGAGATTACAAAAGCTTGATCCATAGTGATAGACCCACCAGGTGTATCTTCATCCTGGGGCTCTTGGGATCTTCTCCTAGTGCTGGTTAAGTTCCAAAAGTTTTATTTTTCTTCAGTGATGGACCCCAGGATTTGTGGGAGCAGGGGGATTTAGGCTCTGAGCTGGGCAGTGGATCCTGCTCTGGTCTGCACTGGAATTCTGCAGCAGGCTGGGGAAGTGCCCTGGTTGAGTGAGGGAGAATTTTCCCTCTGGGAATATCTGGGAGAAGACTGGGAAGTCTGCTCTGATATCTCAATTAACAGGAGTGACACCAAACCTCTCCTTATAGGATCCTTCATTTTGTATTCATTTTTTAAACAAAGGTGTTTTCATAAAACTGGACACTCCATTGTTTAAAAGAGGGAGTTTTAATGAGTGTTACCTTAGTTCTGCAGGGCTCTAGCCTTTAAATAAAAAGAATCTCCTTCACTCATCATTTATCAGCAATGAATATTTAATGTAGTCCTGCTGCCTAAGGAAGAATTTGTATAAAAGAGATGAAAAGAAACATTTATTTTAAAAAAACAAGATAGTTACTCCTCAAAGCTGAGTCACTGAATTTATGGCCCAAGAAGTTGTCTCAAAGACACAAATGTCTTTAGTTTATTTTTCATGTTGAATCACAAATAATTTTGAGTGGCAGGGTGACTGCACAGGCCGGGAGCTTTTATAAATGTGCAGCCAGGATGTTCTGTAGCTCCACTGCTGTCTGGAAAGAATATCCAACACAGGAATAATCCAAATTTCTCACATGATTCTCTCTGATGCCAGTTCTGCATCCCCAGGTGCTGGAGACAGCACAGCTCAGTGCCCCAGAACTGGCTGGGGGTAATTCAGTGCTGAGAATTTAGAATTTAATGGTGCTCAGCACCTGTGGTGTCAAGGCTGGAATTCCAATCTGCACTGGACACAGAGCTGTCCTTGGGATTTTTGCTTGAAAAACACTCTGGAAGTGTTGATACAATTTCTTTTCATTTTCCCAAGTAATCTGCCTGCTTTCAGCACCACAGCTGCTCCCAGGGCAGAGCTGCCACCTGATGGGATAACTCTGGGCTGGAATAGCAAATGGGGAGCTGTGGAATAAATTGAAATGCCAGGCTGGAAGAAGAATAATTTTGCCTGGGAAACTCATGGAACTGCTGAGAATACCAAGGAAACTCTGCTACATCCAAGTAGATTTGTTCAGATTTCCTTTGGGGCTGCAGTGCTGCAGAAATAACATTTACCAGCTTGGCAAATGTCTCGTGGTTGGATCCACAGAAATGCAGAGCTGCTTTGCCAACCCCCTCCTGCAGAGTGATGGAATCACTGAGGGAGCAGAGGAACAGAAATAGCAGCCATGCAGATGTGAGGGTGTGATTTGGGTTACTGGGGCACACAGAGGAGAGAAGCTGAGCAAGAAGCCTGTCCTTGCAGGGAGGGGAGGTGTCTCAGCTGGACAGCCCAGGAAGCAATGGAGAGCTTGAAAAGCATCAGCACCATCTGAATTCTACAGCCTGCATATCCCAGGAATTGATTTCGTACCACTGGGTGTTCTTTAAAGGGTTTTTAACAGCATTTCACTGAATTTTGTGTCTTCAAGACACAAAGCAAAAGGTTCCTGCTGTGAAGAGTGCAGCTCACAGCTCCTTAGGAATTGTTTCCCCACTGCTTTCCCCTCTGCTGCAGTTGAGAGCAGCTGCATTGTCAGGAAAAGAACTTTTCCCACCTGTCCTGGTGAGCAATGCTTGAGTCATGCCTGACATCCTTAATTGACTCTGCACTGAAACACAGAGATAAAAATACAGGGGGTTGGACAGCGCTGGATCATAAATCTAAAAAGGAAAAGCAGGGAATAAACCCAGCCAGCAGAACAAAGGGAAAATACCCACTGTGGGAATGGATCCTGTATGGGACGCTATGGAATCCCTCTGGGCCCCTTTTTTAGCCAGAGGGATTCTGACAGAAATGGGATTCCAGCAGTTTTATGGGTCTGTCCCCCAGCACTGGATTTGTCCCTAGCCCTAGGTCTGTCCCCAGCACTGGATTTGTCCCCAGCCCTAGGTCTGTCCCCAGCACTGGTTTGTCCCCAGCACTGAATTTGTCCCCCAGCACTGGAATTGTCCCCCAGCTCTGGAATTGCCCCTAGCCCCGTGCTGTGCTGGAGTCTCCATCCTGTCACCCACTGCTGCCTTGGCACAATTTATACAGGAGCTAAAACCAAATCCTGGCAAGCAAGAATTCTCCCTCAGGTGGTTTAACAGGCACTCACTAAACCTCCCAGAGAGCCCAGGAGATTTGAAAAATCTTCTCACAGGGAAAAGTGACACTTTTATGGAAGCTGGTTGGTGTCTGCCTTGGCTCCTGCCCTGTGTCTGTGTTTTTGCTGGGCTGCTGCACGTCTGGGGATGTCAGTCCTGCCTCACACACATGAGCTGCTGTGTTCACAGCTGCTTTTTTCCTTCAATAATTCAAAATCAAGGAGGGAATCTGCTTTATCAGGGGATCGTGACCTACTGGCTACAAATCCTGTACTGCTACATATGGTGGAAATCCATTTCTATCCACAGCTGGGTGTTTTTGCTTGTTTTACATTATAAACTTATCTAAGGGCCAGCACAAGGACTTAAACTTCAGTAGCAAAGAGAACTTTACTCACGGTTTTCCTTCTGTTCGGAATTTTTCACATCCTTAACATGACCTTTAAGCAAGTCTTGAGTCATAAAGATTTTAAAATTCACTGTAATAAGCTAGAGATGACAAAGCTGCCCTGCAGTAGTTGAAGCAGTAAAGATCCTAAATGATATTACACAGAAATTATGGGTTTATAATACTTCACCAGGATCAGGCTGCTGAACTCAGTTTAGTTTTCTACAACTATCTCTAAAAATATTCGCTTACCACTCAATCAGAAATGTTTTGGTTGGGTAACTAAGTAAACACAAACACAGAACATTAATAAAGGCTTTTTCTCCCTTTTCTTTATCCACCTCTTTCCATAATTAGGCTGCCAGATTGTCTCAGAGAAATGAGTTTTGGACAGATATTTCTGAGAGCTCAGTAATTGAATATCTTGAGATCCTCCCCTTCAGAGGCAGTGCTAATATTAAAAACAACACAAGCACATTTCACACGGCTCTGAGGACACTGAGCGATGTGTTAAGGCTGTGTCAATGCTTGGACAATATTTTAAAGTTGAAAGTGAACAAAGTGGATGCCAAAAGCTCCCATGGCAGTGTCCAGAACACCTGAATGGAGAACTACTGACACCAGTGAGCACTTTCCTTGGGAATCTGCAGGATCTCCTTTGGCTTTGGGATTTCATCAGTAACGTTTGGACTCAGAACTAGAACTTTTCAGCTTCCCAAGGCTCAGGAGAGTTTTGCCCCTCACAATTAACTAAGTTCATTTCCAGTTAGGGCACCTTAAAATGCCAAAATCCTACTGTGTTATATCCCAAACGCTGAACCCCCAACGCTGCCGTGCTGCAGCTCTCTGGTCTTGTCTAGGATTCGGGGTAAAGCATTTGGTAACGTTTCTGACACTTAATTCAAATGACCAACACAAAGACGGATTTAAGACATGAACCCTGGAGATATTGTCCCTAGGGGTGACACAGGCCCTGAGGACTCCAGGTGAGCAGCTTTGTGCAGCTGCACACTTCCCAAGGTTTCAGTGTGACTCTTTGCACATCGGGAATTCCCTTCCTTTCATTCCCTTCCTTTCATCCACTCACTGCAGCTCTCCCCTCAGTATCTCCTTCTCATCCAGCTGATTCCTCTCCAAAATATTTCTGTAGGATCCAACAAACCCACCCTGAGCCCTGCCCTCGCAGGTCCCAACTCACCCAGTGGCAGGACAATGAAGAAGGGGAGCCAGCACAGGATGAACATGCCCACCACAATTCCCAACGTCTTGGCCGCCTTCTTTTCTCTGGAGAATTTTAAAAGTTTGAAAGCTAAGGAGTTCCTGGGATTGTGCCCCTTGGATCTGGTGTTGTTTAAGGTGTCCTCGTGCTTGTAATGAATCCGTAAGGTCAGCTCCTTGGAGTTGGACATTTCCTTCATCACCCCAGCCTCCAGGTTCCTGGTAGTCCTTTTGGCCACGATGTAGACCCGGCAGTACATGACGAGGATGACGATTAAAGGGATGTAAAAGGAGCCCAGCGAGGAGAAGAGAGCATAGAAGGGCTCCTCGGTGATCCGGCACTCCCTGTCGTCCTGCGGGGCCGGCTCCTTCCAGCCCAGCAGGGGCCCGATGGAAATCACCGTGGACAGGACCCACACCCCCAGGAGAGCCAAAATCGCCCTTCTCCTGGTGACCAGCGTGGGGTACTGCAGGGAGTAGCGGACCCCGATGTACCTGTCGATGGAAATGGCACACAGGCTCAGGATGGAGGCTGTGCAGCACAGCACATCCACCGCTGCCCAGATGTCACAGAATATCCTCCCCAAAACCCAGTAGCCAAGCACTTCCAGCGTGGCAGAGAACGGCAGGACAGTGAAACTCAGCAGCAGGTCCGCTATGGCCAGGTTAATGATGAAATAGTTCGTAGGGATCCTTAAATGTCTGTTGCAAGCCACTGAGAGAATTACCAGGATATTACCTATGATAGCAAAGAGAATAAAGGCACCGAGGATCAGCCCCACAATGATCGCCCTGCTGGTGGCCAAGGCAGGTGAATCCAGGTTGCTTCCTGTCTCGTTGGAGTTGTTCGCAGAAAAATTGCCATCATTTAGTGCAGAGCCTTTGAAATATCCCGGTATCGATGTATTGGATTTATCACCAAGGTAGGTATTCATCTTAAAAATCATCCTCCATAGCAAGCTGGGGTTGTGTCCCTCGGCGAGTCAGCTCCAAGTCATCTCTGGACCCGCCGGGTGGCCGCAGAGCCGGGGGCAGAGCGAGCAGGGGAATTCATGGAGCCGCAGAGCTCCGGGCAGAGCGCAGCCCCGGCACCGAGAGCCCGGCGGGTCCCCCGAGTCACCCGCACACGGGGACACGGCTCGGCATCTCCCATGCGGAGCCGCTGGAAGCAGCAGCAGCAGGATCCTCAATCCTGAATCCTCAATCCTGAATCCTCAATCCTGGATCCTGCCCGGAGCCGGGGGAGCTGCGCTGCTGCCGTGCCTGACACGGGGCGGGATCAGAGCTGGCCCCGGAGCGGCCGCGCCGGAGGCGGAGGGACAGAGGGACAGGGGAACAGAGGGACAGGGGGAAAGAGAGATAGAGGGTCAGGGGATAGAGGGACAGGGGGATAGAGGGACAGGGGGACAGACAGAGCGACAGAGGGACACAGGGACAGAGAGGTAGAGGGACAGGGGAATGGCCGGGGGCGGTGGCGGCTCCGCCGTGAGGGGACAGTGGCAGTGCGGGGACAGTGCGGTGACCCTGCGGTGGCTGCGCAGGGACTGCGAGGTGTCTGTGCGGTGTCTGTCGGGGACTGGCTGTGACAGTGCTGTGACAGTGCGGGGACAGTGCGGGGACTGTCAGCGGCTGTTGGTGACTGTGCGGTGGCGGTGCAGGGACTGGCTGTGACAGTGCGGGGACAGTGCGGTGACCCTGCGGGGACAGCAGCAAGGGGACAGCACTAGAGGGCAATGCCAGCCAGGTGACACCGGCGGGACATCACGATCTTAACTCGGTGTTTGCCACAGCAACCTGCAGTGCCAACCTGGAAAAAAGCAGTTGCATTATCTGAGAAAAAATATCCTTGGTGCGACGTGGTGAGAAAAGCAGTTTTGGGACAAAATGATCTGTTATCCTTTTGCCCGTTAAGGAAATATATTGGAGTTTATTTTGTGAGTCACATTTCATTTTGGAGAGCTAATCATCTCCTAAGGACAAATAGCTTGGTTCCAAAAATCCCTGGTTTATTTGTACTATTCATTATTCAGTATTACTATTCAATATTCAGTGATGGCATAAAGTTTGTTTCTAATTAAGAATCTGATGATAAAATAAAATTGTGACAGATCAGCAAAATTTTGATGCTGTTCTGTACTCCTGTACTGGGCACATCTGTGCCTTCATCTCCTCTTTCCCACCTCTGTAACTTTTCCAAGCTGAGTTTATTGTGAGCCCCAGCCCTGAGCAGAGCTGAGCACCCCCAGGCCAAGGGAAGGCAGAGGCAAGGATTTACTTTAGGAAATTCACCTTTAGTAGCCTTGATGCTGAAATATCTTCCTGCATCTTTGCTCAGGGCTCTGAGGCCACTGATGCTGATAACTCCTTGTTGCTCTGGGAAGAGTCATCCTCTTACAGTAGCCTGTAAAGCAAAATATAAGTAACAACTGATTTATTTTGTAGCTAATAGCCTTTAATGTCGAAAGCAGTGGTTTCTTGGTTTCTTCATCTTGTGAAGCTTTGGGGAGAAATCTCAGATCTTTAGAACTCAGTGCCATGAAAAACAACAAGTGAGAGATTTGAGAACATAAAACTGCCAGAATCCTGTTCTCAACTTTCTGTCATCAGATTACGTCGCCCAGCTGTTGTCTGCTGTACTCTGAGTTACTCTATATTGATTTTCCTGATACAAAATGTACTGTGTTTGAAATAAAAACTTCATATTTAATAAGGCAGCTATGGCTGAGAGTTGCCAGCTGACTGCTGGTCTTGAGGACAAACCGTGTAAACAAAAGTTGAATTTTAGTCAGGGAGTGCATGGCAGATGTTGGTGTGGCCCTTCCCAGCAGCAGGGCTGTGGCAGAACTTTGTTGTTCAGAAACTTCTCTTTGAAACGTTGACAAGAATGACAGGATAATGTCATGGAGTCACTGAAGGGAAGAGGAACAAACTCGGGATTTATGAGCTTCACCTCAGCTTTCCACAGCAGAGTTTTCAGTGCTGCTAAAGGCAGGCAGCAGCTGGGACTTGGGGCATTCATCCTTCACACTTCCAGCTCCTGCTGGGCTCCACTCTCAGTTCTGTTTGTGATTTCTGACCTTGTTTCTCTGCCTTGTCCGTCTGAATTCCTCAGGCTCTGTCCTGGGGCTGCATTTCTGCCCTGGTTCCACCCTCAGTGCAGCCGTGGTGGCACAGAGGAGTCACTGCAGGAGTCGCTGCATCTTCCTTGAGGTAGCACAGAGTCACTGCATCCTCCCTCGTAGGTGTAGAAGAGCTTAGAGGTGACCTCGACCCTGACAAGTCACAGTTGTGCTAATTACTAAAGAAGAGGAACAGCCGTGGCCTTAATGGGTTACAGCTCTGACTAATAAAGATAAGTGTGATAAAAGGGGTGGGCTGGCTGCTCAGGGGGGGTTTGACAGGAGGAGAGCCCGGAGGAGCCCTGAGGAAGAAGGAAATCCAGAGAGACAGAAAGAAAAACAAAACGAGGAAGAGAGTTGCTGCAGTAAAGATCTGCTGTGAGGTCAGTCTGGGTCTGATGGAGTGAGAGCCTGCAGGCAGAACTGAGCTGGGTGAAAGCTGCATGCAGAGTCTGCAAACCAAAACTTGCAGTCACAGTCCAGCAGGAAATAACCAGCAGTCAGAGCCTGCAGTTGGGCTCTGCAGCAGGAGCTTGCTGTAATCACAGCCAGGATGGTTAAGCTGTAAAGAGGAATAATCCAGGACTCTTTTCATGTTGTTGAGTGAGAGTTTGTGTTTTGGCTCATCTCTACCCCTAACCAGAGGTCTCTTGTGCCACCCCCTCTCCTGGGGGCTGAGCTACACTGCTTAAAAATAGTTTGATTAGACCATTAGGTCCTGGCATAACCTCGCTACAGCCTTTGGCACGTAGGAGAATCTGCTCACTGCAGGATGCTGAGAGGTTGGATAAGAAAAGCTCAGTGAGGGTGTGACTGCTCTGCTCTGGTTTTCAGCTGGCACAGCGTGGGACATGCCCAGCCTGCCAAGGGGGACAGAGTGGCCTGAAACTGCTGCCTGGCTCTGGGCACACTCCAACCGGGCTTTGTAGTCCCAAGGACCCAAATCTTTGAGCGGGCACTTCCAGGAGCCAGCAGGTTCCAGGACACAGTGCCTGGAGCA
Organism: Rhabdornis inornatus; assembly: GCA_013397075.1. Taxonomy (NCBI): domain Eukaryota; kingdom Metazoa; phylum Chordata; class Aves; order Passeriformes; family Rhabdornithidae; genus Rhabdornis; species Rhabdornis inornatus. The sequence goes on from VWZS01002674.1 coordinate 15,748, forward strand.
GACCCTGACTGGTCACAGTTGGGCCAAAACACTAGCTCAGTACTGGGACCAGTCTGCTTCCCTTCCTGTGCCCTCTGGAGCAGAGAACAGACAGAAAAATCCCATTCCAGGGGTCAAAGGAAGACAAAAGGCTCATCTCCCCCAGCTCCTGGAGGGGCTGGGTGTGTTCTCACAGCCCTGCTCACCAGGCTGTGCAAAAACAAACTGCCTGGGTAATCAGAGCCTGAGCTGATGAATGTTCACAAATTGCTCTGGGATCTTCAGCAGCAGGTGCTGTAAGAGAACCAAATGTATTGAAATTCAGAAATGAACATTAACTCTGTACCTGCCTGGGGATGAGGGATGGAGCAGGCACTGTGAGAAAAGGGCAACTTTTCTTTTTCTGCCAGGTTTAAGGGGGGGTTTGGAGCCAGTCAAAAACACCTGCTCAGAGAAATGCAAAGAGGAACCACGGCAGAGTTCCTTTCATTCAGAGGAATCAGTTTTCAATGAAAAAGTGAATTTAATAGCTTAAGGATTCTAGTCAATTATACTTCAATAATGCTCCCAGAGTCATTTTTCAACGACTCCTTCCTTCCAAGAGGAGCCTTTTATCGTGGCTCAGCTTTGTAAGGGGCTGTGTTCCTTTTCCTCATTTGCAAAGGGATGTTAAAATATGTGCTGGCATTTGGATCTGATTCTGAGACATTCCCAGAGCACTTCTGCAACACTGCTCTGAATTGGGCATGGGGGGATGAGCTGATCCAGGATTTAAATGAGAATATCTCCATATAATTTTGTATAATCCCCCTTGAGCATTTGCATCTCACTTCTCTGCTGTTCTTTCTGATATTAAAACATTACCAAGAAGTGGAGTGAGGAGCTGGGCTTGGGGAAGGTTTTTGGTGTGATTGTGGGTGGGTATTTTGATTCCTGGGATGAAGAATTGTGTCTGCAGCTCTGAGAATGTGTGTTTGGCTTTAGATTCTGTTCAGAACAGCTTCTCTGTAGGGAGGTCCTTAAAACCCTACAGATAAAAAGATGAAATTTGTCTGCTTTTGACAGAAACTTCAGTGTTAGCTACAGAGCTGCACTTAATTATTGCTTGTTTTATTGATTACAGTGGATAATGTTGGTACAAGGCTCCTTCCTGAAGTCTTTCTTCTGGAAATCAAATCAAAGACAGTGGCATCCACGAAATGTATTTCCTCCATTTCCATTCTTTCTGATGGGGCAGAACTTTGTCCTTCATGGCAAACCTCTTTGACTCAGCCAGAATTATAAAAACTTCCCACAGGCATTGGAAATACACTGGATTATGGTTTTCTTACATTTTGTGATTAACTAGGAACACATTTCCTTGGATCACACAACCCCTGAATCCCAGGAAAGGGAATTTCCCTGATGAGAAGAGGAAAAAATACATTTAAAATGCTAATTTGCAGTTGTCCAATGGTGACATTTAAAGCCTTGTGGGTTTATTTTCAGAGTAAGGGAAATATCTCTGAGGTTTGTATTAACAGCCAGGGTTATTAGCTGGAACTTGCCAAAAGAGGATTGCACACACTTGCAATGTGGAATAATCTTTTTTTCTGTAGTCATTCAGTGCTTGTCATTTTCATGTAAATAGGATTTCAAGAGCATTTTCTGGTAAAATTAACCAAGATACAATTATTCTCATGCTGTCCCTGGCTCTTAAATCCCCTCCCAGACTCGGGTTTTGCAGGCCCATTGCCAACATTAAACCATGATTTTTCTCACTGTGCATTTCTGTCAGAACTGTGCTGGAGACTCCCAAAAATTATCCGTAATTTAGGGGTAGGAAAATCAGTGTTTGGAGAAAATTTCAGGGAATTGAAGGGAACCAGGAGAGAGAAAACAATGGAGTTCTGGTGGAGAGGACAGCAGGCTCTCCTGGAAGGATCCTTTCCTTTGCTTCACATTTCAGGACTTACCTTTTGGGATAGAATTATGATGGAATAAACTTGAGGTTTTAATCTCTCTGTTCTAGATCTGAGAAATTCAAATTAATACAGATTGCCCAGTCTATTTTTCGTTAAAGGCTGAGTATATTTATTTACATTAAATAAATTAAACTGCATTGTAAATATTTAACCTGAGATTAAAAGGGCAGGAATTAAATGCTGGAAAAAACCCATTTTAAATAGAGCACAAAGCTCCTGTTACTCACTGGCATAAACCAACATTGTGCCAAGGGCTGAGCAAGGTTAGGAGCAGCTCAGAGGTTTTTTGTGGCTCATGAAACAAGCCCTGAAAAACTGGCTGAGGTGACCACGGTGTCAGAAGTGTCCACACCTCAGGAAATAAACCTGGAGGTGAATTCAGGCTGGATAAAGCTCCTCATGCTGCCACAGATAATTAATTTCATTTCTGTGCCTCCTTCTCAATTATTTCCTCACTCTAAGAATTAAGTGCCCAGCCCAGAGGAATATTTGTAACACAACAGGAATGTGGCTGGGAAAAAGGGATTTTTTCAAAGGTATCTGGGCTGAGTGGGAATTCTGCTGCCTTGAGAGTTTTCACCTTCATCTTTAAGCACCTTAGAAACTTCTGGAAACTCCTCCTGGTTGTGCACCAGGAGAATTTCTGTACCAATCACGGCCCTCCCTGTGTTTTTAAATATCCAGATGTTTTATTCTGCCTGTAAGAGCTCACAGCAATTGGAGTGCCCAAGGTGCTGGGACTTTTAAATTTCAACTTTCATTTCCCAGGTTGGACATTAGTGTGAAAGACCAAGATTTCCTTTGAAAAAACCCAACTTATTTTCCACCTCTCTCCACATCACTAAGCTCTGATCATGGTGTGCACAGTGCTTAATTTCAGCTTTATGACATTTAGAACTTGCAATTGCAGCATAAATATCTCATTGCCAGTGAGTGGCTGGGCCTCACTGCTGATGAACACTGAAATTCATCTCCCAGGGGTGATGTACAACCCCATTCTGAATTTTTGCCTTGATGAAGATGCCTGGGTGAGGCAGAGACTGATTTTTATATTTGCAATAATACAGGGCTTAAAATATGGGCCAAGATCTTTGTTCAGTGAGATTGATGTCCATCTATCATCTAATTTATCTGTTCCTTTTAATAAATCTGTATTTAGATGTACTTCAGGGTGTCTTTATTGGAATTAAGCAGTTTTTTTTTAACCTTGAAGCATTTTTGATGTTAGTTTTGTTAAAATCTGAGTCTCTGAGGAGAAGAAGTCTAAACTCCCTGTCTTGCTGCTTCCTTGAGAAGCTGGAAATTTGTGTTCTTCCTCCCTGGCTCAATACTTATCCAGTCATTCTTTTGCTGAACTCATTGCAGTAAAAATAATAATGCTAAAGGGCAGAATTCCTTAGAGAAGGGTTGCAAATGGCCAGAAAGCTGCTTTTGGTGCAGGGTTGAAAACATCAGGATAATAAGGAAGCAGAGCACAAAGAGGAGCTCTCTGCTCTACAGGAAGGGAATGAAAGGAAGAACTTTTGGGAAAATAAAGCAAAAAGAACCAGGACTGTGACTTCTGTCAGATCTTCAAATGTGCCAGTCCTTAAAGCTGTAAACCCAACTGGAGAGGGAATTTTCCATAATCCCAAAATCTGGAAGGTGCTGAGAGAAAATGTCTTTTTTGTGCCTTTTCTTCTAAGGGAATCTGGACCCTCCTGTTAAGGAGTGAACCAAAATATTTCCTTTTCTTGTTATTAACACTCAGCTTGTGAGCCAGGGGTTGAAGTGCTGCTGCTTCTCCCCCTTCCCAGCAGAGTTTGAATGCACAAACACCTCTCCACACTTTAAATTATGCATTAGTGGTTTCACACTCCTCAGAGCAAATTAAAGAGCCACATGCTACTCCATCGTTTTTGAGATGAGTGTAAGAGAAATTAAGGAATTTTCCCTCTTAAATTCAAAATTTAAATGAATTTTTCAGTGTTATCCAGTGCATCAGTAGAACTTTCAGTAGCCAGAACACAAACTACAGGTGAAACTGTGAAAGCTCTGAAGAAAATAATTAGAGTTTGGCTTGTATTTTCTGTTAAATGAACTTCTTTGAATTAATGTTAAATATTCATGAGTCTGTTATTTTTCCCATATTTTGTTCTTGTGAGAAGCCATAAAAATCTATAAGCAGTCTTTATTTCTCCAGAGAAAAATTAGGTGAGGGGAAACATCTGTTTCTTTCTTTTTCCTGTCAAGATTGGGAATAATTATATCAACTATTCAAGCAACTGGGAAAAACCTAATTCTATTTAATTCTGATTAAACGTGCATTAGGTAGGAAAGCCAAGTGCATTGTGATGGTGGAGGGGAGCAATGGGAATGCTTTATTTGGTGGAATTAAACTGATCCCTGCTGCTCCCCATTTTCCTGAGCTTTTCCAGAGGGGATGGGGAGCACAGGGCAGGAGAGAGCAGGTTTGGAATCATCCAGGGAAATCACCTGAGCTGGGAATATGGCAAAGGAGAGGAGGAAGAGAATGCAGAGCATCCCTGCAGGTCTGGCTGGGGTGGTTGGAGCTCTGGGAGCTCCTTTGGGTTCTGGAATTCAGGAGCTCGGTGGGGTCGGGGCTGAGGTGGCCCCTGAGCTGTTTGGGCTCTGGATTTGGCATTTCCCACAGAAAGCACAGGGCTGGCATCCAGGCACACCACAGAACCTTTTCCTAAAAAACCTCTCCAGTGTCCACTCTGGAAGTGTTTTCCAAGCAGTGCTGCAGCTGCTCCAGGCCTTTGCCTAACTGACATAATGAATAGGATTTTATTGGAATTTACTTTTTTTTTTTACACTGCAAGAGATATTCTTCAAAGTCAGAAGTTGCCATGAGTCAGAAATTAAAGTGAGCTGAAGGCAGCAGTTCTGATCCATCAGGAATTGTTTTCTTTTCAGGGATTGTTTGCAGGATCATTCCAGGAGCTGTTCCTGCCCAGCCAAGGGCACCTGTCCTGGATGGAATCCCATCATCTTCCTCATCTGGGGTGCAAAGAGTTAAATGATGAATAGCTGTGTTCAGAGAAATACCTGAGAGCTCTGTGAGTGCAGCTCTGCATGGATCTGTGGGGAGTACTGAGGGACAATCCATGGTGTCCTTTTCCCTTTGGAAAAGCTGGATGCACCAATGGATGTGGTGCTGTAAAGGATGGGACACTCAGCAGCACCCTCGAGGTTTTAATATTGCCAATGATCTCTGGTCCCTGTGTTTTTTAATTATAGAAAACACACGATTTCAAACAAATAGGTGATTGTCCTTTGGGAATAATCTGTGGGTGAGCTGAGATCTGGGGGCTGTTTGGATAATTTGTCTCCAGCAGGCAGAATTTGTCCATTCCAAGCCCATTAGGTTGATAGTTGGTGTAATTAAGAGTGGCTCTGGTGACTCCAGCACCACATTTCCATCAGGAGCAGCAGGGCAGGCACTGACTGCTCCAAGGCAGTGATGCCAGATGAAGTCATTGCACTTGTCAGTCACTCTGGCACCAACTCTCCTGAGCAGAAACTTGCCCTTTTTGGGTAGGAACCACCCAACAGCTCTGGGCCTTGAGGATGTTTGGTTGTAACCAGAAACTGCTCCAGTAGTTGGGTAAAAAAGATTTCACCTTTAAGGGCATCTGAGGCAAGAGCTTCCTGACCTACATCTGCCAAGAACCCAGACCCAGCTCCACCCCCGACCCTTTGGAATGAGCAGGAACGTTTGCCTGTGATGAAAATAATGGGAGAAAACATGTATGAGAATGAGTCACTGAAAGTTTTGTTCAGAGTGCAATATCCAGCATCCCCTGAGACCTTTATTTATAGCCTGAGCAAACTGCACAGAGTTGCAGGAGGACAAATGGAAGTGTAGGAGAAGCTGAAGTAATGAATAATGAGAACTCCAACAGGCTCTTTCCATCACAAATTAAGTGAGCACATCATGGTAGTAAATCTGCAAAAGAGCCCAGACAGTTTTATCTCTGTGGAGCCCTGAAAGACTTTTTGGAATACATGTTGGAGTAAAGGTTTCATTTCATGGTTGCCTCTAGTAGATGTCTAGAATAGAAACAACTGCAGATCTGGAGAATATTCAGAATTACCATGGTCTGCATCTCATCCTTGTGTCTGTCCTCAGGGTGTGGTACCACCATAAATGAAATATATTCATATGTGGAATATATTCAGGGTCACAGAGTGTTCCCAAGTGCAAGAATGCAATCAGAGTTAATGTTATAAGTGTGTCCCTGTCATCCTGACTGTGACCATGAGTAACTGCAGCCAGAAAAGAGACCCTGGACTTCTCCAAGGCTGCTGGAGGAGGGACAAGCACCTGTCATATGTGATTTTTGATGGAAACAAACTCCCAGGATTGATGTGAGGGATGGATGATTCTCCTGCCATGCTCTGCACATCGCCATGAGCTCAGAGCTGCATCTCCTGCAGCTGCAGGGCTGGCTCACATGGGGAATGCAAAATGCTCCTTCCAGGAATACAGGGAGCTCCCAAAGAGTCTCTAATTGAGATTATTTTTCACTGTTTCTTGCTGGATTGTACCATAAGAAATTTCCAAATGCCTGAAATGTAAACTGTTCCTCTGGCAAGCAAATCATTTAGAGGTGATGATCAGAATTTTTCAGCAGAACAGATTTTCATCAGTTTCTTTGAAGTATTTCCAAATTCTTTAAAATTGCCTGTTATCCACACTTTCCATTGGAACCTGGAGAATTTGCCAAACTTTCTCTTGCTGTTCCCTGGCAGGAAGGAAGTTGTGATTACAACCAGGGGGGTAAAGGCCCATCAGACACAGCTTGTGACAAAATCCTTCCTTGGAATTTTGGGTCAGCACTCAGATTCCTCCTCCCCCTGTCTCAACACCCAGCTGCTCACCCACATGGGCCTCACATTTCACTCCTTTCCCATGGTTTTGAAGTGATTCATCCATTCATTTTCTCCTTTCCCTGCCTGTTCCTGGCTCTGTTCTGTGCATGCTTTCAGGCAGGTTCCCAGCTGTAGATGCACCTTCCAGCAGGAGGATCAGACAAATGCTGGAATCAGGAGTTGATGTGGAATAGTTCAACATTTAGGGATGAAAATTAGGGCTTTTTTTTCCTTTTAGACTGAAGAAATTGTAGAAAATATTTGATGGAGTTTAGACAATATTGTGGCCATGGCATTGACCTCACTTGGCTTGATAAAAACAAATTATGAAGTGGACGTGTCCAAACTGCTCCTTTTCCTTTGTGTCCACCCAGAGGACACAGCTCAGGCTGCTCTGGGCTGGTTTGGTGGCTGAGCCATCCCTCATGCCAAGGGTTTTGCTAAGCTGGGGCTGCAGCTGATGCACCCCTTGAGCTGCAGAGAAAGATCAGCCAAAAAAGAGAAGAATTCTCACAAGCTTGGCCAGTGCTGCTGGGAGAGGTCCCTGCAAAAAGTCTCTTGGATTTCTGGCTCACGGAGCTTGGAGAGGTTCTCATACAGAATACCAGGATGGAGAAGGCTTTGGCACCTGCATGGATCAGGATGTGACCTCTGGAAGTGTCACCTCTGAGCTGTGCCCATTCCCATGCCCTGCCCAGACCATGGGTGAGCCCCACGAGGGAAAAATCCCAGCCCTGGAGCTCACTGGTGCTGTGAGCAAAAAAAAAATATCAGATGTACTTGGGCTGAAATCATCAGGGGTTCACCATACCCTGGAGCAGGAGCTGTGGGGCCAGGGAAAGTCAGCACAAACTGAGGTTATTTAAGGGCTGTGCCAGAACCTCCCTTGTCACTGGATGATTAATTCCAATATGGAAATGGACCAAAACTTATAGAAGTGTGAAAATTCATGACCAGGGGTCCATCTTGAGTGTATCCACATCCAGGCTCTTGCACTGCCCAAGGTGAATCCTGTAATAAATAAAAAGTTTATTCCTTTAACTCTGTCCAGCCTCTGTCCCAGGGAGCCTCTCCAGCATCACTGCCAGTGTCATTCCCCCTCTGTCCCTGTCCCTGATCAATTGGCTCTTGCTTCCTTTCCTAAAGCTTCCAACTCAGCTTCATGAACTTAGTCCAGGTTTCTGACCCTCCCGAGGTTGGAGATTTCCAGACATTGTTTCATTGGGTGTTTTTTCCCCTCTCTGTGCTTGGGTGACTCCTGGTTTTTTTCTGTGACTTCAGTCAAGTCCTGGCTGCTGTAACCCTGCTGTGATTTATGTTTGATGAGGAGACTGAGGTTGCAGCTCTCATCTTGAGCACTGCTGCAGATTTCTGCTTCTGATTCATCGCCCTCCTCACTTATTATTCCAACATTTATGGATTGAGTACTGGGCACGATGGGTTTTTACTGAGAGGAGTTCTCAGCAGATTTTCAGCACATATTTTGACAGGGGGATGGATGCTCTGGGTTGTATCTAACAGCAATTTAATGAATATTTTATTAAAATAAACTTAGTGTTTTGTGGCTGTGTGGAGCAGTAACTGCCTACAAATCTGTGGTCAGGAAAGCTTCAAGCTCATGGCAAATTTCCTGTTCCTAGAGCAGGATCTTCTTTCTCAGCACCCTAAGGCCAGAGGGACACATGTGCTGCTAAATACTTGTTCTATAAGTGAGAATGAGTGCATGATTGTGAGGAAAAACATTTGGTTTCTGCTGTTGACCAGTGAAATTTCAGCACGATGAAATCCTGTGCTGGTGCCAAGACAGTGTCTGAGACAAGTGGGAAAGTTCCCAAGCTTTCAGAAAATCCCACAAATAAAACCCCACATCCCAGTTTATTGGGGATGCAGGATTGCAGTTTGAGGAGAGGGGGTTTTTTTCCTTCCTGAGCACAGGCTTGGCATCCAAGGATCTCCAGCCCGGATTAGAGAAGCTTTCCTGTAAATGGATGTATTTGAAAAGTTTTTCTCCCATCTCCCTGGTTTGACATTAACAGGATGAAAAGCCCTTGCACCTTTCCAGCTCCCAGGCAGTTCTGGTCTGGCTGTGTTACTATCAGTAAAACACAAATTCCTTCAAAGTGACACTTAAAATGAACAGGAGAATATTGGCAGGGTGATAAACACAGACAAGGGTAGGGGTTCCAAGGAAGAATGAATGAAGGAGGGTGAGGTGGGATCAGTTTTCCCTGTGATGGATCTGCAGTTCCAGCAGCCACAGTGGCAGTTTTCCCTCTGTCACAGTTATGTGGCAGCAATCACGTTTTCTTTTAGCACAAACCTTCACCTCCTTCCATTTTCAAGTATTCCATGTTAAACTGAGGAAAACCAGTTACTGATTAGGACTTGGAGTCAGCCCTGGCAGCAAACCTGTAGCCCAATGAAGTTGTTTGCATTTGTGGTGAAAATCCCCACATTTCTCCCTGCTCCAGTTTAGTGGCTGTCAGGATTTTCACAGCCACAGCATCCCCGTGGAGTGAGAACCTCCTCGTGCTCTGTGCTCACTCCAGTGCAAACAGAGAGGAGGGGTCAGGAGGGACAGCAGGGAATGGGATTCTCCTCTCCAGAGAGCAGGAGCTCAAGGTGATCATCCCTGAAGTTTTAGCTTTTATATTTCCCAGATTCTGCACTGCATTAGGATAGAACTCTGAACTCCATACAAAGTGTCAGCAAGTTTTTACCCCCCAGTCCCAGGGAGGGTGGGTGGCTCAGGGTTGTCCACCCAGGTGCAATTAAAGCATCAGGTTTTGAACTCTTGCTCAATGCAGAATTTGAGAACCAAGGGCTGCTTTGTTCAGGCTGTGCCAAACCTTTGGGTGTTTGCCTGGGGAAGGAGATGATGCCTGAAGTTTTAGCTTTGATATTTCCCAGACTCTGCACTGCATTAGGATAGAACTCTGAGCTCCATCCAAAGTGTTCCAAGCTCTCCTCCCAGCTCAGGCACACAAAACAATCCTTTTGCAGCCCCAGAACCAAGGACACCGCTGCAGCTCCAGCCCCAAAAAGTGCAACCAGCAGCGAATGGAGGAGAGAATCTGGGAGGATGGGACTGCAGAACCTGGAGCTGGGATTGGACAATGAACCCAAAATGGAAATGGACCAAAACTGATAAAAGTGTGAGAACCCTTATATATAAAAACCATTTATAGAAGTGTGAGTGACTCAGGGTCCAGCTTGGGTGGAGCCACGGCCAGGCTCTTGCACTGCCCAAGGTGAATCCTTTGAAGGGTTTTTAATAAATCCCTGTTTTATTCCTTTAACTCTGCCTATCCTCTGTTCCAGGGAGCCTCTCCAGGCATCAGAGGGGACTCAGAGCAGCCACACTCTGTCATTCCCACTGCACTTTCACTTTTCAAAACCAGGGAGAGCAGCATGGAGGAGATTTCAGCCAATGTTTGCACATGGAGCACAAGGAAAATAGGGGATGAGGAAGTGCTGGCAAACCCTAGAAAGGAAAAGCAGAGCTTTGGAAGGCTGCAAACCCTCCTGGCTCAGCCCAGCAGGTGGGATTAGGAAAGATTTGCCTCAAATTCACCCCACCTGAGAGTTTGGCACCTGAGGTTGTGGTCAGGCTGGATTTGGGGCATGGGGAAGGGTGAGTCTTGATTCCTTTTGATTTGAGCAAGAAAATCATCTTAGCAGAACTTCACTGTGTAAAGAATTTTATTTGAGTATTTTTACTACAGAAATCTTACCATAAAAATTAGCTTGAATTTTGTCTAGCATAAGGAAGGAAATGCCACCAACACCCCCTTCCTGGAGGAGCCATCCATTGTATTTAATTTCAGAGCAGTTTTACATCCCAGCAATAGGAATTTAATTACTATCTCCTTTTCTAATTAATTTCAATAACTTTAATTATAATTTTCTGCAATGGTCAATGCTTTGGACACTTCATATAATTACACAGGATTGCTATGTGACTTTGCACTAATGAATATTCACTGGTTATAACAATCTCAATATCTCTTATTATTCAGATGTTCCAGAATCAGACTCAGTGACAGCTTAAAGCTGGGTTGCAGAGCCATCATTTTTCAGGTGATTGAAGAAATGAGAAGTTTCTGTTGTTTTCCAGCTCCATCTCCGTTGCAGCAGGAGATGGACAGCTCAGGAATCTGTTTTGCTCAGTGAAATGGAAAACATGAAAACAGGAACCCAGAAATTAATTAGAAATGGGCTGAGACACAAGAATGAGCCTTGAATTTTAAACATATTAAATTGGAGGGAACGAGTAGTTCCTATTCATCTTCTGGGTTCAGATAAAGAGGGGGAGGGAACAGGGCAGGGAGGAGCTGGAGTGTGGAGGAGCTTGGCTCAGGCCCCCTGTGTTTATTTGGGAATAAAAGCAATAATTGATGTTTCTCCAGCTGCACAACTGCTCTGCAGCACTGTTATCAAATCAGGGCAGCACAGCAAAGATTTTGGCACTTCCAGGTACATAAATCCACTTAGGATAATTCTTGAGGCACCTTTTGCTGCTTGGCTCTTGGTGCTTTGAAGTGACTTAAAAATATTTTTACAAAGAGCTCCAAAGTGGCAAAGTGAGGCTGTGGCAGCCTCTGGAAGTTGCTGGGGTTTGTTCTGGTGTGTGTGTGGGTTTTATTTGTTCTGTTTTAATGGAATCCATTGGGTAGATTTTTTTATCTGAGTCCCCAGGCTCAGTTCTGTCTCCTGGGTGTTGCAGCAGGGTGGGTGAAGCCTGAGTTGCTTAAAAGTCAGAAATAAGGAAAAGGAAAAAAAAAAAAGGAAAAAAAAGAGGCTAAATTTATCAAACTGCAAAAAGAAAAGGAACAGTGCTGGCAAGGGCAGTGAAAACTGAGGTTCTCAGAGATTCCTCCTTAGGATTTTATTTGGGAATGGTGAAGAAGGTGCTCTTCATCCTGACCTCCAGAGGCAGGGTGGGATAAGCAGAGCTCAGTTTTCTTTTGGGAAATCATGAGGGAGGTTTGATCCCCCTCTCCCAAAGCACTTTGGTGTTTAATGCTGGTTCCATGGACAAAGAGCTGCCCTGATTAATGCAAATTGTGACTGCAAACAGACCTGGCCTAAGTTAGACCCGGTTTTGTAGAAAAGTAAGGTCTGTGCTACAAGAAAATCTTTAAAAATCTGATTTTTTTTCCTTGTCTAGCAGCGAAGACTTTCTAACAACAATAAATATTCCCTCTGAAGAGTTTTCCCAGTTGTTTTCCAAGCACTCAGGAGCTCAGCTGGCTGTCCCAGATCCCACAGAGAACTTGCTGGCATCTTGTGCTGGAGTTTATGGCTCCCTCATGTCAGGCAAGCTCCAGTTTTTCCAAGTTTTAGTGGAATACCAACAAAATATGTCTGAAATCGAGTTTGGCACATGCAGTGAAAGGGTGTGAGAACAAGGTTATGTTTTCATGAGAACAAGTGTTCTGTTATGAAGTGGAGATAAATAATGAGGACAAACATTACATTAAAAAAAAAAAAGAGAAGAATTTAATGAGCTGGAATTGTGGTCAGTCCCAGGAAATGTTCTTTTTTTCCCTCTAGTTTTTAAAATATTTTATTAATTGCTGGTAAATGACTACTTGAAAGCATTACCCAAATTTATATCTGATTTCTTGCATGCAAATATTGATTCTACATTTGTTGAGTCACATTCTGCACTTTGCTTAAAATGAATTTCAGGTTGATATGGAAATTTCCAGCCAGAATGGTGGTTCTTTCTTCTCAAACATGCTGATTATAATTACAGACATGTATTTATACAGCCATGATCCACATTCTTCCTGATGAGCAGGGAGGTGAACATTCCATTCATGGAAACTCAATTAGAGCAGCTTTTCCCATTCCATTCTCAAGTGCTTGGTCACGAGAGTTTTCAGGGAGGAGCTCCCCCATCCCTGCTTGGATTTCTGGGACAGGGAATGTTGGACCTGCAGCTCCTGCTGGGATGGTCCTGGCCCAGGAGGATCTGCCCTTCAGGGTGAAATGCTGGAGCTTGTTGCAATTCCAATTTTATGAACAGCAAATGCTGCTCTTATGCTCTGGTTTAAATCAAAAATGGAGAAAAGAACAGTTCTGGTGTCTCTGCAATGCTCTGGGTTAAATCAAAAATGGGGAAAAGCAGAGAACAGTTCTGGTGTCTCTGCAATGCTCTGGGTTAAATCAAAAATGGAGAAAAGCAGAGAACAGTTCTGGTGTCTCTGCAATGGGAGAGGTGGCTCTGGGTTCTGTCACCTCAGGAGTGTTTGGGATGCAGCAGCCAAGGCTCCTGTTGTCCCTTCTGTTTGATCCCTCAGCAGCCACTCCAGCAGAGGCTGCTCCAGAGAGTTCTGGGATATCCTGAGCTGGGAGGGACCCACAGGATCACCCAGTGCAGCTCCTGGCCCTGCACAGCCCCAAATTCCCACCCTGGGCATCCCTGGGTGCTCCTGGAGCTCTGGCACTCCCTGGGGAGCCTGGGCAGTGCCTCTGGGGGAAGAACTTTTCCCAAAATCCATGCCAGCCCAGCTCCAGCCCTTCCCTGGGTGCTGTCCTGCCCCTGGGGAGATGCTGCTCCCTCTCCCTCTGTAACCATCTCGTGGTCAGAGATTTGCAGCTCCACAGATGCACAACTGGATCCTGGAATGTGACCTCCAGCCCAGCACTGGCCACACAAACTCCTCCTGCTCCAGCTCATCCCCTGAACGATAAAATCCCTGATTTACAGCTCTGAGGAGGAGACAGAGCACGCTCTGGGTTAGTGAAAGCATCTGTGGGACTGTGGGTTTATTTGAGGGAAGGGTTTATGGAGCCTGCTCACACTTGTGCCTCCTCCCAGGCACCCTCTGGCTCATGGAGAGGCAGAAATTCCACACAAACCCTCCTGGAGCTCTGCAAAACCACCACTGTGGGCAGGGAATTTCCTTTATCCCAGATGGTGACAGGGCTTTTAGCACCAGCTCTCCCTGCAGGATATGAACAGCTCACAAGCACAAAGCTGGAAATTTAAAACCAGGAGAGAAATTCGAAGCTGTTGAGGAAGAAAATCAGTTCCAGGCACACTGAAATCCTGTCCTGAGCTCAGTCTGCTCCAAACTGGAGCCCTGGCATGGGGGCAGTGCTGGAATTGCACCCTGCAGTCAGTGAAAGGCCATCTCAGCACTGAAGCAAGCTGATCATTTCCCTTTTCAGACAAATATAGATATTTTGGCCAAATTAAGATTTTTCTCATCATTCATGAATTTACAGTATTTGAGCAAAGGGATGGAATGTCCTGCAGTGCTGACAAGGATACAATTTCATAAATAACCCTCTTGACGTGGATGAAGTGAACATTTTTTGAGGTTTGGGCTAGCAGGGAATTTATTTGCTTGTTTTAAGGCAACCAGGTCTTTCATTTTCCCTCTTACCAACGGGTAAGAATATTTCTGTTGGCTTCTCTGCACCTCCCTCCTTCCAAGCAAGCATTCCACAAAGCTTTTCCACACCTTGGGCTCTAGGTGAGGGCTTCCAAAATCCTGTGGGATTTAATTGCAGTGAGCCAGATGATGAATTGATAATGAAATGAAACAAGGAACACACCAGCAGCTGGAATGATGATTTATAATAATTCTGTATCTTTGTGCTGTAAATATTTCCAACACACACACAAATTTACCGTGGATGAAGGAGACTCAGAGGGTTCTTTAGCACAGGGAGATTTTTTTTTTTTTTCTGTTAAAGAAATGACAGAGGCACAGAGACAAAAGAGAGATTTGCAGTGGCAGAGCTGCACTGAACTGAATTCCTCTGTTCTGTTCATGTTGTTGTGCTCTTCTGCCTTCCCCATCCCTCCCAAGTGTCTCCAGTGACACTTTGCAATTCTTCTTTTCCCTCTTTGATTGGCTTTTTGGATTGTTTGAGGCGATGGCTTGAATTCTTTTTTGGCATGTGTTGTTTTTGCTTCTCAGTTAGGTTTATCTGACTTTTCTGGCTGTTTTCTGCCCAGCTATTTTTACAGTGTCTGCTTCAAAAGAAATTCTCTGGGTCTCTGTACCAGGAGCTTTCTCTGCTCCTTTTAGTGACAGAATGGTGCAAAGCAACAATTTTTGAATGGCCATGTGACCATCCCAGGAGAACTAAACAGAACAAAATGTCTTAGGGAAAAGAATTTTTTGGAATTTAATCACCAGCTGCACACTGTAGATGAGTGAGTGGCATATCCTTTTAAGCCACAAAAGTTAATTAGAGTCAAAGAGTGGCTCTGCTTCCAACTGCAGGAATCTGTCTGGAATTAGTGGACAGTGGTTCTTGGACTGGTGTCCCACTGGTTTGTCCAGAGGGAATGTTCATCAAAAGGCAAAGCACAGCTCAGGGACTGAGCCCTGAGCAACAAGAAGCAGGAAATGAAATTATAAATTCAAACAAACAAACAAACAACAGGACCAAAAGAATCAAAGAGCCCAAGCAATTATAAAAAAAGGTGTCTGTGTACAGATTGTCTGTGAGCAGCAGAGTTTTCAGAGGAGCATTTTACACTTCCTGAGCAATGCAAACTGAAAAAAGAGAATATTGCAATCAGGGAGAAGTTGAATATTGCCAGGTAAAGCCAGGCAGTGGCCACTGGCAGGAGCAGGAACCTTTGGGGTGGGTGCAGGGATTCATTTCAGCCTGGGCTGGTGAGACAAGAAAAAGCCAAACCAGCTCAGCTCAAACAGAGCCAGGGGATCTGTCCCTGCGCCTCTCCACCCCACCAGCCCTCCCAGCTCTCTCCAGTGACACTTTGCAGTTCTTTTTTCCAGTCTTTGGGGTTTTTTTGGTTGGTTGAGGGGATTATTTGGAATTTTTTTCGAATAGGTGCCATGGGAAGCTAAACTCTCACTATTTGCTTCTGTCCAATTTACACTTTTTTGTGAAAAATTTTGAGAATTTGTGGAAATCAGGAGCTGTGGAGGAGCTAAAGATGTGCTGACAGTGCTGCTGGGATGGGAAGAGTCTTCCTCTGTCTGTCCTGCTCCTGATATTCCCTTTCCAAGCACGAGCCCCAGGCTGGTGTTGGGAGATGCTCTCATCTCATTATGGCCAGGCCCTTGGGAGAAACCCCCTGTGCCCCTGTCCCACGCCTGCCTTGGGGCCCTGGACACATCCCAGGGGCAGAGGGAGAGGGATGGCATCAGGAGGAGAGGATTGGGGTCAGGGGCAGAGGTTTGGGGTCAAGGGCAGAGGTTTGGGATCAGGAGCAGAGTTTTGGGATTGGGGCAGAGGTTTGGGATCAGGGGCAGAGGTTTGGGATCAGGGCAGAGGTTTGGGATCAGGGCAGAGGTTTGGGATCAAGGGCAGAGGTTTGGGATCAGGAGCAGAGGTTTGGGATCAAGGGCAGAGGTTTGGGATCAGGGCAGAGGTTTGGGATCAGGGCAGAGGTTTGGGATCAGGGCAGAGGTTTGGGATCAGGGCAGAGTTTTGGGGTCAGGAGCTGCAGGGACAGAGGTTTGGGATCAAGGGCAGAGTTTTGGGATCAGGGCAGAGTTTTGGGATCAGGGCAGAGTTTTGGGGTCAGGAGCTGCAGGTGCCCCTTGGCAGAGCTGCCCCGAGCTGGGGCTGAGCCCCCTCTGCCCCTTGGCTGCTGCCTCCAGAGAAACAAACCCTAAAAACCAGCAACAAACCAAACAATGTCCTCCCGTCCCTCAAAACGAGCAGGATGAACCAAAAGTGTGTGAAATCTCCTGATTTCTTCAGACAAATCCTGAGCGTTCAGAGTTTGTATTTAAAGTCATGAGGTCACCACTTCCACGCAGTTCCAAGAACACATAACATCTTTTTTCCAGCCCAAATCCCTTTTTTGGTACTGCCCTCGTAAATCCTGGACAACTGCAATACCAGCAGTGTCATTTGGAGTGAGTGACAGCTGCACACAGGCAAGAAGGGAGGGAATATTTGGAATATTTTGGTGTCACTGGCACGGAGCAGAGACAAAATGTGCTTTGAGTGAAGCTGCCTGAGCCCCAAGCAGCTCCTGCAAGGCAGGGCAAGGCTCTGTTTGCAGCATAAATTGGTTTTTTTTTTTAAGTGATGCAAATTGCTTTGGAAGCGTTGGTACCTCACACTGTGCAAAAAAAAAAAACCCAAAAAGCTCCAGCATCCTTCCCTGAGAGCCTCTCCTTTTCCATCCCAACAATTCCTGGCCTGGAATTCCCTGGTCTTGGTGGCTGCTGTGCTTTGGGGTGGCTGGCAGAGGAACAGGTTCTTTAAGGAGCACACAGCAAGGATATTTCTGTAAATTTAAAATGGAGATAATGAATTAAATTTAAAATGGAGATGAACATCTGGGTGTTCTTGTTGAGCAGGGGGATTTTTGTCCTGGGTGCTGTGTGAATGAATGTCTATTTATAAATTCATTCACACAGCACCCGGGACAAAAATACATAAATATAAAAAAATATATATATATTTATAAATATAAATTCATTCACGATAATAAAAATGAATAAAATTTGAATTTCTCCAGTGCCTCGTGGTCCCCTGGGTGTCACAGCAGCTGCTTTGTGGGGGCTCCTTGGTGCTCTCTGCTTGCAGAGATGTGGCATTCAAGCAGGTGAAAATGTGAAATTTTCATCTAATTCAGCTGTTTCAGTGGCTCAGAGACCCTGGAGGGACTCAGTGCTCCAGGAATGTCACCTCCAGCTCAGACACAAAGTTCCCTGCCCAGTGATGGTGGCTCCAGAGGAACTGATCTGATCCAGATCAACAAAACTGAGCCAGATTTGGGAACTGCTGCATTCCCAGTGCCCCCAAATGGAAACTTCCAGACCTAAAGATGCACAGATTTTTTTTTTTTCCTCAAATCCACAGAATTGTGTACCCAGTGGCAAAAGCCATTGGAAATGTTGATTTATTATACATTTTCCAGATGAAATCCAGAAGGGATGATGCTGGTTGATGGCAGATCAAATGGGGTGTAAATTGAGAGGTTTCTCTTGTTTGCTATCAGTGAGCAGCAGTTTTCACCCTACCAGGCAGAGCAGATAAAGTAAAAAATCCCCAATTTCCAGCTTGCAAAAGCCCAGCCTATGTGGAATCAGCTCAATTATTCCAGCTCAGTCTGCAAGGAAAAGCAGTTCCTATCTCAGAATTACAATTACATGGGAACGTGAACTGCAATTTCTCTCCTTATTAATGCAATAGAACAACAAAATATGGACAAGGACAATGCAGCAGTTCCCAGGGATTTGGAATAACTCCTGGCATGATGGATCTTTAAACATTATCTGGCTTTATTTCATTATTTTAATATCGTGCCTTGAACTGGAAATTTGTGAGATTGATCTTATTTGAGAGTACTGATGCAGCATTTAGAGTGATGATACAGAAGATTTTCACAGGGGGAAATGCTTCCTGATTTAGGAACCTGATCATAGAAAATTCTGCATTTAAATGTGGAGTGTTCTACTAATTAATTCTGGTCTAATTTTTCCCATTTTCTTTTCTTTCCCAACCACCCCTGTGGTCCATTATGGACCAGAAGCCCTTTAAATATCCACATTTACTCAGTGGGAAGGCTCTGGGGTCACTGTCCCCCTGTGCCCCAGGTCCTAAGCAGGAATTTTCCTATCAGGACCACAGAACAAACCCAGAAAAAAAAATGATCTGCACACATGGATCAAAGGTGGAGGAATAAATCAACTCTAGTTGTGCCTGTTGGCAAAGCAGCACTGAGAATATTCCAGATTTTCCAGATTGCTGCCCCAAAACAATCAATGAGTGGGAAAGAACACTCATTTTGAAGGTTACAAAACAACAACAAAAAAAAAGCTGCTGTGTGAGCACAAAGTGAGCTGCAGAAATTTTATTGATTGATCTGATTGTACCTTGACCTGTTTGCAGAAGTGCAGGACAATAATCCCAAATCTGAGCCCTTTCCATGGAAAGGAGCCTGGGCAAATGGAGCATTTTGAAATATTTGTTGTGCTTTGTATTGATTTTTAAAGATGCTAAGCGGTGCCAGAAGGTGGCAGGGAAAGCTCTGCCGCCTCATTATGGCTGTTTCTAATTAAAAAAAAAATCCAACAGGAGCTCCACCTCCTTTTCCCCATCTCCCTCAGGCATGAGGAGCTTTTTGGGGTCCCTGGGCTGGGATTTTGGGATCCCTAGGTTGGGATTTTGGGATCCCTGGGCTGGGATTTTGGGGTCTCTGGGCTGGGATTTTGGGATCCCTGGGTTGGGATTTTGGGGTCCCTGGACTGGGATTTTGGGGTCTCTGGGTTGGGATTTTGGGATCCCTGAGTTGGGATTTTGGGATCCCTAGGTTGGGATTTTGAGGTCTCTGGGTTGAGATTTTGGGGTCCCTGGGTTGGGATTTTGGGGTCTCTGGGTTGGGATTTTGGGATCCCTGNGCTGGGATTTTGGGGTCTCTGGACTGGGATTTTGGGATCCCTGGGCTGGGATTTTGGGGTCTCTGGACTGGGATTTTGGGATCCCTGGGCTGGGATTTTGGGGTCTCTGGACTGGGATTTTGGGGGCTGCTGAGGAGGGATGGATGTGTCACTGCTGAAGGTGCAGACCCCAAACACTTTTCTGGCACATCCAAATCTGCAGCTCCTTCCAAAATTTCCAGGTTAAATCCGAACCCCAGGAGCTGCAGGGAAATTCAATTCCAAATTCAAATTTCAAATGTAATTTTTCAGTTTCAGCTGAGCCTCAAAGACTCTCATTTAGGGCAGCCTTGGGGAGGTTCTGCTGCTTTTCCAAGGCAGAAAAAGCAGGAGAAGCTGCTCTGCAGCAAAATCTGCATCCTGGGGCTGCTGGGATGAGGATTTTGGATCTTCATCCCCCCTGGGATGGCATCACCCAGTCACACACAAAGCTGAGCTCACCAAAGGAACACGGAGAATTTCCCTTCCTGCCCTTTATTGTGTGCTCAGAATTAAAGCCAGCATTAAAAACAAGCTCCCAGTGGCAGCGTTTGGGAGAAAGGAAAGTATTGTGCACATTTTATTCCGATTATCTCATGGAAAAGGCTTGGATGGGATGGGTTCTTTTATTCCCCACAGCTGCCTCCCAATTTTAGCACGTTCAGCTACAACATCCAAAGATTTGATTAATATTAATACATCTGATATTAAGAGTGATATCACCAGACTAAAAAAATTGATGCAGGCTTGAAAACAGCAGTGGACCCTTGTGCTTTTTGGTAGCAATTCCCTTGGGAAGAAGAAAGTTGTTCCTATTAAGATTTCCTGCACCTTTCTCTGTTGTAGCAGGAGAGTTTTATCAGCTCATGGCTCATTAAAAACTTATTTTTAGAACCAAGTGCTCTCCCTCCCCACCCCCTGGGTTGCTCTGTCAGACAGAAAGTGGAAATAAATTTCTCTGGGAAATAAATCCAACTGGGGCTGATTCACTCTGCACAAGTGAGGCAGAAATCTGAGCTCAGGCTCTGGGTCCAGGACAACTCCTGTGACCTTTGGCTCATGTGAAATATTGTTTTTAGCCTCCTCAATTGTGTAATAAATAAAGGAGCAAGGAGTGAAGAAATGCAAATCATGTTCTCAGGGAGAGTTATGGGATCCTGAAGCAGCTGCTGAGGGATCTGAGCTTTCTTCTTCCTCAAAGGCCATTAATTAGGAGTTGGTTTTGTCTTTAATTAATTAATTTGTCTTTAATGCTCAGGATAAAATCCAATGAACTGCTCTGGGTGGAACAAGTGTCTGATCTGATTAATATTCCATATTTCCAACCTGTCTGAGGGAATTTGTACCCAAAGGAGTTCGTGCAGAATTCCCAGTGTGTGCTGGGCTTTGCACCATTTATTACTGGTTTGTCATCAGTCTCATCTGTTTGGTTTTTTTTTAGAGTTAGGATTAATAGAAACACGATTGAGGTGTTTTTTGTGGTTGGGTTTGGATGTTTGTTATATTTTATTAGAAATTACAGAAAGTATGACAGCACCTCTAGCTCCTTGCTAGAAGTAGGAAAAATGGCTATAGGTGAGTTTGTTTTAAAGCTTTTTAAAGTTAAACAAATTAATAAAAGTTTAACACTTACATTATTTATTTTTTTTTATTTAATAATAGATTTTTACCACTTTTAGAGTGATATTTGACTGATTAACTAAAGGTTACTGCTTGAGTTTCGTGAAGAAGACAGAAGAGGAAGATGAACAAAGAAAAAGATGCTACTCAAAATCTTTTATTTTGTTTTATATTTACTACTATACTATAAAAAATTTCAATTTAAAACTCATCACTAAGTGAAAATACACACATTTAATTTATGACACATTTGTGATTTTTAACTTATTATTTATAGGCTTTTTTTTAAGGTTTTAGCTTTAGAGCAGTGTTTTTTAGGGGGTCTGTGCCTGGAAGCACAGAAAGCTCAAAAACTCCACATTTCTGAGGTCCAGCACCAGTGGAGTTGTTTCCCAGCTGCAAAGGGAGGGATAAAGGGAAAAGGAGCCACCATAAACTGGAGCAGAGAAAATCTCCCCTCCTTCACCTGCCACTGATGGCTGCAGTATTTTCTGTCAAAAAAAATACAGCCAAGGCTTTATTTTTTAATTTATTTATTATAAGGCTTTTAAGTTATTTGTTCTTTATTTGATAGGAACTACTGGGATGTAAAGTCACCAGAAATCCTGACTTTGAAAAGTTCAGTCACCACCAGAGAGGCACAAACCTGGCCTTAGGAGAAAACCCCCAGGAAAATTCCTGGGACAAAAGCCAAAATCTCTCCATTCTTCCTGACATATTTGTTCACAGTCTTAATTTAATTAAATCTAAGGGGACTCATTAATGATTCCAGTGCTTTTGTCTCCTCTGTCTCCATCAGATAATCCTCCACCTAACCCTAGTCCCATTGGAAAGCGATTTTTGTAATTAATTTTCTAAAATAAATGTATTTAATTTACACACCATTTACTCTGCTTCCCCATTGTCTAATGAAGTTAAAAAAAAAAAAAATTAATAACTGGGGTTGAAATGAACTTGCCAGATACTGGAACTGTTTCTTGACCTGCTCTTCTGATAAGATTTTATTTGGTTTGTCTGCATGAAACTTTGCCTTCGTTCTTTGGTTTAACCTGGTGATTTTCAGCACAGGGGGAGCATAAAATAAAAGTGGGTCTGGAATCCCCCCTCACTTTGGGAATACTGCACAGAGCTCTCCCCTTTTTAAATTTCAACCTTCAAGGACCAGGCAGGCTGTAAAATATGACATCATTTATATGCAGAAGCCCATCAGGCTTTATTTGGATTTCCTGCTGCTAAGCAGGTTGCTGGTTTTCCTATTGATATTACATTAATTAAAGTCTATTAAGACAATTAATATTGCATGAATTAAAAGGTGCTGCCTACTCATTAATTGCTGCTCAGCTGCTGGATGTTTGTTTTTCCAGGTCTCCTGGACATGGATAAATCTGGATTTTTCAAGGAGTGGATGAAGCAGAGCCTTTCTGGCCCAGGTAAGGAACAATTCCAGCTGCCCCTGGCTGCAGCCCTGGCTCTGCTCTGCTCTTCCACAACTGCATCTTCCCTTTTCCTGGGATGTGCAGAAGGAAAAAACCTCCCAGTCCTGGCCTTTAAATCAGAAATATTTGCCCAGAGAGGAAGGAGAACCCCCCTGGAAGAGGCAGAGCCCTGGGATTTGCTCAGCCCAGGAATCCAAGGCTGGGAAGGATGGGCTGAGCTCATCCCAACCCCAAAATCTCAGAATTCCCCAGCAGAGGCACCTCCAGCTGGGTCTGGGCACAGGGATGGCACTTCTGCCCCTGGAATTGGTGCTTTAAACAACAGAATTCCTGCTGGGCATCACTCTCACATCCTCATCTCTCTGAAATACCTGATTTGTGGTTGATAGAAAGGCCTTCAATCAAAAAAAATTTTGTGAAACCCCAAGGTTTTGGATTCACTGCCAGCAGTGCCACATTTTAGGAAAACTTCCCTGGCACCAAATTCCCACTGGGCTGTGTTTGCAGAATCCCAGCTGAGCTCTGGCTGTGAACCCCCAGGGTTCCCCTGCTCTCCCCAAATCTCTTTGGACAAACCAGAATTGTTTCTGGATGTGTTTTTTAGGGACTTTACTCACACCAGAATTGTTTCTGGATGTGTTTTTTAGGAACTTTGACAAACCAGAATTGTTTGTGGATGTGTTTTTTAGGAATTTTGGTCACACCAGAATTGTTTCTGGATGTGTTTTTTAGGAACTTTGGTCACACCAGAATTGTTTGTGGATGTGTTTTTTAGGAACTTTGACAAACCAGAATTGTTTCTGGATGTGTTTTTTAGGGACTTTGACAAACCAGAATTGTTTCTGGATATGTTTTTTAGGGAATGCTGAGCCCCAAACCCCCCTGCCTTGTCCTCCCTTCATTTGGGAACCATTTCCTTTGTCCTGGAGCAGGAACATTTTTCACCCTCTTGTTACAGCAGGGAAAGAATTCCCCCCTCCAGCCCTCAGAGTGACTTTGAGTATTTGCACCAACAATTAAAAAGGATTTTGGGTAAAGACAGTGTCCTGCTTTCTGTACATGCTTTAGATATTTCTGGGAAAACTCTGTATTAATCTGGGTTTTGGGAAAGGCTGGAAATAACTTTTATGCTGGAATTTTGTGTATGATTGGCATTTAACTTAAAATAACTCACTGGGACAGACCCACCCCCTGCTTTAATTTGATGAAGGCAATCTGTGCTAATTAATTAACTGTTGTCAAAATTATTTTTAGAGCTACTTCTTAGAAATACTGCATTTTTTTCTTAATTGATGTTGTCAAAACTGAAATACTCAACAATAATTTAGTTCCTTCATTTGACCTAATAGTTAATCAGTGAGGAGAATTATTAATGACAGCTTTTAAATGGAAACAAATTGCATTGTCAAACTATGCAAGCATATTTTCCAGCTATTTACAGAGACATTTCAGGGTTAAGTGGTTCAAGATTGTTTTAAGGAACTAAGAAATAAAATAATTCCATGGATATTACAGGGATTTAACTTCACTTTTCTGTTTCTGTCTCTGAGGCAACAGCAAAATGCTTTGGCCAATGTCCCATCTCAAAATGGGATGAGTGTTAGAAATACAAGCAATGTTTTAGAAAGTAAAACTTTATTTTCCATTCTGTTTTTGCTGTTCGAATCTGACTAAAACCCCAAACTGAATTTTACACCTCAGAACTTTGATATTCTTTAATTTCACTTTGGTGCTGCTGCTGCAGACCTGATGAAGTTACAAATGTCACCACCCAAAGATTCCCCATGGGAAAAGTTCCTTTCCCCTTCCCGGCAGTGGGAGGGAATCAGCCGTGGCCAGAGGCTGTCCCTGGCTGCAGGACAGGCTGGGATGTGCAGATTCCTGGTCACAGTCACAAAATCCCTCAGGCTGGAACAGAAATCCCAGAGCACGGAGCCCAACCTCCCTGAGCAGGTGGAAAATGACTTTTCTGGAAGGGACAGCCTGAGGAAAGGCTCCTTTTCCACCCAGGTTGTTTCAAAATCCGCTATTTTGGTATTTTCTGTGCCTTCCTATGTTGTGTTTTTGCCCAGAGTGTTTTGCAAACCCCAAGGCTGTGACGGGGGCACTTGTGCCACGCTCACCCCTGGGACTTGAGCTGAGCTTTCCCAGCTTTCCTCAGGGAAATCCAACATTTCCTGAGCACTTTGTGGAGCATTTCAATCCCTGTGCTCAGCTCAGGCCAGTGGCCAGGTGTCTGCAGGGACACTTCACTGTGGGTCAGAGCTCCCTGCATCCCAAAATGACACTCAGCAGCAGCTGCCTCATTCCAGAACTATGTGAGCCAAAGTTGAGGATGAAATGTGGAACCTCCCTCTTTCTCCAGCCTCATCTGTCACCCTTGTTCTAAATTTAAATCTGTGTTTACAGGATGCAGTTAAATTAAGCAGCAAAACATCTCGTGCTTATTTTGAGGTCAGACAAGTGGATTTTCTTTTCCATGTGGTGAATTCAGAGCCTGCTGGGTGCTGAGCACGTTTGTGAACGAGTGAGCTGAGCTCAGAGGGATCCTGCCTGGGCTTCTGAGCTTTTTGGGGTTATTTTAGGCAGCAAAATTCCACAGAATAATAAGGAGTGGGGCTGGAGCTTGCTCAGGAGGCTTTTCCAAGGGATGCTTCCCTGCCTGTCCCCTCCCCTTAAGCCAAGCCCAGGAGGTTAAACCTGGCAGCTCTGTCAATCCAGAAGGTTCTGGGCATTCCTTTCATTTCCTTCCTGTGCTGGAATTCAAAATGCAAGGAATTCTCAGAACATTGAGCCTGTAAATCGAAAAATCTAGAAAAGAACACAGGATTTGACCTGAGGCCTCGGGAAAAGATTCCAGGCTTAGGTGCTAAAAACAAGAATGTAGATTTAAAGCTTAAAGCAGAGACATGTTGAATGAAATGGAGAAAAGTTTAGCTATAGAGTTTAAGATATGGAAAGAATAAAAGTAGTTGCAAAGGTGACAAAAAGTCTTAGAACAGGTCTGTGTGTCAGGATTGGCTGAGAAAGGTCACCGGGAAAAGATTCCAGGCTTAGGTGCTAAAAACAAGAATGTAGATTTAAAGCTTAAAGCAGAGACATGTTGAATGAAATGGAGAAAAGTTTAGCTATAGAGTTTAAGATATGGAAAGAATAAAAGTAGTTGCAAAGGTGACAAAAAGTCTTAGAACAGGTCTGTGTGTCAGGATTGGCTGAGAAAGGTCACACTGTAATTAGACAAAATTTCTTAGTATTGGTTTAATGACATAAATATCTCTGTTGGCAGTGTTTTATTGGTTAATAAATCCTTAAAAGATCTTGTAACCATAAATCTTGTGACTTCTAGCCATGCTCTCAACACCTGTAACGAGCACTCAGGCTTTCTGTAGAAGGTAAGAAAAATAAGCCACACTTTCTAAAGCAACTAAAAGTCCCATCCCACTTAGAAAAAATAAAAAATCCCAGTGGAATGTGACAACGTGGGAGCAATAAACCCACACGATAATTATGTGATAATGTGGGAGAAATAAACCCACATGATGATAATGTGGAGCAATAAACCCACATGATAATAATGTGATAACAAGGGAACAATAAACCCACATGATAATAATGTGATAACATGGGAGCAATAAACCCACATGATAATACTGTGATAATTTGGGAGCAATAAACCCACATGATAATACTGTGATAATTTGGGAGATATAAACCTACATTATAATATGATAATTTGGGAGAAATAAACTCATGTTATAATAATGTGATAATGTGGGAGCAATAAACCCACATGATAATAATGTGATAATTAGGGAGAAATAAGCCCACTTTATAATAATGTGATAATGTGGAGAAATAAACCCACATTATAATACTGTGATAATTTAGGAGCAATAAACCCACATGATAATAATGTGATAATTTGGGGGAAATAAGCCCACATTATAATAATATGATAATTTAGGAGCAATAAACCCACATTATAATAATGTGATAATTTGGGAGAAATAAGCCCACATTATAATAATGTGATAATTTGGGAGCAATAAACCCACATGATAATAATGTGATAATTTGGGAGCAATAAACCCACGCTGCTGAGGGACCCCTGCAGATCCCAGGGCTCAAATCCCAGCCAGAGCCTGGAGCTGCTCAGATCACAAATTCTGCTCCCTGCATTATTCCCCTGAATTATTTCAGCCCCAGATGAGGGCTGTGGTCCCAGGGCTTGGAGGAAATTTTATGGAATGTTAAAAGGTCCAGTCCAGGGAAGTGTGAGCTTTGCTCTCCTCTCCCTGTGTCTGCACATCCACCTGAGTGGGAGCTGAATTTGTGAAATTTGTGAAATTTATTTGTGAAATTTGCTCCCCTTCAGGCGAATTCATCAGCTCCTGGTTATAATTTTAAGTCTTTGCTGTTACTAGGATGGGAAGCTGCTCATTTCCCCTCTTTCAGTACAAGAGACATTTATAAACTGATTATCAGAGCCTCCCAACCACACAGAAACCCGGCTGGAGTTGCTGAGAATGGGGTTGAATGTGATTAAAGGAAATTAATTCTGGATAAAATTCATGTTGGACTTCTGAAACCTTAAGTTCTTATCTGGGCCAGCATTGTGCACACAGCAATCACTGTCTCCATCATCTCACATCTTGGGACTTAATCACATTTGTGTTGTAATTTTATTAGAAAAGGCTGATGTCCAGGTATTAATAAAGGAACTAAGGGGATAAATATTCATCCTGTTTATTGCATCTGCTTCTGGTGCTTTTGTAGCAGAGGTGAAAGGAGAATAAAGCCTCCCAGATAAAATTTTAATAATAATTTTATGATTCTGCATCAGCAGCTCTATTGTGGAACAGTCTGTGTTGTGTTCCCAGCCTGTAACTCCCCAGTGCTGCAGGTTTGTGCCCATTTTTACCACTTTGAAACTCATTTATTGTCAGCTCCTGCAATTTATGAAGCAGGATCCAAAGGCAGGGAGAGTTTTGTGGATTCCAGCAGAGTATTCCAGAGTATTTTGTGGATTCCAGCTCTGTTGTGGGGTGGTTGAGATGAAGGAAGGTCTTGCACAGACAATTATTCCCAGTAATTCCATTAGAGAAGAGAAAGGCAACACGAACTTTGTGTAATTCCCACTCTAATGCTGTGATCCATCTTTTCCATGAATACAGAATTCGGAATGAAGATGTTCAGTCTGAACTCCAGGGCCAGGGCAGGGCTCTGTGCCCTCCCTGTGTGCAGGGTGGATGCTGTGGAGCAGGGAACACCTGGAACAGGCCACATTTCCATGGAAAATCTTTGTTTTGTCCTTCCCAGACCACCCCTCTGTGCCTGTGATCAGCAGCACCTCACCCCCAGCACCTGATTAATTCTATTCCTGGTCTCCAAATAATTCCCTAAATAAATCAGCAATGCCACCTCAGCTTCCACGTGTCCCATGGGGAAAACCTCCCTGCCTGTGGCAGGGCTTTGGGAATCTCTCCTTTGTCAGCATCTCTTCCATTTTCCCAGACAGATCCTTTCTGCTTGTTTGTTTGACATCCAGCTGTCCCCTTAAATTAGAGTTAGAGCCAGGCAGGAGAATTCCCATCTTAAAAACATCAACAAAAGGCCATTGTTTTATCTTTAAAGCTCTTTGCTTCTCCCCTCCTTCCTCTCTCCTGCACTTAAAATACCCAGCTATAATTAAATATCCTCTTCTGAAGGGAGGGAGCAGAGCTTTGCCCCAGCCCTGTGGTGGGAACCTTTGCTCCAGTCTCTCCAGGCACATTCCCAGCAGGATCCTGAGCTATTTGTGCACACCCCGAGGCCAGGCTGAAGTGCATTTGCTGAATTAACTTCAACGTTTTCTAAAAAAAAATTAATTTTAAAGCACATATATTTAATTAAGGGAGCATTCACCATCATGGACCTTCCTTTATGATCCATATCCATTGTCCACCTCATTCTTGGCTCTCCCTCCACTCCTGAGCATGCAGAGAAACAGGATGGGCAAAAATCAAACTGATAAACTAGAAAAGAAAATTAATTTTACTTGCAGAAGACAAGTGATATTTTTTTTTTCCTTCAAAGAGGGTTTTTATAGAGGAAGAGGTTGGGAAACATTCCTTTCTGTCAGGCTTTAAGGAATTCCAGCTGCAGCATCTAAGGCAGGCTCAGGAGTCCTGTTAATATTTGGTTGTTCAGCCTTTGTTTGAGAAAGTATCTCAATTTCAGAGCACACAAAGACAAAGAGGATCATTAATAAAATAAATCAGGGCATCCATTCTTGGGGCACTCAGCCAGGGTAGTAAAGTTGTCCTGAAAGGATACAAACACCAGGCTGGAAATGAAAACCTGCTGCTATTTTTTATTAATCCTGAATCTCCTGTATTTTTTCCCTTTTTATTTGTAGCTGGTAATTTGAGGGCAGTGACATCAATTAAGGGTTTTAATTGGAGTTGCAGGGACTGTCGAATTGGGAAGGCAGGGGTGTGCCAGGTAATAAATTCCATTTCCAATGAACTCCAGGCAGCAGAAATGTTGTGGAAGAGACTCTTCAGCATGACCCAACCTCTAAACAGGAAATGTTTGACTCTGATGGGGAGGAAAATGAGGAGCCAGGTGCTGGGGTAGAAATCAGACTCAGGGCAGGGAAAGCAAAATTTTCCAGGCTGGAGCTCAGAGCAGAAATTATTTTCTCCCTGGCCATTTATCAGCTCCTTCGAGGTAATTTGGTGGAATTTGGAGCGGTTGTTCCAAAAATATAAAGGATGGGAAGCTGGAATTGGGGCAGGAAGTTGTGGAGAGGGAAATCACCTCCCAAGGAGCCTCTGAGGAGCAGAGCAGGCTCTGAAACTGAAATCAGCCCTGACACTCCAGCCTGAGCATGAGACAGCTTCAGGCTCCCTGAGATGAAATAATTCCAGAGATTCCAGCAGAGAAGAGAGAGCTGGATGCTTTCCCAAACTTCCCACAGCCAGGGGCTGCTTGATATTCCAGATTCACCTGTTTGGTTTTGAATTGGGATGGAGTTTATTCTCCAAGCTCCACATTCTGTCAGGTCCTGTGGGATGCTGAGGAGGAGTGGCTGTTATTTCATGGTTGTTGTTTTGTGGTTGTTATTTATTTTGTGGTTTTTATTTCATGTTTCGTGTCATTTGTAAGATGCAAATGCTGCCAAGCCACAAACTAAAGACAATTCCCACATTTCAGCAGGGGAAGGGAAGGGACAGCTGGGGACAATCTGAGCAGGAACAGAGCATTGCAGCTCCTCACTTCCCACCCTGACAGGATTCCAACCTCCCCTTCCTCCCATCGGTTCTGTGCTCTTGGCTGAACACCCACTTGTGATTTTATTACCCTGTGAAATCAATGAATCTCAGCAGAAAGCCTGATGAGCTTTAAATGTAACCATTTAAATTAGTGTGTGCAGCAGGCAGGGCCCANTTATTTTTTAATTTTTTAAATTTTTTTTTTTGGGAATATCAGCAGGGCAGGAAGGAGGCTGCATGGGCATGAGCCCCCAGGATAAATAAAGCATTTTATTCCCTCGGGGTGAAGATGTGCCTTGAGAACTGTTGCTCCATCTTTTGGGGGACACTGAAGGATTTGGTTACTTGGGATTGATCCAAATTCTTAAATACATTCTGAAAATGAGAAGGGGGAAAAAAAAGTGGTTTGGTGATAAAGTTGTGTTTCAGCTTTGGTGATTTTCCAGGTGCAAAGCTGCAGTTTTCAATAAATAATTGGAAACAACTGCAGAAATGTTGGGTTACAGGACTCTCCTTTCCAGCTGTAGGACTGTCACCAAATCCATCTGCTCCCCTGNCATGTTTCGTGTCATTTGTAAGATGCAAATGCTGCCAAGCCACAAACTAAAGACAATTCCCACATTTCAGCAGGGGAAGGGAAGGGACAGCTGGGGACAATCTGAGCAGGAACAGAGCATTGCAGCTCCTCACTTCCCACCCTGACAGGATTCCAACCTCCCCTTCCTCCCATCGGTTCTGTGCTCTTGGCTGAACACCCACTTGTGATTTTATTACCCTGTGAAATCAATGAATCTCAGCAGAAAGCCTGATGAGCTTTAAATGTAACCATTTAAATTAGTGTGTGCAGCAGGCAGGGCCCAATCAATCAATCAATCAATCAATCATTGATCAATGGTCCCCAATTAATCTGTGTTGTGGAGTGGCCCCAGATCAAGCCCCAGCATTGCCTGAGCTCTGGCAAAAAGCTGCTGGACCTAAAAGTTCTGGAAATGAAACAATTTAAATGAATATTCAAGCATTAAATCAATGCTAAGCAGAACAAGGGGTGACATGTTCTCCTGTTTATTTGGAAATTAAACCTGGACAGCTGTTGAGCAGTGCTATTTTTCATGGATTTATGGTTTTCTGGGCTGGTGTTCTGTCTCGTTCATGTCCTTTTATTGGCTTTGATGCACTAATTTGGAACTGCATTATAATCACAGTGGTTAGGGATAGATGGCCTCGGGGGTTTTTTCTCAAGCTGGCAGAGAAAGAAGAGAGGATTGGAGTTGTGTGATTCAGCCCATGAAAAATAACCACATTTAGTGGTTTTTATTTTTTTTTTTTATTTTTTAATTTTTTAAATTTTTTTTTTTGGGAATATCAGCAGGGCAGGAAGGAGGCTGCATGGGCATGAGCCCCCAGGATAAATAAAGCATTTTATTCCCTCGGGGTGAAGATGTGCCTTGAGAACTGTTGCTCCATCTTTTGGGGGACACTGAAGGATTTGGTTACTTGGGATTGATCCAAATTCTTAAATACATTCTGAAAATGAGAAGGGGGAAAAAAAAGTGGTTTGGTGATAAAGTTGTGTTTCAGCTTTGGTGATTTTCCAGGTGCAAAGCTGCAGTTTTCAATAAATAATTGGAAACAACTGCAGAAATGTTGGGTTACAGGACTCTCCTTTCCAGCTGTAGGACTGTCACCAAATCCATCTGCTCCCCTGGCTGGTGGCCCGTTTGTATCCATCAAATAATTCAGCTGAAAATATTCTTTATCGGGCTGAGAAACCAGGAATGCTCCAGCAGAGTCGGGATTTGTGGGTGCTCTGCCCAGAATTCCCAATTCCAAACAGCATCTGTGACTTTGTGCTCCTTCCTAACAACCATTCCTGATCTTTGAGCTGCAGTTACACAACAGGAAAGGCTCAGAACAGCTGGAAAACTGCTCTGGAGAGACGTGGGAGAACATGTCCAGCCATCCTGTGAGTCCCTCAGCCCGGGGTGGGCACTGGGATTCCTGTGGCACGGGGTATTTATGGAATATTGGCCAGTGCAGACTCTCAGTCTCCTCTTGGATTTTCCCTCTGGGCCCCTCCTGTCGCCCTGTGCCCTGGTTCCCAGTCCTGTACTGGGATCTCATGGAAACACACAGGAAGAGGAGTGAAAAATGCCCTGGATAATCCACTGAATACATTTCTCCCCTTTTTTTTTCTCTCCTCCATCAATGTGCCTTTCTCCAGAGCTGAAGTCGAGTGTGGCTTTGAAAGAGGCACCCTGAATGCAGCAGAAAATGCAGCAGAAAATGCAGCAGAAAATGCAGCAGTCCCTCAGCTGCAAAGGCAATTCCTGTGAGCATTCTGCAGCCAGGATCCATTTTCATCTCTCCTGTCTGATTTCTGAAGAGAGCACAGGGTGGTGCAGCTGAAAGCAGCAATTCAAAAACGGGAAGCTGTTCTGAGGGAACATTCCTGTTTCTGGATGTTTGTGTGTGCACCGTGGCTCACCTTGATCCAGGTAAGCACAGGTTGGTCCCATGGCCATTTTCTGGCACAGTCTGGAGGTGCTGAAGTGATTTGGGGTGAAATCCTTTGCTGAGTCATTAACACTTGAAAGCAGGGGGAAGTTTTAGCATCAATAAAAACATTCCAGGCTCTCCCTTCAAGGCAACCCCTGGTGTTTACAGCTGCAGCACTGTCAAGTGTTCCTGAAAAACACCTCTCATTTTCTGCCACTTCATCTCCCAGCATTAACAGATAATCTTGTCCAATCCAAACAGATTTTCAAGCAAGGCCAATTATCCTGGCAGGAGCAGCCGTGGGCTGAGAGCTGAGCTGTTTATTACAATGCCCAATAAATCATTTACAGCCAGAACCAATTATCTGCTTATTCCCAGTGCCTGCTCTTCAATCAACAGGGGGAATGTGCACCTTTAAAGGAGATCATTTCTCAGGATGCATTAGATGGTTCCAGCCTGGAGCTGAGCTCTTCTCTTGGGATTTTCTTGGGAGTCACTGCTGAGAGCTCAGCCAGCCCCAGGAAAGCTCTCAGCTGCTTTCTTGAGGGTGGCATTACCTGTGCTCTGCAAATTTGGGATCACAGTCACCAGAGCACTGACAGTGGAAAGATTTCAGCATCCCAGCTGGGATAACCCAGGAGCTCAGCCAAACCATCAATGCCCAGCTCAGCAGCACTAATGGGACCAGTCCAAGCCTTTTACTGGGAGTTCTGGTCTCTCCCTTTCACTGCTCTGACCTGTGAGTGCTCAAACCTGGCCCTGATATAATTCCTGTGATGATGGTGGACAGCACAGCCCCCCAGTGGGAGGGTTTTTTATATTTCTGTCTAAAATTCACGAGGAAAAGTCAAACCTTGTCCCATTCCCAAAACCTGAGGCACAGACTGGCAGCACTGGGAGTGTTGGGGGCTGAGCTGGGAATGGCCCCAGACTGATGGGCTGGAGCTCAGAGCTGGATTTCTCCTGGAGAATTCCTCCACCCATCTCTCCAAGGGGAGCCATGAAAAAAGATGGATGAACTCCTGTGGAATGGGCAAGTCCAAGGTCAAATCCACAGAAAATGAGGAACTGTGTGGGGAGTGCTTGTTCCTGGCTGAGATTTGCAAACTAAATGAGGATTTCTTTGCATTTATTTGAATAAAAGCATTTTCCATCTCTGGAAGTGTCCAAGGCTACGTTGGAGGGGGCTTGGAGCAACCTGGGATTGTGAAAGGTGTCCCAGGGTATAAAAAAAGAAAAAACATAAAAGGTTCTGGCAACCTGAAAAACCAATTTGATATTATTGTAATCAAATAATTTCCTGAGAGAGCCAGGATCTTCCTTAGATCTGGGAACACTGATCCATAACAACCCCAAGGGACAATCAGTGTCTGTCAAATAGTTTGATGTCAATTCCTTTGTATTATCCACAGAAAAAGTAGAAAAAGGAGCAGAGCTTGTGTTTCTATTCCTGCTATTTGCTGTGCTGATTAATAATTGATGATTAATCCCACAGACATTTTGGTGACAGGGCTGGGAAAACGTTCCTGACACAGGAGACTTCACCAATTATCCTCCAGACTAAGTGCTGGGACTCTGTAATTTATGACACCTTTATCTCCTTTGGGATAAAACAGCAGTAAATATAATGCAGGGAAAAGTCTTGCAAGGCCAAGAGACTTCATTTGTAAAGGAGGCTTTAAAGTTCTTTCCAACTCTAATTTCTGTGCAATGAGGAGAGTGACAGAAAATGCATTTTTATCATCTTCAGTGATTAAATGTTTCTGTTGTTCAAAGGAATTCCTGTGTTCAGTGGATATATTTAGCTGTATAACAGCAAAACATCTCAAAGCAGAAAATATGGAACTGCTCTGACTCCTGAATGGAGAACAGGGGGGGAATTCTCAGAGTTTGTCTTGTAAAGCCAGTCAGGAGGTTTGGATCCCTGGAGGTGCCCAAGGAATTCCTGGAGGTGGAGCTCAGAGCTCTGGGCTGGGGATGGGGCACAGCTTGGACTCAGTGATCCTGGAGGGCTTTTCCCACCTGGATAATTCCATGATTCTGTGCTTCCCTGAACTCTTGGAATTTTAACCTGCACAGGGGTTCTGCCACCTCTGGTAGCAGGTCCTGCAGCTCAAACTCAACATTTTGGGACCTTTCTCTTCAGCAAACACTGCTCAACAAAAAGCTCTGAGTGACTCTTAACTGATTAATCATCACCTCCAGGAGAATTGATTTATTAGGTTTTAATCCATTAACACAAGTTTTAGATGGAAAAGAAAAAACCACCAGGGAGAAAAACATTGTAAATCTTATTCTTCTGGGAACAGTTAGTGGCTAATTCTAGTGAGAATTGCTGAGGCCATGAGCAATCCAGATGTTTGTTGTTTGGCTGAGGCTGATTTCTCCTTCCTGCAGCTCATGGACAAGGAGAGGTGGGATGAGAGGGAACAACTGGATGGACAAACCCCTGGTGTGGTGTTTGCCTGTGAGCAAAGTTCTGGTTCTGTTCTTGAAAATCTGTCTGCTTTTGCATTGAAACACATTTAAACTGGCTTAAAAATCCCCAAATCATCTGAAAATGGATTTTAAACACGCACCGAGACGTGCAAGGATAGATTTCCTAACTTCATGAAAGTTTTTAGGTTTTATTTAAAAAGTACATAAATCAGCATTTTCAATGGGAAGAGCCACATTTAAATTGTTAAAATCACTGGGAGGAGAAACAAACTCACCAGAAAACTTGGCTGAATCCACTTTGAGCAACGTTTATCTCAGGACTGGCAGCCACAGGAGGCTCAGGGTCTGTCTGAATATTGAGTGTGTGCTTTGGGAAGGGCACATCCTGAAGGGAAACTTTAAGGATTTAAATCAATTTAGCCCTTCTTGTCATTTTTTCTTAATAGTCCTACAAGGGAATATAAATTCCAGATTAGGGAATAGTTTAAATCATTTCTCTGTTGTCTGCTGAGCTGCTGAGGAGAAATGCTTTCCCTTTAAAACAGTTTCTTATTTTCCCTCTGCCTCTCCTGCTGCAAACCCATCAATCTGAATCACTGGTTAACAATCTCATTCTGACAATAAACTGATGGGTGCTGCAAGCTAATATATTCTAATTTCAATCTAACATATTCTATACTCAATTGTTATCAGGGGAAAAAACCCTCCATCCATCAAGGGGAAACAAGAAAATGACTCCTGGCTGGAATAAGGAGACACTTATGTCAATATTGTCCCTAGAATTCCTTGGCTCTGGCTCATCTCATTAACCTGTGTCTAATAATCTGCTGAGGCATTTTTACAGAGTTAGAACTCAAGAAATAAGTACATTTTTAGAACATTTTGGAATGGAAGGGATAGGGGAAAAATGAGTGAAATATCCTGTTTTCCATCATGGCCTTCAAAAAGACATTTTTGTACCTGATTGCTTGTTTCATATCACAGAATCTGGGAATGGTTTGGGTTGGAAGGGACCTAAAATCTCATAATTACAAACTGCAAGGAAATCCTGTGAGACTGCAGGCAAAGGGATTGTTCCAGATGTGTTTGCATCTCTTCCCAATGCCATGGGAATGTGCAGGAGAGCTCAGGGCTCCAAGGAAAGGAAGATTTCAGCAGGGATTTTGGACCACAAGACCAATGCTCTTGATGTGTCTCATTCGATCAGGAAGGTTTTTAAAGCTCCCAAACCCCAGCAAAGTGCTTGGAGCAGCTGATTTTGCTCCTTGCTTGATTTGATTTCTCAGTAACAGCCAGAAATGCAACCAGAACCATCCCCAGGCAAAAAGTCCTGGAGAATTTGATGCAGACCTTCTCCCTGGAAGCCTTTTCCACACAAATCCACATGTGCCAAGATCTCTCCTGGCTCTGCATTAGCACACCCAGGGCTGCACACAGCACTTCAAGCTCCTCCTTTTTTTTTTTTTTTTTTTTTTTTTTTTTTTTTTTTTTCCCCTGTCCCAAACTGCTCCATTTCAGAGCCAGAGAATTGCTCACCACTCCAAAAAATTGCTGGGTGGCTCCTTCCAGAAATGGGCAGTTTTGTTGAGCACTGTTGTTATTTGACTGTGAAGTATTTACAATTGCCAGCATTCAGAGCTTTTTGAAAGCCCACACAGTTTAACTCAGGAGCTCAGGGACTGATCCCAGCTGTTCCAGCAGGATCTGCACAAGCTGCTCATGAATTTTGGGATTGGGGTGCTTTTACAAGGAATCAGAGCTTTGGACATCAAGGCTTTGCAGTTTCCAAAATACTCCAAGGAGTGAAATCAATCTGAGTTTCCAACAAAATCTTGTATTTCTGTTTTAACCCATCGTCAGTTTTCATTTCAACTATTATGAAAACATATTCTGTCACCTAAGCAAAAAATATTTTGAATTTATAAAGCATTTTCCATCCAAGAATAGGAAAACATTTCAAGCCCTCGGTGTGCTGAGTGACTCAGTCAATCAGTAACTCACACCTCATTTTACTGAGGGAGATTTATCCTTCCAGGACCTGTTCCTGGTCCTTGGGTGGGATTTTCCAGGGAGCAGGTCCAGCTTCCTCCTTGCACATTTGTCCCTTTGGACGAGCTCTGGTGGATTTGGAAAAACAAAACCTGCCTGAGTGTTCCTGTGAAGTTTGGGAACACAAATCCAGATGGCTCAGTCAGGTTTCACTGCAAGGCATGGAGCAGTTGTGGGGAAGAAAAGGAAAAAAGGGGGGGAAAAGGGAAAAAAAGGGGGAAAAGGGGGAAAAAAAGGGGAGGAAGGGAAAAAAAAGAGCACACAGGTCACAATTAAGAATCTTTGTGTATTAATGAGGGAATTTTAGCACTGCTGGCATTCAGAGCTAACTGGCTGCAAGTGAACTCTGTTTCTTCTGAGCAGAGCCTTTGCTAAGCTGGAAAAAAAGGGGGAAAAATGGGAAAAAGGGGGAAAAAAAGGAAAAAAAGGGGGAAAAAGGGAAAAAGCACCTCCTTCCTGTTTTACCCCTAAGGAATAATTGTCCTCCCTCTTTTTCTCCCTAAGGAATAATTGTCCTCCCTGTTTTTCTCCCTAAGGAATGATTCCAGGTGTTCTTTGGCCTCCACTGAGCTTCCTGGAGCATCCCATCTCCCAGGAAAGCAGGAATTGCTTCATGGCAGGGAGATGTGCAGTAGCTGGTGCAGTGTGACCAGAGGAATCTTTTATTCCATGTTTTGTGACAGCTTTGCAGCCCTGCACGAAGGATTTTGCAGGATGGATAATTCAGAATGGGCCTGCTCATAGAATTTGAGCCACAGCTCCAAAATTCAGCTCAGCAACCACAGAACAATTGGGATTATACCAAAATAATCAGCAAACAAGAATGTTTTCCCTTGGAGCAGCAAGGGGTCAGAATCTGAGCTGGTGGTGGCTTTTCTTCGTTCCCTCGAGCTTGATAATTAGCAAAAGAAAGTGCAATGAATTAGCAAATGAAAGTGCAATGAATTAGCAAATCCAATAACCTGGGGTTCCTCCCAGTCTTTGTGAGTCCTTCCCTGGTCCTGCCAGGCTTGGACTGACTCCACACTCCAGGCAGGAGAATTTCCATGGGATTGGAGTGGTTTTGTCCCAGGCAGCAGCCCTGGCTCTGAGAGCACTGAGCAGATGAAATTAAAAACTTCTGAAGTCACAGCAGAGGAAACGAAGAAACCACACCAGAAAAACTTCCTTGTTGTTTTGGTTTTGTTTTTTAAAGCCTGAGATAAATTGAAAAGCCTTTCAACACTTAAATAGGAATTTGGTCCTTGTCTCTCTCGAGCCCTTCCTGCTCAATTATCCAAATTATTTTGGAGATCAGTGTGGTTCCCTGTGCCCATAGAACCCCAGCATGGCTCAGGCTGGGGGGGAGCACAGCAGAGCAGGATTGTGTCCAGAACACAAAGAATTGTGTTTAGAACACAGAGAATTGTGTCCAGGACACACAGGGTTGTGTCCAGGCTGCTCCAGGCATCCCTGGTGAGGGAGACTCCACAGGGCTGATTCCATTCTATACAAGAGGTGTAAACTCCTGGGGGAATCTCTTCCAAATTCCTCCCCAGGATTTCACAGCAGCAACCAAAGGCTGTCCCCAGCACAGATGTCCCGGCAAACCTGGCATGTCCCAGCCAAGTGTCCCCAGGGTGAGCCAGGGCTGGCTCTGTGCCCTGCAGCAGGGATGGCACAGGGGTCACACACACATTTTCCTGGCCACGTGCCTGGGGATTTTTGGTGGCTGAAGGCTCCTCTTTGTTTTTGTTGAATCCCAGAATCACTGAGGTTGGAAAAGAGTCCAAGCTGTGCCCAATCCCCATCCCAGAGCCCTGAGTGTCACATCCTGGTGACACCTCCAGGGATGGGGATCCAAACCTCCCTGGGCTGTTCCAATCCCTGAGCACCCTTTCCATGGGGAAATTCCTGCTGCTGTCCACCCTGAGCTCCCCTGGCCCAGCCTGGGTTCTCTCCCCTCCTGTCCCTGTTCCCTGGGAGCAGAGCCCATCCCCAGCTGGCTCCAAGCTCCACATCCATCAGCTCAATTAGCCCTGGGCTTGATGAACCTGCAAAGTGGGATTTGCATTTCCCTGAGATTTCACAGCTCCCTTGCTTCCAGGAAAACCATGGAGTGTGTGCCTGGCTGGGCTCTGGGAGAGCTGCTGTCACCTTTGCTATGTCAGAAGCTTCCCCAGTTCCATGCTCAGAGAGGAAAAAAAAAGGAAAAATTTCCCTTTTGCCTTAATGCAGAGGCATTTGAGGATAATGAGGAGCTGAATTCCCAGCAGCCATCCCCAGCAGTGATGGATTTTGGGGTGAGAGATGATGGCAGCAATCATTGGACTGCAGCAGGCAGATATGGTTTAGCAGCTGCAGTAATGACTCAGGAGCACTCTCAGCTCCTCTCCTTTCCCTCTGGAATTCTGGAGATGTTGTGTTGCTTGTGGAGGTGCCAGCCTCCACAGGGGCTCTCAGGGAATTGTGGCAGCTCTGGCTCGTCCTGACCCTGCTGCACTGCAGAGGGGCACTGGTGCTGGGGAGCTCTTGTGCCAAAAAATGACTTTTTAAGGCCTTTTCTGCTGCTAATCCAAGAGTGGGTCCTGGTGGGAATAAGCAATGACTCTTCATGAATAACAATAGCACAAGCAGGCCCTAAATGAGACATTTATTCAACCTTTCTCATCTGTCTTCCCTAAATCCCCTGCCCTGCTTTGGCACCTCGTGTCCCTGGAGGGAAGGACTGAGTAACTGCAGCTTTATTCCAGGAGACAACAGCAGGGGGAACGAGGATGCTCTGAAATGATATTTCAGGTGGATTGTTAATGGCCCTGGTTGGTCCATGCCAGCAGGGAGGGGCAGTGGCCTCCAGACAGGGTCAGTGCAGTGCAAATGCAGCCAGGGAGGAAAGAGGAGCCTCAGAGCATCTCCAGACTCCCTGCTCAAAGTTCACACTCTGATCTGCAGGCTCTCAAAGGACACAGAAGTGCAGGTTGCTCATGTTCTTTTCAAACTGAGATGCTCAGATTTTTCAGTACCTCATGCTGGATTAATGAAGAATTCAAAACTTGGTATTAACACAATCTCCTCCTGACTCCAAAGATCTTCCTGCACTTCCCACAGCTTTCCATTAGTTCTTTCCAAATGTTCTTTCCCTCCAACAGAGAAGGAATATTTCTGGGTTAAAATCACAAAATAAGACCTCACTTATCACCCCAGCCTCTGTCTGGGCCATTTCTTGGTGCTCTGCTCCTCCCCCATACACAAAAACCCAGCAGGTTTCAGTTTCATGATCCTTCTGCAAAAGTGTGTAAAACTCTCTGGGTGCAGAGTTTAGAGTCACTAAACCGTGGCTACAAGGGCTTGAAGGGGACAGAGATTCCAAGGAAAAAAAAAAATCCTGTGTTAATTGAACTTTGCAAGTACTACCAGCATTCCTGACAGAAATAAAAATTTCAGGATGTCCCATAAAGAGCAGAGGGAGAAAGGACAGAGGCAGCAACCCTCGGGTGACTCTGGGATGAGGGTTAATGGAGAGATGGAAAATGTCCATCACTTTTACATCAATGCCCAAAATACACAGACAGCTATTTTCTCAAGTGACTAGGAATAGTTTGGAGATTTTTTTCCAATTAAATAGCACGAGGGAAAATAGTCTGGTGAGGAATGAGGGGATTATGAGGGAGGATGGTACAGAACATAACTACTGCTCCTTTCTGCCATTTCTGTCCCTAAAAGCCAAGCTGCTTTTTGTGGTTTTGGAAGAGGAGTGTCCATGTGAGGAAATTAAAACCTGACAATGCCTTTGCTCTCTTTGAGCTGCCAGGAACTCAGGAGATAAAACAAACAAACAAAAATGAGCCAAAGAAAAAGGGGAGCAGAGGAACTGCTCAGCACCACCTCCCATTTCTGCAGCTTTGCCTTAAAGTAAAATGCAGATTTTGAAGGAAAAAAATGAAGAACAGAAGGACATGAACCAGAATAAGCAGAATCAGCTTTTCCCTGCTTCCTTGGGTGGGGGGAATCCAACAGCTCCAAGTGGGTTTTAGATCTTGTGCCATTCTCATTCATCTTTGGCCTCCCCTCGCTTCACACTGTCAGTTTTGTTGAACTGCTCTGCAGGAAAAATGTTTTTGATGTTTGGCAGGGGACCAGCAGGAGAGAAGACATTTCAGCAGCTCTGCCCTGTGGGGATAGAACTGCCACATCTGGCTGATCCAGCTGGGAATTTCGCTGGAGTTCACTTCATGCAGACGATTGCTCTGCTGCTGCAGGTCCCTGCTCTCCTCCAGCTGCCAGCTCTGAGCTTGGGCCTTTCTCAGAGAGGAGAAAACAGCACCTGGATCACGGGAGCTGCTTCTGCAGGGCTGGAGAGCTTCCAGGGAAAGGAGAACACGCAGGAAAGGGGGAAATGCAGGAAAGGGGAAAATGCAGGAAAGGAGAAAATGCAGGAAAGGAGAACACACAGGAAAGGAGAACACACAGGAAAGGAGAACACACAGGAAAGGGGAAAACACAGGAATTGATCACTGAGCACTGGGAGCAAAGGAGAACACACAGGAATTGATCATTGAGCACAGAAAAAGAGAGAACACACAGGAATTGATCATTGAGTACAAGGGAGAACACAGGAATTGATCACTGAGCACTGGGAGCAAAAGAACACACAGGAATTCTGAATACAGAATGAGGGAGAACACACAGGAATTGATCACTGAGCACTGAGAAAAGGGAGAACACAGGAATTGATCAGTGAGCACAGGGAACAAGGGAGAACACACAGGAATTGATCAGTGAGCAAAAGAGAACACACAGGAATTGATCATTGAGCACAGAAAAAGAGAGAACACACAGGAATTGATCACTGAGCACTGAGAAAAGGGAGAACACACAGGAATTGATCAGTGAGCAAGGGATAACACAGGAATTGATCACTGAGCACAGGAGAACACAGGAATTGATCAGTGAGCACTTCTCTTTCTTGGGAGAAGCAGAGCAGCAGAGAAACACTTCCATATTTTATTTCTAATTTTCTGGAGAGGAATGGCAAGAAAAACGAGACAAACCACTCCTGAAAAACTTGGTGGGGCAATGCCAAGCCACGAACTGTCATTAAAGCAGAAAACCAGTTCTGCATGAATGAAACCTGAGGTTTTAATGGGATCCACGGGAATGTTGCATTTATTCCCTCTGAAATTCAGGCAGGTGGAGCACCAGAGGATCCCTCAGCATTCCCAGGGGCAGCACTGGGCACATCTGGAATGGTCCCACCCCAGCCTCCTGCTGGGAGCTCAGAAAACACAGAACAGATGGTTGGGACATAACAGCAAGTTTGGATATAGGAGAAAAAAATTGCTGAGCCAGTCTGACTGGGTCACTAGAAGGCAAAGACTAAAGTAAGTTAGAAGGAGTTTTTATGACTCAAAACAAAAAATAAATCTACCTTAAACAAAAGATGTTTTTACCAAACAAAAAAGGTTTTCACAGACAAACAAAAATGCCATGTTGCAAGTAGAAAGAAAAATCTCAAAATCTTCCACTGTAAGAAAACTGAAAAACAACTTCCAACTTAAACTGTAACACACTGACTTTCTGTGATTGGAAATAGCAACGTGAATGTGGAAATGTTAGTAGTTATGATGGGCTATAGGTAATAGTGAAGGTATTGATTGGTTGTCAATGTTTTAAGATGCTCTGCAATGAAAAGTTTATAATGAATTGTAACCAGAACTGGAGTGGCTTCAGACAAACCCACGGCTGTGGGCTGGGCTCTTGTCACCCACGCCCGTGAATTGCTGGAACATTTAAATACAAGAAACAGCATTTTAAAGAGCAGCCTAAAGTCCCACATCCCTCATTTCAGCTGCTGGGTGGGGACTTGGAGGATCTCGACCTTTAGCACCAAATCTTTCCTTTTTTTCTGCCCTCAGTCAGGGAAATGTGCTCAGGATTTAGCTCAGGATTTATTCCCTGCTCCCTTTTTACCAACAGAGCCATTTTTACCACGTGACCATTTCCCAGAGCTTCAATCTCCTGCTGAAGATTTAGGTTTTTAATTCTTGTAATGAAGCTTGTCCCAGAGGTCCAGAAATTCCTAATTAACCTGAGGATTATACATCAAACAGTGCTCCCAGCTCTGTGCTCTGAAGCTTTGGGGCAGAAATTCTGGGATGTCACTCCTGGCAGTGCTTTGAGCCTGGGGTTGTGGAGATGCCACAAGCCCCAAACTCCCCTTTAAAGTAAACACCCCTCATTTCCAGGCCCCAATTTCATCTCCCAAATGAACTTGTTTGAGGAAAGAAATGATATTTTTAGGCTTATTAAGCTGGATTTCCTGCCTGCAGCACTGTGAGGCTGCATTGCACACATATGGAAATGAGTTCTTATCTCACACACTCCTGATGGAGCTCTGCAGGAGGAAAATGTGACTTGATGGGCAAAATCAGGCAGTAAAACTTCACTTGTGCCCACTGGATGAGGGAACCTTAAACTGCATTTGCTCCTGGAGAAGCTTTGGGGAGAGGCAGCTCCCCAATGTCCCTGGATGTCACCAGCACACGAAGGTGGCAGGGACACAGAAAACACAATTCCCTGCAAGGTCCTGGCCTGGGGACATTCAGGGGTTACAGGACCAGCAGAAATCTGATGTTTTCCAAATTACAATCCAAATGACACCAAGTTCTCCATGAGGGGAGCTGGGAGAATATTTAACATCCTCCCCACGCCAGGTGTTGTGTACAGGAGACAACGACCTGAACCCCTGTCCAAAAAACCATTTTGGTGGCTTTTAAAAACACTCCTTTCACAATCTCCTCAGGCAGACTTGAGGAACCATTGAGCCATGCTGGTGGAAGTGCAGCAGAAGGAGGAGCAGCCACCAGTGATCCCCCAGGGATGGGAGCTGGGATGGAACAGAGACCCTGGAGAGGCTCTGCAGGACCCCTGGGCCACAGCATCTGGTGGCTGAGTGCACCTGATGTGACATGAAGCTCTGGGGTCACCCCCAAAGGTGTCAAAGCAAAGCCCTGCAGTGCTCCAGCCTGCTGAACATGAAATCTTTATGGATCACAGTGCAAGATTTAATTACTGGATTGCATCCTGTGCTGATGGAGGATCTGTCCCAGGCACTGCTCCAGGGGAATTCTGTGGGATAAATCAGGGGCAGGAAAGGCTGTCCCTGTGCCTGGGGGACAGGAGGGACAGGAGGGACAGGAGGGACAGGAGGGACAGGAGCTGCTGAGCAAATCCCTGAAATCCAATTCCCTGAGCTGGGTGCTCACTGTGTCACAGACAGGACTCGGTTCCTTCATGCTGGAACAGCCAATCTTTAATGCTACAGCCCATTTTTATACACTTTGCAGGACCTTTACACAGTTTTCAATACCTGTGTAACTTTAATTGGTTCATAACTTTCTTGCCACTCAATTAATTGGTCAGTAAATGACATTTTACATGTCCACAGATCTCTCTATTCCTGGCTAGTTTACACATTTCATTCACTGATTCCCATGGGAGGGATTCCTTGTTTTTTACAGGTGCAGACTGGTTTTCTCTCCAAGAACACTTTGTTGTACTGACTGCTTCTCATTCCTCTGATTCTTTCTTATGGGAACTTAGCTGGCAATTCAGCAAAGGCCTGCATTTAAATGGCCTTTATTTTATAAGACAAGATTTTGTAGTGTGCCTGCAGTTTGAGGTGTCTGCACTCCCAGGGCTGTTTGTGCAGTGCTGGGAGTGCAGGAACAAATCAGTGCTGCTGATC
This sequence comes from Rhabdornis inornatus, assembly GCA_013397075.1. NCBI lineage: Eukaryota > Metazoa > Chordata > Aves > Passeriformes > Rhabdornithidae > Rhabdornis > Rhabdornis inornatus. Next base: position 59,968 of record VWZS01002674.1, read on the forward strand.
CAGTGGGGAATGGGGCAGGAAACTGCTGCAGGCATCCCAAAAATGTGCTCCTCAGCAACACACACCTCTTGGGGGTTCAGTCTGAGCAATGTGCCAAATTCAGGAAGGCAAAAGAAACACCAGTGATGGGAAGCTCCCGGACTGGTGCCATAAGTGATGTTAAAAAAGGGAATAAAAGCTGCATATTGTGAAGAGAAGGTCATTTGGAGTGGGATTTGGGGGTGTCCCTCCCATGGGAATAGGAAAAGGCCACCCCATGTGGCATCTTTATTCCAAAACCATTCCAAAGGTCTCACTTTTCACTGCCATCCTCAGGTACTTGTTAAAGCAGACCCAGGTAATTTAATTTCTTGTCCCATTTCTTGTACCTTGTGACCAAGACCTGTCACTAGATAGAACTAAATAAACTTTCCCCTCTCCTCTGTAGTGAGTGTCTGTCTCCACTGATTCTCTTCAGCTGATTATTTCCTAATTCTGCCTGGAAAATTAAATTATTTTATCACCCAAAGAGCTTTGCTTTTACCAGTAAGAACATCTCTACAACCATTTAAAGTCTTGTCAGGGTTAATGTAATACAAATCCTTTCTGTTTCTCCACTTTTAAAAAGAAGAATTCAAAGATAAAATGCTCTGATTGTTGCTCCTTCCCCGTAGCTTTTCCTTTCTCCCCAATTTTCAAAATAACCAAATACATTTCATCACAAAAATCTGATCTCTGAAGTTTTGGAGAGAAGGCACAGCTCCAGCTGGAGAGGCTTAAGTTCCTTTTTCCCTTATCTTACATTTCCCTCTAGTGGCTGAGCCCTCGAGCATCAGCACTCAAAGGGAGGAAATTCAAAGTTTTCCTGCTTTTCCCCTTTTAAAATAAAATATTTCTCTTTAACCTCGTTGTGCCCTGCTTGTCTTGCTTTGCTCTGTGTGAAAACTCAGCTTTGCTGTTCCCTTCCCAGGGCTCAGGGATAACAGCACACAGGTATTCCCACATTCCCAAAATCACCTTTTTTTTGGGGAAGGCAACAATTCCTGTGCTGCCCAGATTTGGGGGCAAGTGAGGAGTTAAAGGGGAATGTGAAGAGGAATAGTTTTGTTTCCTGGGGCTCTCAGATGTTCACAGACCCAGAAATGTTCTGATAAGACAGGACCCAAAATTTCCTCTTTCTAGCAGGGCTTTCTCCTTGGTTCTCCTGCACAGAAGCTCTCCAGGACAAGGCTGTTCTTCCAAACTGGGTAAGTCTGGCTGGGTTTAAAGATAATAAAACCCAAGTGAAGATTTTAAGAGAAAAGATTCACCCATTAACGCTCCCCTGCCTCACTTCTCCAAGATGGTCATGCCAATAATGTGAAGAAAATGAAGCTTTAAAAAAACCCCACCCTGTTCAATAAGGTATTTTGGTTATTATAATCTAATAATCTTCTAATCAAAGGGGCAGAGAGGATGTAAAGTGTCCGTGTCTCCAGCCTGTGGGATGCACCAAAAAAGCACCAGAGACTGCAGGCTGTGATTCAGGACATGCTGAGCCTGGCAGAGCCACCTCCAAGCTGGAAAATTCTATGGCACAAAATCTGAGCTCAGAGGGTTCAGGAGCTGAGAGTTTATTTCACTCTCTCTGTTTGAAATGAGTCTCCACAAGCAGCTTTTTCAATGAAAAGGGTTTCTTTCTCATAAATACTTGAAAGCAAACATGGAATTTCTGTTCACCTCAGGGAGATGATGCCATTCCTCATCCCTCTCTATGGCTTTGTGCTCGTGTGTGTGTGTGGGGGGGGGGAATTTTTTTTTTTTCTTCCCTCAAACCTCACTGACTTTGTCAAAACTGTCTGAGTGTGAAAGCTTCCCCAGCAAACATTGCAGAACTGAGACTGTGCTTTGGGAATGCTGGGGGAGAGGAGCTGTGACAGGACAGAGCAAGGGGATGCACAAAGCAGGGAAAGCTCCAGGGAACCTGGCACAGACAGGGGGAGGCTCAGGGTGGCAGGAGAGGGCAGCTGGGGATGAGTTTATTTGGGATCTGCTGCTGGGTGATGAGAAAATCCACCAACAATGACACAGGGATTGGCAAACCAGAGCCAGCTTTAATTTTGGGTGTTTTTTTAAAGCAAAGTGATAAATGAGCTGTGGACAGGAGGCAGAGATGAAGGGAGAAGTTTCTCCCATGCAGCATTTTCAGAGCAGGTGAGGATTTTGTGTCCCTGGGCACAGTTTGGGCTCAGGGGATGGAGCTCAGAGGGCTGAGCCCTGCAGGTTTTTATCCTGGACCTGCCTGGGCTGAGGATGAGGAGGAGCCTTCAGCAGCCCAGGGCCACCCCCAAACCACTGAACCCCAACCTCACAGGGCTTGGTTTGCTTTCCACACCCCCAAAGCTTCTGCTCTGGAAGGAGATTAGAAATCAAAGGGCTGGTCCTGTCCTTGTGCCCCCCAATTAATGGGGAAAATCTCTGGGAAAAGGAGGAGATGCTGGTTTTGCTCGACCTTTTGGTTTGTGCCCTCGGGTTCTCTTAGAGAAATGGACTTCAGGCCATGTTTTGCTCACATGTTTGGTGTTAAAGCAATCCACAGAGTCCCTGAGGTGGGAAAAGCCCTCCCAGCCCACCCAGTCCAAGCTGTGCCCCATCCCCACCCTGTCCCCAGCCCAGAGCTCTGAGTGCCTCATCCAGGAATTCCTCCAGGGATGGGGATCCAAACCTCCCTGGGCAGTTCCAGTGCCCGAGCAGCCTTTCCATCAGGAAATTGCTGCTGCTGTCCAGCCTGAGCTGCCCTAAGAAGGAGCAAAGCCCAGTCTCTGTTTAGGCTCTGGCTCCTGGCAGCCCTTTGGGCACAGGGAAGCTGCAGGGTGGATGCCCAGCAGAGCCCTGGGAATGGGCACAACTGCCCAGAGGCTTCTGAATCAGCCAAAAACATGAACTGAATACAGAGAAAACAACGAAAAAAAGGAAGTAGACTGAAGAAAATGACTGCTTGTACATTTTTTTTTAAGGAATTGCTCTGGAGCTTGTTCATTCTGAGATGAATTGTGAGCTTTAGCCTTGCCAGTGAGCTCACCCTGGGTCTGAGTCTCTAATGGGGATTTATCCATCAGAAAGTGCCCTGAAACTGCTCCACTTTCTATGAAGCTCCCCCTGGCAGATCAGTCACTGCAGATTAAAGCTGGGAGTGAATTTCTGACTCAGAGGTAAACGACACAATGTCATCTTCGATGACGGAAATTCTTTAAAGGATTTCTTTCCTCTTTTGAAAGTTATTTGCCTAAAAGTAGAGGGCTGAGGTTGTAACTGGAGCACATGACAGAACCAAATGGTGTGTTTGTGTTCCTTTAGTCAGGTAATTTAATCTCTCAGTATTTTAATTTTGCAGTGCCAAATACCCTGGTAAATCCCCCCCTGAGACTGTGAGAGTGCCGAGACTGTCACTGTGAAATTCTTGGAGGGAAGATAAAAATGATTGAATGAGATTATTAAAACAATGAAGGGACTTGCAGAAGTGGAAGAGGGAAGTGGATCAGGTGTCATTTTCTGCTGTGAATTAGTTCTTGGTGCACTGAGCTTGGACAGTGCTGAAGTTTTGGGTGTCTCTGAATGTCAGACCCCCTTAAAAGAGCCTGGAGTGCCAGGATGAGGAGGAAGGATTGAAAACTGCCAGAGGGTGCTCGATGGGATATTGGGCAGGAATTCCTCCCTGGGAGGGTGGGCAGGGCTGGCACAGGGTGCCCAGAGCAGCTGTGGCTGCCCCTGGATCCCTGGCAGTGCCCAAGGCCAGGCTGGATGGGGTTTGGATCACCCTGGAATAGTGGAAGTTGTCCTTTGTGTCCTTTCCCTTCTCCTGTGCTCCCCATTCCTCTCACCATTTCTGAAAAGTTGGAAATTTTCTTCCCAAACACCCCTGCCACAGTGAGATAAAACCTCATTCAATTTTTACCATGGAGTGCAGGGTTTTTCCCTCTTCCCAAATCTCTTATCCCAGAGGTCCCTTCACCATGGCTGGGCTGTCTTGGAGTAGCAGGACAGAGACCAGTGGGATAAAAAGACAAATTTAACTCATACCATGACCTGTGTGCCCTTTGCAGGGGTGTCCAAAGCCAATCCCCTTGTCCAGAGCAGGCTCCTGGATTTTATTCCCCCAGTTCAGTTCTTTTGGTCTGAAGTTGGCCAAGCTTTGGGCTTGAACAATTTTTCATTTCCTTAAAAAAAAAAAAAAAAAAAAAAAGCCATTGGCAGGACTTTGTTTTGATGTCATCCCTTGCAGGCTTACTTGGAGTCACTGTGGAAAACACATCCATTGCCCAATTTGAATGTCAGCAACACAGCTGAAGTTTCTGATGCCAGCACTGATCTCAAAAGTGTTAATGAGCTCTGAGTTGGGAGAAAATGTTCACAAAGTTCAGACAAACTGCAGCTTCTCTTGGGTTTTTTTTGGAAATCACCGAGTTTTGGGAGTTCAGGACCTGGCTGAGCACTGCAGATAAAACAAAGGGTAAACCAAGGCCTGGAATTAAATACAAGGAAAAGTTAAAAATGGGTGCAAACTGTATAAATCTCAGGCAATGTACATGATTCAAATCAAGTGTTTCATGCAACTTTATTTTTATTACCTTCAAAGCACAGGGGGTTCTGAATGCCCTTGAGGGAAGGGAGAGTGGAAGGAATGAAAAGCAATAAAAGGTTGGGAATTTCAGACATTCCACAAGGGAATTGTTGTGGGGTTGGGTTGGACAGACATGTGGCATTTAAACTTAATACATTAACTAAAGTTACTTAAGCATTTTGATTGGCAAATCTGTATTACTAAAAACAGACAAAGCAGAAGCATAACATATAATTGAACCTCATATTTCCCTCAAACTATTACATAACAAAATTCTACAACACTACTGATTTCCACACTTAAAAACCCAAAGTTTACAATCCTTTGCAGATAAAATACGAGATGTCAGGTCCAAGTTGGGGTCCCTGTACAATTCATGTCTGTGGGTCTGCCTTTTATTTATTGAATGATCAGTGGTTTTTTTACATTTGGGTTATGTTTGGCTTTTTTACATTTGGGTTTTGTTTGGTTTTTTTACATTTGGGTTATGTTTGGCTTTTTTACATTTGGGTTATGTTTGGCTTTTTTACATTTGGGTTTTGTTTCTTACACAGGGTTTCACGTTCTTTGCTGGAATCCACCTGTAAGAATACAAACAAACTCTTCACTCCAAATTATTAGAGGAAATGGACCTTCAACAACATTTAAAATATTGCTGATTGTTGTATTTAAATTATCCCTGACTGCAAGTTTCTAGTTTTATTACATATATTTTTAACCCCACAGTTGTGACTGTGGGCACAGGGAGCTGGGCCAGCCTGGAGCAGGTTCCTTGGGGTTTCTGCTGGTCAGGGTGACCCCACAGGAACAAAAGTTTTTATTCAAATTGTGGCCATGAGTCCTCCTGGCTGTCCCTGTGTCTGGCTCTGGGGTTGCACAGTGACACAGTGACAGCGTGACACCGTGGGACTTCCTTGCTTTCAGTTTGGGTTTGCTTTCTGAAAGTGCTGCCAGGTTCTGACACAGCAGCCACCAAAACTGACTGAAATCACAAGTCCATTACTAAATATGTGTAAAAGCCAAAAAAAAAACCAAAAAACAACCAACTTCCTTTGGAAGGGGGGTGCTGTGGCTATGGGATGAAAGTCACACAGCTCCAGCTGCATCTGCAGTTTCTACCAGAGAATTGGTGCCTTTCTGTCAAATTGCAAATTCTGTTGAAAAAAAAATCATCTTCAGACTTTACTCTGATGTTTTACTTTGCCACCAGCTAAGCACTGATGAGAATTTTGAGTTGTGTACATTTAGCTTTTCTTATGAAATTAAAATCCTCCTTGTTTGTATTTAATCTGCACTTTAACTCCTACTGCCGTTCCCCAAGTCTCAGGTATAAATAACAGGAGGGAAATCCTGACCCAGGGAGTTGAACACAAGGGTTTTGTTCATTCTCAGTTAAATATTCTGTTATTCAAATGAGCAGAAAGAAAACTGCAACTCTGGAAACCAAATCAGCCAAATCCTGACTCCAAAATTGGTGCAAATCATCATCTGTAGGTAAAATATGTGACAAGAATTGATTGGCCAAGGTCCAGTGGAACGTGGTGGGGTTTTATGTCAAAGGGAAGCGTTGGAAATTCAGATTTGAAAAGGTTTCCTTAGCAAATGAAGAAAATCAGTTTCTTTATTGTGGTCTGTGTAGAATGTGGTTCAGGTTGGACAGCAGCAGGAATTCCTGCATGGAAAGGGTGCCCAGGGATTGGAAGTGCCCAGGGAGGTTTGGATCCCCATCCCTGCAGGTGGCACTGGGTTCTCTGGGCTGGGGACAAGGTGGGAATGGGGCACAGCTTGGATTTGATGGGCTGGGAGAACTTTTCCAGCCTCAGGAATTCCGGAATTCTGAGGCAGCACAGGCGACAAGGTGACACTCCAGCACAGCCACCGTGCTGGGACAGGAGCCAGTTTCAGCCCTGTGTGTTTTGAGGTCAGGCCAGGTCCCCCAGCCCGTTCTGGGGGAAGTTCTGCAGCCACTGGCCTCTGCCCTGGAGGGCTCCTGGATAATGACATGACATTAATGACATCACTCCTGCAGCCCTGCCGTGCCCAGCACCACTGAAACCACAGAGATGTTTTGACTGGAGCTGCTCTGACATCCTGGGAACCTCCAGGAGCTCTGCCAAGGAGCAGGGAGTTCTCAGAAGGAAACAGAGCTTGGATAGAACCAGAGTGTGCCAGGATTCCCAGAGAGAGAGAGTGTGCCAGGATTCCCAGAGTGAGAGAGTGTGCCAGGATTCCCAGAGAGAGAGAGTGTGCCCCAGGATTCCCAGAGTGTGCCCCAGGATTCCCAGAGTGTGCCCCAGGATTCCCAGAGTGTGCCCCAGGATTCCCAGAGTGAAATCTGGGAATGGAGGGGCTGAGTCCCGTGGGGGCAATGCCAGGCTGGGATTGCAGCCTCACCTCCCTCCAGGCAGCTGGATAATAATCCATGGATTATCCAGGAGGAATTCCTGCCTGGCAAGGGTGCCCAGGGAATTTTGGATCCCCATCCCTGGAGGTGGCACTCAGTGCTCTGGGTTGGTGACAAAGTGGCTCTGGATGCTCTGGGAAGGTTTTTCCAGCCCCCGGGAATTCCTGGGATTGCTGATCCTGCCAAACCATCCCATCCTCGGGCTGTGTCTCGCTGAGAACTCGCTGCAGTTACCTGGGAAATGCTGGGCTCTGCTTCCTCTTTCCCCCCGTGGTTTCAGCACAGTTTTTACATCTCCAGCAGGTTTTTAAAACAACCCAGAAACGCTGCCGAAACTCAGAGCCAGGGAGTTTCTTCTCAGTGAAATTGTGAGTGAAGGTGGAATTTTCTTTTTTATCAAATGCTTCATTACCCCAGAAAGTCCTCAGTAAGGGGGAAGGAGATCCAAACATCTGGGAAGGATTTTTGATCAAAACTAATCAAGGCTGGAACCACAGGCAAAATAGACTTGGAATGGGTTTTGTTAGCAGTTTTCTTATAAGTCCCTAAAAATAAGATTCCCCAAAAGTAGATTTTGAGATTTTACTCTAAATATTTCTACTTTTCTTTCCTTCTTTCTTTGATTTTCTGATTTGCTTTATTTCTTCCCTCTGCCTCCATCCCCAAATCTATCTTGACTTTGAGTCAAGTTTTAACTTTGAGTGCCTCATGTTCTCCTAATAATTATGGTGAGACTTTAAACTGTTCCCAAAGAAATCTAAAATCCTTCCCATGTCTGTATGGCCATTTCAGCTGCCCAAACCTGAACTGATTTGAACAAAATTCAGCACTTTTCCCTTCCAGCCCAGCCCAAACTTTTCCGAAGGGCTTCTCCTGGTTATTTGTGCATCCACACTGCTGGGGTTTATTGATAATTATTGGAACCTTGCAAACAGCCTGAGCAGCACCTGGAAATTTCAATTAATTAATTCAATTTTAAATTAATTTAAATTAGTTTAAATTTAGTGGCACCACCTGGGATGGCTCTGCTTGGGACTGGGATGAGGATGAAGAGCTCTCAGTGCCCATCACTTGTTCCTTGAACACTTCCAGGGATGGGGACTCCCCCCTCCCCAAAGGCTCAACAAAGGGGATTTTTAATTTTTCCTCTTTAGTTTTGAGCAGGATTCCCCTTCCAACTGAAAATCTCAGTTCTTTTAAGAGAAGTGGCTTGAACTTTTCCTTCCCAGACACAGACATGCTGAAGTGGTTGGTGAGCAATGTTAATTAAACTGCTTTGCATTCTGCTGGATTTCAACACCAGGGATGTTGGGGCTTTTGTATAAAATGAGAAGTGGAGGTGAGGAGTCTCATGGTTTGTGTTTGTGGTGACGACAGAGGCTGCACTGAACTCCCTCAGTGCTTCCTGCTCGTGGTTTTACACCAAGGAATTGTAGGATTTACGCCAAGGAATTGTAGGATTTACGCCAAGGAATTGTAGGATTTACGCCATGGAATTGTAGGATTTACGCCAAGGAATTGTAGGATTTACGCCATGGAATTGTAGGATTTATGCCAAGGAATTGTAGGATTTACACCAAGGAATTGTAGGATTTACACCAAGGAATTGTAGGATTTACGCCAAGGAATTGTAGGATTTACGCCA
>VWZS01002674.1:73491-103332 GCA_013397075.1 Rhabdornis inornatus
ATCTCAGTGCCAGGCTGATGTCCGTGCCAGGTTTATCTCAGTGCCAGGTTTATCTCAGTGCCAGGTTTATCTCAGTGCCAGGCTGATCTCAGTGCCAGGTTTATCTCAGTGCCAGGTTTATCTGAGTGTGAGTCGATCTCAGTGTCAGGTTTATATCGATATCAGATTTATATCAATCTTAGATTGATCTCAGTGTCAGGTTGATCTCAGTGTCAGGTTGATCTCAGTGCCAGGTTTATCTCAGTGTCATGCCGATCTCAGTATGAGGTTGATCTCAGTGCCAGGCTGATCTCAGTGCCAGGCTGATCTCAGTGCCAGGTTTATGCTGGGAGCAATGGGCTGGTTCCAGGAGCAGTGATCTGCCCTGCACTTTGGAGCAGCACTGAACCATCTCCCTGTGCATGCCCTGGGAAGGACCCCCTCTCGAATGCTGAATAAATCCATCAGAAATTCCAATTCCTTTTGGATCCCTGCCCCACATTTGCTGAGCACCTCCAATGATTTGCAAAAGCATCTCATGGATTGAAGCACCCAAACCCCCCTGACCCTACAGAGTCATTCACTGCAGAAAATGAGATTTGGTTCCTAAACCCCTTGGGAAATGTCACACCTGGCTTTGCCTTCCTTTAAAATCCCTTGTGCAAGACACTTCTGGTTCTTCCTGTTCTTTTCATCCCTCTGGTGGTGTCTCCAGCCCAGGAGTGTGTGCAGAGACACCCAAAGCTCTGGGAGTTGTGAGGTCCTGGGGCAGAAAGGAGCAGGACCAAGAGGTGAGGTTGGATATTTTTTCCCCTGTGTTGTTTTGTATTTTTCTCAAGGCTGGAGCTTCATTCAGTGATTCCATGGAGTGGCTTAACAGGAAGTTTTTAGGAAAATTCATTGGTATGCTAATATTGCACAAAATTTCCTGATGAATTCACATAAATGACTGAATTATAGATTAAGAATTACAGAATAATATATAGAATTACAGATAAAGAACAGTGTTCCCTTCTCAGTGCTACTGCATAAAAAATCCTGGGAATAAAAGTCGATCTCTGGCATTATTCTGCCAATTATTCACCTGTGGAAAACCAGCAAGTGCTGAAGGGAATTCCATAGAAGGAATCATGCAGGTTATACACTTTATAAAATTATTCCTTGTCCCTAAGTTACACAAGTTTTTTTTTCCCTGGACTGGGATGATTTCTTTATCGTTCCCCAAAGCAAAAATCCTGAGAAAGAAACCCTGCTTTCAAATGGGCCTTTTCTGCCCAAAAGTTTTTCCTTGGCATTAAAGCAAGGCATGGACACGGTTTGCACGTTCTCTGTCATAGGGGAAGCAGAATAAGAAGATGGGGAGAAGCTGCTCCCCTCCAAATTTCCCCTTCAGAATCAATGAGCTCATAGTGGAAAACCAGGCTGTCATCAAAAGAGCTTTTCACAATCTCTATGTTTTAATATTTAAAAATTCCTCTGATGGATCACAGGAAACCATCCCATCGTGGAAGTTCCACCCAGAGGTGTCTGTGCTCCAGGACTGGTTTTTGGGATTCTTTGGCATAAAGTTTGGGCACCAAATCACTCCATGTGTGCTGGGACAAGAGCTGAGCCAAGGGAATTAGGAAAGCTTGATGCAAACACACACTGAAAATGTGCATTTGGATTAATTAATAGGTGTTTATTTGTATTAATTAGTAACTGTTCATGTTTCAGAAGCGAGCAGGGACTCAAAGACCTTTGCTAAGCTCTGCATTAATCACTGTGACTAAAGAGAAGTGCATCCATGGAGGCAGAAAAGGGGAGATGGGCTGAGGACAAGGAGCAGGAAATGTGCACACGAACTCACTCCTGCCCTTATCTGTGTCTGTGACTGAACCCAGCTCCCACATTCCTGTCACTGCTGCCTCGCTGCTGGGTGTTAGCCCAAAAGGGATTTTGGATACTGCAAATTGTCTTAAACGGGAACAAATCTGTGCCCAACCTCAGCTTGGGCTGGGCTCTTCCTCCCTGGTGCCCAGGGCTGCATTTGCAGCAGGAGGGGAGGGGGTCGCTGCCCCCTGAGCTTCCAAAATGTGCTCCTGGAATGAGGACAAGGTGAGGTGGGAAATGTCCAGCACTGCCTCCTTCGAGCTGCTTTCAAAGGGGACAGCTTTGTCACCTGGAATGCTTTTGGGTCCCTTTGGAGTTGTTCATTCCATCGGTGCTGCAGAGCTCGGCTCTGTGCAGTGGCTGCTGCTCAGTTCTGTGCCAGGAATGGATCCCTGACCCCCCTGAGCCAGACTCAGCTTTGGGATGTGAAAGGAGCAGCTCTGCTCCGTTCAGAGCTGCAGCCCCGTGCCCCACCCGTGCCCAGCTCTGCCCACAGCTCTGGCACAGGGAATTCCCGTGTTTGAGGAGCAGGCTGGGCACCCAGGGATGGGCAGGGAGTCACCAGGGCCACCTGGGCATGCAGGGCCTGGGGCTGTGTCCTGTGGGATGGGAAGGAGTCACAGCTCAGCCGCCAAAGGTGAGGGTGACTCCATTCCAGCCACATTCCTTACCTGTGCCAGCCTGGAGGGACAGGACACAGGGAATGGCTGGAAACTGCCAGATGGCATTTTGGGCAGGAATTGTTCCCTGGCACAGGGTGCCCAGAGCAGCTGTGGCTGCCCCTGGATCCCTGGCAGTGCCCAAGGCCAGGCTGGACATTGGGGCTGGAGCAGCCTGGGACAGTGGGAGGTGTCCCTGCCATGGCAGGGGTGGGATGGGATGATTTTTTTTCCAACCCAACCCATCCTGGAATTCTACCACAAAGGAACAGGCACCACCACTCCATTCCGGGATTCTGGCACTGTAATTCCTGCACTGTGAGAATCCCACCCCTGGAAAGCACCTGGAAAAAAGTGTGTCAGGTTGAGTTTCAAACTTTTCTTTTGTTTTGTTTTTCTTTTATAAGCAGTGTATTTTGGCTTGCCTGGCAAATAATGAGAACTGTATTTAATTACTTCACAAACAGTAAAAAAAAGAATCCACACAGTCTTTCCTCATTTCCAAAGCCCATATGGAGCAAGGGCTCTTCTTATCCTGAGGTCTAAAAGGAACATCAGGTTCAGATTGTATTTAAAAACTGCAGCGTGATAATGTGCAAATATCAGCTATCTCTGAGATTGAACTAATTGTTTATTTTTTGGTTAAGTCTCAATTCATAGAACAAACACAACTCGAAACCAGCAATTAAAAATGAATATTCCCTTTCCTTCTGATTGATGTGGGAGCTGGGATTAGAGGTCATGGAATTATCTCTCTCTTGGTTATCAGGTAGAAAGAGTTTTAGTTTCTTGAACTTTCTCTTTCTGTCTTCGTTTTGTGTTTCCCATCAGACACTTTTGGAAGTTTATTTGGTCTCTCCACTCTTCCTCTGTGATGAAGAGACAACAAGGGACAGAAAACCAGCGAGGAAAGGAAATGACTGGCAAACCATTAAAGGTCGTTCTACAATTTCATAATTTCATTTCCTCCTCGAAGTTTACCTGGGACTCCCAAATATTTTTTTTTTTTTGGCTGTAGCTGTGGCCCAATGTAAAATAGGAACTGGAGCCATGTGTTGCAATCCTGTGGTATTGCGGTGGCAGGGAGCTTTATAAGGCACCCCTTTCCTCTGCAGACTTGGGGACCAGAATTTGTTTCCTTCAAATCACAGAACCAACCCTGAGCTGCAGCTCCAGCCAGAGGCTTCCCAGAAAATGGTGAGAACTCATTTCTTCTTTACTCAGCTGTCAGATAAAGCTAAGGAAAAATTAACATTATTTATTTGAGAGTGGATGGAAATGGTTTTTGGGATTTTTTTTTTTTTACATGGCAGTGTTTATATCCTCATAAGGTTTAGCACATGATGTACACATGTAAATATTCCTGGAGGTGTAACCTGTGTCACCAGGCAATAATAATCCTTTTATTGGACCAGAATTGGTGTTTCTGGGCAGGAAGTGTTGCCAGACTCCTTTTTATGGCTCTTCTGTTCCATTGGCCTGCCCTGCCTGGAGCTGGGACTGGCCCAGACGAGGTCCAGAGTCCTTCCTGGCAGGAATCATTTGGAGATTCCCACTGAAGGACCCGGGGCTCAGTGCCAGCCCTGGAGCTCCACAGCAGAGGGGACACAGAGGGGACACCAAGGGACATCAGCCCTGTGCCCCTGGGCTCAGGTGAGACCCCACCTGCAGAACCTCCTGCCCTGGGGTCTCCAACATCAGCAGGACCTGGAGAGTCCAGAGGAGCCACGGAGCTGGAGCTGGGCTGGGAGAGCTGGGGGTGCTCACCTGGACAGGAGGAGGGTCTGGGAGAGCTCAGAGCCCCTGCCAGGACCTGAGGGGGCTCCAGGAGAGCTGGGGGTGCTCACCTGGACAGGGGGAGGGTCTGGGAGAGCTCAGAGCCCCTGCCAGGACCTGAGGGGGCTCCAGGAGAGCTGGGGGTGCTCACCTGGACAGGAGGAGGGTCTGGGAGAGCTCAGAGCCCCTGGCAGGGCCTGAAGGGGCTCCAGGAGAGCTGCAGAGGGACTGGGGACAAGGCATGGAGGGACAGGACACAGGGAATGGCTCCCACTGCCAGAGGGCAGGGCTGGATTTTGGAATAATATCGATTATATTGGGATATTGGGCAGGAATTGTTCCCTGGCAGGGTGGGCAGGGACTGGCACAGCTGTGGCTGCCCCTGGATCCCTGGCAGTGCCCAAGGCCAGGCTGGACAGGGTTTGGAGCAGCCTGGGACGGTGGGAGATGTCCCTGCCATGGCAGGGGTGGCACTGGGTGGGATTTAATGTCCCTTCCAACCCAAACTATTCCATGATTGTGCGATTCCCTGATTCCCTGAACATTTGGAGCTGCAATATTCTCCTTTCTGAAGTGCTCAGGCACTCACTGGTGTTGTTCAGAAACTGATTTTATTTGTGGTTAATTTTTCAATAAAATTTTGAGATGGGGGAGAGGTGCTCTCCCACATCTAGAATGTTAATAATTTCCATGCTAATTGTTGACTGTTTCCATCAACAATCTGAATCATGGAGCTTCTCCCCCAAAGCAGGAGAAACTTTTCTGTTTTGGAGGTTTTAATTGTTATGAATGGAAGAGAAGGCACAAGTCCCACTGCTCTGCCCCAGTCTGGGCTGGTGTTTTGATGTCTGAAAGTTCAGTTTCAGGTTTATGAAGTGTGGTGATGAATGTCATGTTTCTGTGACAGCAACTTTCAGAAAGAAAATGAATCTTTCTGTTGGAAATTCCAGCTAATCCTGCCTGAAATCGAAGAGTGTAATGAAACAGTGCACTGCTAAAAGGATATTCCATATTTTAGAGCTCTTTTCCCATCTAAATGATTCTGGAATTTCTGTCCAATATTAATTGGCTTTTCCCTGAGCCTCAGGAGCTGCTGCCTGTCCTGGACACTCTCCAGACACTTTATTGTAGCTCCTGCTCCCATCAGGAGCTGGGTACAGATCCAAAGGGCACTGGGTGATTTGTGACAGGATTTGGGATGCTCAGAACAGCAGGAGCTGCTACAGGAACTGATCTGCACAGGAACAAACTCTGCTCTCAAGGAATCAGGAGGGATACTCCCCTTTCATTCCAGAAAGAGGGGTTTGGGAGGAAAAAACAGCTCAAAGCACTTAATTTTGTGTTTTCCACCTGCATTCAGCCTCCCACTGTAGTTAGAAGAAGTTTTCAAAAGATATTCACCATCTCTTTCAAAGAGATTCTATTTCTGTTAATTTGGTTTACTCTCCAGTTTAAAAAGGTCTGGAAGTGCATCTAAATAATTGTAATTAAAGTTTTGATTCACCCAGTAGTTATGACAATATTTGGCAAAGGTGTTTGGTGTTTCACGGAGAGTTCTGGGGTATTTAGAACAAATTCAGGATAAAAATCCATTTCTATATTGGACACAGAGCAGCAACGACCTCCACTCCCAGCAGACAGAGCTGAATCCAGGAGGAATCTTGCCTGAGATTATTCACAAACTCAGACTGGTGAGAGCTCAGGTGGATACTAGAACTAGGACTAGAACTGGAGCAGTCAGATACTAGAACTAGGACTAGAATTAGGACTAGAACTAGGACTGGAGAAGTCAGATACTAGAATTAGGACTATAATTAGGACTAGAACTGGAGCAGTCAGATACTAGAACTAGGACTAGAACTAGGACTAGAACTAGGACTAGAATTAGGACTGGAGCAGTCAGATACTAGAATTAGGACTAGAATTAGGAGTAAACTGGAGCAGTCAGATACTAGAATTAGGACTAGAATTAGGACTAAACTGGAGCAGTCAGAAACTAGAATTAGGACTAGAATTAGGACTAGAACTAGAGCAGTCAGATACTAGAACTAGGACTAGAACTAGGACTAGAATTAGGACTAGAACTAGGACTGGAGCAGTCAGAAACTAGAATTAGGACTAGAACTGGAGCAGTCAGAAACTAGAATTAGGACTAGAACTAGGACTAGAACTAGGACTAGAACTAGGACTAGAATTAGGACTAGAATTAGGACTGGAGCAGTCAGAAACTAGAATTAGGACTAGAATTAGGACTAGAACTAGGACTAGAACTGGAGCAGCCAGGCAGGTGCTGGCACCAGCTCTGCACTGAGTATTGGCTCTGCTGTCACTTGTTCAGAGATGATGGAGACAAAATCCAGCAAAACCTTTCAGAGCTCCCTGGGTTTATCCACAAGCCCTTGTTTTACTGGAGCTGCTGATCCAAAGGGAGGCTTTGGATGGATGGAATTTGGTGCCCATTGATCCTTTAGGGCAGTGCCTTGGTCATGGGGAATTGTGGAATCACCGAGGACCAGCCCAGATCCACTCACACAATTCCCTCTTAATTTATTTAATTAAGAGTTAATATTTATGTTATCTATACTTTTGATTCAGTAACTAAACACTTGTGACCTGCACTGCAAGATTTTTTATTTAACTAAAAACTACTACTTGAAATTATGAAGAAGAAGGAGGAGGAAAGAGACAACGCCCAAGAACATTCATCTTGTCTCATACCTATTAATCTATTCTAAAACTTTAAATTTAAAACTTCTCACCATGTGAAATTACACATTTTTATTCTAACTACACATTCGTGATTTTAACTTTACTACTCAAATTTGGAAGCTTTCTTTAAGGCTTTTGGGTTTCAACACCTTCTCTAAACTGCCTTGGGATGAGAATCCCAAGGGGATCAAAATCATGGCTCCAGCTCCAGCACGAAGCTGAGATTTCTCTTTATGGAGTCCCAGAGTTCTCAGGATGGGAGGATGTTCCTCAGCTCACTGGGACTGATTTTGTGTCCTTGTCACCCAGCCTGATTTTGGAGCACACTCAGCCGACCTCAGGAAGTTTAATGAGGTTTTTTTTTGTTTGTTTGTTTTTTTCCTTTACAGATGTCTCACCTCCTCTGTGCCTTACTGTCCTTGTTTTCCTTTGCTGCCCTACTGGAAAGTGCCCAGTGGAAACTGCAGGAAAATGGTAAGGAAGTCTCAGTTTAGTCAGATCTAAAACTCTATAATTGTATCATATTATTTATATAATATTTTATAATACATATATAATATATGTTATATTGTATTGAATTATAATTGTGGCCACTAGCACAGAATTTGTAATTCCAGTATTTTAGGCCAAGGCTGTATGTTTATTAGTTTGACAATAATTAATTGGAGTTAATGGAAAAATATTTAGAAGTCCTAAGATGTCTTCCAACAGCATATTTGCAATATTTGCTTCAGCAACTGTTTTATTTCCTATTCCTTCTCCTCGTGTTCAAAGTCTCAGTCACACAGCCTGGATGCAAAAACTGTGACTTAGGGAACAGCCCTGAAAACACAAGGGAAGAATTAATTGTGAAAAAGAAAATATATTCCTGAATATATATAAACTAGAAATAGTTTATCAACTTCTCTGGTAAAGAACTTGAATGTAAATCCATTTGTAAAAATACAGGGTAGGTAATAAACAATTATTTTGAATAATTGATCCGAAAATTGGGCTAAATTCAGATTATCCTCTCTTTCAATGACTTTCCCCCATATCTTTATATTAAAAATAATATTTATTCTGGGGGTTCCCTGGGAGGGATTTGATGCTGAAAACAGCAAATCTGTTTGTAAACTTTGAAGATTCACTTTGCCTGTGTCCATAGGGAGTTTGGGAGACTTCCAAACTCCCTAGAGCTGAGTATTTTCTGCCCTTTTCTATTCAATATTTGAAAGGTTTCTCGGTGTTTCTCCTTTGTGGTAACTGGGATTCACCCAGAGCTCACTGGAGGCTGAAGGGAAGGGCTCAGCCCAAGCTTCCCCCTGCTCCTGATTTTTTCCTTTGCCATTCCCAGTGTTTGTCATAGAATCCCAGTGGGACACTGAGGCCCCGGCCACCAGCGTGGAGCTCACCTGTGACACCTCAGAAGAAAAAGTTTACTGGGAAAAGGACTCGGAATGGAAACAAGAAGGGAAGACTCTGAGTGCTGCAGTGAAGGAGTTCCCAGATGCTGGAAACTACACCTGCCTGAGCCAGCAGAGCCACAAGGTGCTCAGCTCCCACCTCCTCCTCATTGCCAAAATCAACTCCCAGGGCCACATGGTGAGGTGGATCCTCAAAAGCTTCGAAGGTAAAGCCCTAAAATGTTGGGTTTGTCCCTGCTCAGCTTTGTGCAGGCTCTGGGAAATGTCCTTGGAAAGGGGCAGGCAAATCGTGGCTCTGGGTAGAGCAGAACAGGAATTGGGTGCCATGGGATTTATTTGGGATTTTCTAGGCTGATAGGGTGGAGGGATGGGAGGAATTGGTTTGGGAAACCAGGGCTATGTGGCAGCACCCAGGGAGGGGCTGGAGCTGTCCCAGGGGAGGGTCAGGGTGGATTTTGGGAAAGGTTCTTCCCCCAGAGGGTGCTGGGCACTGCCCAGGCTCCCCAGGGAATGCCAGAGCTCCAGGAGCTCCCAGGGGTGCCCAGGCTGGGACTCTTGGGGTTGGACTCCATCATCCTTGTGGGTCTCTTCCAGCCAGGAGATTCCAGGATTCTGGGATTTGACAGAAGCAGGGCCTGACCCAGGTTTGAAGTGCTGCTTTTTGGGCCCCTCCACTCAGGACTAACCCTGGGACAAACCTGGGATGTTTTGCATTTTCTGCATGAACCTCACTCATCTGAGCCTTGTGTTTGAGTCCCTCCCTCCCTGCCAGGAAATCTGTGAATTTATCAATTCTTTCTTTCTGCCTTGGCTGTTTTGGCAAAGGAGAGTAAATAATTCCTTGCTTCTTTCTTGCCCTGTTTAGGGTCCAATAAGACATTTCTCAAGTGTGAGGCAAAGAACTACTCTGGGATTTTCACATGTTCCTGGATGACAGAAAATACGAGCCCGAATGTGAAGTTCACCATCAGAAGCCTGAAAGGGTAAGAGCTTGCACTTCCCTTCAGAACCTCCCAGAGCAGCCCTTGGTGCTACTCTGTGTAGGATTTTGGGCTGTTAGGGACATGCAAGATGTGGGGAGATCTCTTTCCCAAGCCTGAACATCCCCAGAATGTTTTGAGTCATTACTGGGACAAAGTTCACTTAACGAGGGCATGGAAATTGCTCGAAATGAAGAAAAGCCTTGAAAAAGGAATGAGTCCAAGTGGGCTGGAGCAGCCCCTGAGAAACTTAAGCAATAGCAAAACATTTGGTGGAGGGCAGAGAGGAAGTGGAGCCAGGCCAGAAAGAACCAGAGCTCCCAGTGCAGAATGGAGTGGGAGGCTGCTCCCAGTGCAGAGCACACGGCCCCTGAGCAGCCTGTGCTGAGGAACCCTGCAGAAACCTCAGGGAAATGGGTCCTGGGAATCCTGGGGGGATTTCCTGCCTCCCACTGCTCCAGGGGGTTCTCCAAAACATGGAGTGCTCCAGCAAAGGTCACTCCAGGCTGTGAGAGGAGCAAGAGCTGCCAAGGGGTTCAGCTGGCTGAGAGCAAAAGTAGAGCCAGGCTCAGGTGGGGCTTTGGGAGCTCCTGGTGTTCAGTGGAGATTTCTCAGCCCTCATTCCTTCAGCAGGGTTTGGGAGAGGGCAGAGCACAAAGGAGGAAACTGGAGCTTGCCATGGGATGGTGGAAATGAGAAATGTGAGATCCTGGTTTGGGTTTAAATATTAATTCCTTCTGCTGAGGCAGGGGTTTAATTAATGGCATGAGCACATCCCACAGTGCTGGGGATGTGACAGCTCCCCCTGACCCTTTTCTGCAGCACACAGAGTGCAGGCAAACCAAAACAGTTCCTCACTTGTTGTGGTTATGGCAGCACATTCCCAGTACAGCATTCCCAGTACAGAGCAGCATTCCCAGTACAGCGTTCCCAGCTCAGAGCAGCATTCCCAGTATAAACCAGCACTCCCAGCATTCCCAGCACTCCCAGCACAAACCAGCATTCCCAGCATTCCCAGCACAAACCAGCATTCCCAGCATTCCCAGCACAAACCAGCATTCCCAGCACAAACCAGCATTCCCAGCACAAACCAGCATTCCCAGTGCCCGTCCCTGCTCTGTTGCAGCCCCCAGGGTGGTGTGTCCTGCAGCAGCCCCGTGGCTGTCACCGAGGGGGCCCTGACCACCTACACAGCCCAGTGCCACCAGGAGAACTTCTGTCCCTTTGCTGAGGAGCAGCAGCCCATTGACATCTTCCTGGAGGTCATCGACCTGGTGGAATACGAGAACTACACCCTCAGCTTCTTCATCAGGGACATCAGTGAGTAGCCCAGGACTGGGGGCTCATTTTGAGTTTTATTTTATTGCTGCTGTTAGCTTTGAAACACAGAATCCCAGAATTATTATATGCAGGTGATTTTATTGAGGAGCTCTGGGAATCAGGGGTGCAGACCCAAACCTGACTCCCACATGGATCCCAGATGAAAATGTTTTTATACCCTTTTCATTATATAACTATATATTAATTATTAAACCCATGTTGTTCTATTGCATACATTGATCTTATCCAAGCATGAATTCTTGTCATTTTCATCAGCCCCCCCCAAATATCCTTTCCATGATTCTTGTTACCATTACATAGTTTCTCATTATTCTTATTACTATTAAACAATAATCATATTCAATTACCAAACAATTGTTACATTTAACAATCATATTTATCATATGATGATTATGCAGGTGTAGCTTCACATGATCTAGAAAAAAAACCAAATCTCAATATTCCTTCCCAGGGCCTAATTCCCTTTCCCAGGGCTACCCCCCTGAATCTATTGGCTGCAGTTCCCATGATTTTTAGGAACATTTTTAACCCTGTGCTATCACTGCCAGTGCAAGCCAGGGCTCAGGCCAGCCCTGGGAACCCCTGCCCTGTGCTCTGTAAATGCCCACCAAGCCCCAGTTACAGGAACAGCCTGGAAGAGGATGAGGAAGTGAAGCAGCAGCATCCTCCTGGCTTGTGACCTCGAGTGGCCCAAGAGCCACAGCTCCTGGATGTCCCCAGAGGATGGACATGGTTGGGAAGGGCTCTGTGGGACAAGGCAGAGAATAATCCAGATTATTCCAGCAGTTCTCCTGTCTGAGAGCTGCTCCAGGCTGGGGATGCTTCCCTTCTCACCCATTCCTGCATGGGCAGGTTCATGGAAAGGGACAGGAATAATAATTTTGAAGAATAACTGGCACAATCCTGATAAAACAGAGGTTTTCCTAAATGGATTCATGGTCAGCAGGTGCTGAAGATATTCCTGTGTGTCCAGCAGAGCCCTCTGCAACCTCCAGGCCAAAAAAAAAAGAAGGATCTTATCCAGACTGAGTCTAGGAATGTGCTAATTTTCCATCAAAAGCACCCAAGGCAGTTACTACACCTCAAGTCTATTCCTCTCTCTACCTGGAGGCTCCCAAAACTCATTCCCATAAAACCAGCACCAGTAACACACCAATATCTGACATTAAATTGTTAATAGGAATTAATTCTCTGTGTTTTCTCTTCTCTTGCAGTAAAGCCTGACCCCCCCCAGTGTCAGTACGTGGCCACCAATGGAACAGTGACCTGGACATATCCCAGAACCTGGAGCACCCCAAACTCCTACTTCCCTTTGACTTTCAAGGTCAAATTTAAAAGACAAGCAAAGAAACACAAATACCAGGTAGAAACACAATATTTGAGACACAATTTTCTTGCTTGAATAGTACAAATAATTTCAGTTTTGTATGCAAGAATAATGAACTAAAAAAAAAATTTAAAATATGATGCTGAGCCCCAAAAGCAGCAAATTCTATCCTGGCAGGAAAAAACCTTTTCCAGGTCCATGAGCAGGAAGATCCCTGAGGCAACTGAGGACAGAAAATCCTGTCCAGCATTGCATAGTTGTGTTTACTAATTCATTAGGAGGCTGAGGAGGGCCTGATGTGGGAAAATCCCAATTTCCAAACCCAGAACCCCAGGATCTGTGACACGAATTTCCTTGTATGTTGTTCACAGCTGGGTAGCTCAGAATTTACAGGTGAATTGGAAATAAGAAATCAGTCACTCACCTGGGAGCATTTCTATGGAGAGTCTGGTCTTTTCCCCTTGATTCCCAATTAATTCATGGAATTAATTAACAGTGTCAGGGTTCAATCTCCAGTGTGTGTCCAGATTGCTTTTGGACACACAGCTTGGCTTGGAAAAGAACTGGGAAAAGCACTGAGCCCCCGTGCTGCCCGTCCTCACCCAGCACTGAGGAGAGCAGACACAGGGAATGGTTATCCCGGTTTTATCCCGGTTTTTCCAGGGGATTAAACCAGGGAATGTTTCCTGCTGGGGAATGATCCAGCCCGGACCAGCAGATGGGGCTCAGTCCCTGATTTCAGCAGCGTTGGCTCCTCCACCCCTTCGGGAGGGAAATGCCAGGGCTGGGGATGCTCCTTGTGCCCCATTTCAAGGACACTGAGCAGCAGCAACTTCTGGTTTTTGGGGTTCCCACTCTGGGAGGAGAAAGAAAAGGAGAAAAACACAGATAAACAAACCATCCCTTTGTTTAATGAGTGTTTGGGTTTGGGGTTTGGATATTTAGAACACCAAGCTCCACGGGTTTGGGTCAGACAGAACACCACCCTCAGTGGGTTTGAAGCAATTTGAACACCAAGCTCAGCGGGTTTGGGTCACTTTGGGACACACCTTTCAGGGGGTTTGGGTCATTTAGAGCACCAAGCTCAATGGGTTTGGGTCATTTACACCCTCAGTGAGTTTGGGACACTTTGGGACACCTCTCAGTGGGTTTGGATCTCTTTGGGACACCTCTCAGTGGGTTTGGGTCAGTTTGGGACACCTCTCTCAGTGGGTTTGGGACACTTTGGGACACCTCTCAGTGGGTTTGGGACACATTGGGACATCTGTCTCAGTGGGTTTGGATCTCTTTGGGACACCTCTCCGTGGGTTTGGGTCATTTAGAACACCTCTCTCAGTGGGTTTGGGACACTTTGGGACATCTCTCAGTGGGTTTGGGACACTTTGGGACATCTGTCTCAGTGGGTTTGGGACACTTTGGGACACCCCTCTCAGCGGTTCTGAGCTCTCCAGCTGTTCCAGCTGTGCTCAGGCTCTCCCAAGCCCCAGCACTTTGGGACCCCTGGGTGCAGTCAGAACCTTTGGGGACACCAGCCTGGGGCGGGGGCTCAGCGCCCCTCCCTGGTGCTCTGTGGTGGGTGCTGTCCCCTCTGCTGACACTGAGGGAGCTGTCCCTGTCGCTGTCCCCAGGTGTACGACACTGAGGAGCAGTCCCTGCAGCTGCAGAGCCCGGGGCCAGCAGAGGTGTGGGTGCAGGCCAGGGACTGCTGCTACCTCTCCTCCTGGAGCGAGTGGTCCTCGCTGTGCAGGTGAGGATCCACCCGGGGGGGGCTGGGACTCCTGCTCGCAGGAGAACCAAGGGAATTCTGATGTCAATTGACACGTAAATGAAATTTCTGATGTTATTTCCCAGATAACCAGGAAGGGATCCAGGAGGGTGGCACAGAGCTCCCAGCCAAAGCAAAGAATGAATTAGCACAAGAACAGAAGCACAATTAGAAGGAAAGTTTCCATTTGAGATTCTTAAGAAGCCATAACTTATTTTTTATTGTAACAGTTGAATGTGGTCCTGATTTTGGCAGCTCCTAAATTCCCCAGATTCAAGTTACACTTTTAGCATCCCTCATGTTACATTAACCTGGTTTTGACAGGTTGCTGGCAGCTATTATTGTATGTCCTGCATATTATTATTGTGCCTTAATTTATTCCATATTTATTTATTTATTTATTATTCATTTACCTATTTAGTATTTTATTTATTTATTTATTTATTTATTTATTTGCTGACTTGCAAGGCCAGTGGGTGGCAGCTGCTGTTCAAACCACTGCATGTGATAACTTATTTGGGAAGTCACTTCCTGAAAGAACTGCTCAGCTATTCCATTATTTAATGGTTTAATTATTTGTTTCTGCACTATNTTGGCAGCTCCTAAATTCCCCAGATTCAAGTTACACTTTTAGCATCCCTCATGTTACATTAACCTGGTTTTGACAGGTTGCTGGCAGCTATTATTGTATGTCCTGCATATTATTATTGTGCCTTAATTTATTCCATATTTATTTATTTATTTATTATTCATTTACCTATTTAGTATTTTATTTATTTATTTATTTATTTATTTATTTGCTGACTTGCAAGGCCAGTGGGTGGCAGCTGCTGTTCAAACCACTGCATGTGATAACTTATTTGGGAAGTCACTTCCTGAAAGAACTGCTCAGCTATTCCATTATTTAATGGTTTAATTATTTGTTTCTGCACTATTTATTTGTATTTATTTCTGTGGGTCTGTGCAAGCACAGAGAGCCTGTGGCTGCCTGAGCAGCCGGGTGTGGTGTGTGCAGACTATCCTCATCCTCCAGGATATTGCAGGATTTTCAGGGAAAAAGGAATTTCAGGGCCCTGGGGATGTTTGCTGCTGATGCCCAGCTGGAGAACCCTCCATGAGAGATCCATGGAGCTGGAGCCAACTGGGAGCACTGGGAGCACTGGTGTGAAGGCAGCTCTGAGCCTCCTCTCATCCTTCAGGAACATTTCAGGAGCTGCATTTATCACAACCTCCATTCCTCCCACTCCTGGCCTCTTTTTCCGTGATCCAGGGAATTTCCATGTGCCCAGTGGCATTTTGTGGCAGTGGAAGGAATTCCACAGGAACCCCCAGGGCAGCTGGAATTGCCCCCCCAGTGATCAAACCCCCCCAGAGCCCAGCTGGGAACTGGGTTTATGTGAGTGTTCATGATCCCACGAAATCAGACTTTTAGAATAGAGATTTTTATAGCCCAAATGTTCCCCTCCATGTGTTGGTGCATCCACAGAACCTCAGGGAAATCTCCCCCAGCTCTGAGCTCTGACAGAGTGAGGGCACAGCTCTGGGAGGAAGCACAAGCACGAGTTGAAAACTTTGTATTTTTCATGGAATCTTGGAATGGTTTGGGTTGAAAGGACCCTAAATCTCATCTGTCCCCCACCCCTGCCATGGACAGGGACATTCCCACTGTCCCAGAGCTCCATCCAACCTGCCCCTGGACACTGCCAGGGATGGAACTTTTATCAAAAGAGGGCAAAATACTCTGAAATATCTTTGAGAATTCAGGCCTGAACTCTGATACAGAATCACTGACATTAAAATCTTTCATTGCAACCGTGCTTCCTTTCCCCCAGTCTTAGCAATGGGTGGTAATTTAAGATATTTAAACATTGAAATGTGTGAAGTATCTGATATTTCAGAAAACTGCTGATAATTTATTTACAAGTCCTGTATTTATTAAGTTTACATGTCTTATTTTGGCTATAAAGGCAACTTATGTGCTTGTTTACAAAGGAGCTGACAATAAATACACCTGAAAACAAGAAAATTTGGTTTATTTGTGATCTTTTAAGAACGGTTTGTGTCACTCTTCATTTTTGTACCAGAAGATCAGACACTATTTGTGTCCCAATGTCTGCAGGGCAAATTAATTATTATTAATTAATTAATAATACTAAATTCCCAGGCTGTAAAACTGCAGAGGATGACCCAGCCAAGGGACCAGGATCTGCTGAGCCCCAGAGGAGAACTCTGGGGTTCTTTGTGGTCTCCAGCTTTGAGCTGAACCCACCTAAGCCAGACCTTGAGGGCTCTGAGGATCCTCCCTGGTTTCAGTGCTCAGAAGTCACAGAACCTTCCTGAACCTCGGGGTTTCAACCTTGGCACCCCTGAAACCAATCCCTGAAACCTCTCCTGAGCTCGGGCCCAGCCCAGCCTCCACTCTTGGAATATTCAGCTAAAGTTTGTATCCTGACAGAGCCTAAATTGATCTTTGCCTTCAAAAATGTCACAAAGTGCCATCAAATGAGAAAAAAACCTGCCCACAGGATTCCTGGTGTGGGTTGTGAGCATCCACTGGGGGGAATCACTGGCTGAGTTTATTCAGGAAAATAAAAAAGCTCAGCTTGGAAGTGCCCCTTTCTCTGCAGGAATCACTTCACTGTCAGCTGGCTGCTCTCTAAAGTTGGCTTTGATCCCAAATTTTCCATTTCCATGGATCCAGGGGCCTGGGAATGTCTCCTCTGGGAATTGTCAGGCTCCCACTTCTGTCTAGACTGGATAAAAAGCAAAAAATATTCACTGTGGTGGCTCCACACACAGGAGATCACATTCTATACTCCATCCACCCAAGAACATAATAATTGATGTGCCAGTCAGTCCTTGGGCTTCTCTTCCTTCATTCCTCTCCTCGTTGCACTGTAAATAATCTGGAAAACTCTGGATAAATGTCAAATGCACAGACTCAGGCTGCACAATGTACAAAATTCCCCCTCACCCTCCCCTAAAAAAACCCCTTTAGATTGCAAAATCCAAGCTTCTGACATAAAATTTTAGATCTGATTTATTCCTGAGAGAGGAGAGTCGTCGACTGTATAAAAACAGGATTTTTTTTTTTTTTTCCTTTTTCCATGCCCCACCGTTTCCTGGGAAGGGGCAGCTCCTGCAGCTTTCTGTTCATCCCCATCACTCAAGCCCTGGCTTTGGGTTCTGCCACCACACCTCCCTAAATCTGCTGTGAGCAGAGCCTGACTAATTCCCCCCAGGGCTTTCTGTGGGTGCTGCTCAGCTCCAGCAATGCTTGACAAATAAACAGTCGGTGACTTTAATGAGGCACTAATTGGTCGCTGTAGGAATTTGCTGTTCTCCAAGAGCTTCAGCCCCTGGAGCTGGGCAAGCAGGCACTTGCTGAGAGAAAAAGGGGGAAAAAGCTGATGTTTAATTAAGGTTTTTGGGGGAGAACACAGATTTCAGGTCCGAATGTTTCATATCCACCCCTTCTCCACGCTGATCTTCCTCCCATCCTTCTTTGTCATAAGCTGTAGCTTCTCTTTTAGAAATGTTTTATTTTTAATAAAGGGAAAACCAAAGCACGCCCTCCAGCCTTGTTGTGAGCCACGAGGAAACCTTGAGGCTTTTCTTGAAAAGTCACTTGGATTGACTTTGGTGTGACAGAAAAGTCCAAACACCTGGAAATGGCATCTCAAGGCCATTTCAAACCAGTCCTAGTCAAAGCCCGAAGTGTTAAGCTATTAATGCTTTGTTTTTGTAAGAATCAACTCAGAACCATCAATGGTCTGACACTGAGGAATCAAAGGAACCCGGAGCTGCCTGTGGGACAGCAGGAACCACTGCTGGCACTGTGTCCCAAAGAGATCAGGAGGCACAGAGGAAAATAAAGATCAGCTCCAGCCTTTGTTGGGTTTATTTTTAATTTCTGGAACAACACACGGGACCTCCAGCAGGGCTCTGGCCTGGCCTGACACCCACAGGGCAGAAGAAAGGATGCTCTGATCTCCCAGGGGTGGAAAATGGGGAATTCACTGATAACCTGGAACAGAGGCTGGACAGAGTTAAAGGAATAAAGCAGGGATTTATTAAAATAANGGCACAGCCTGAACAAAGCAGCCCTTGGTTCTCAAATCCTGCATTGAGCAAGAGTTCAAAACCTGATGCTTTAATTGCACCTGGGTGGACAACCCTGAGCCACCCACCCTCCCTGGGACTGGGGGATAAAAATACCCTGGAGCCCAGGGAGGGGAGGTCCCAGGGCAGTGACAAAGTGACAAAGTGGATTTTTCACCTCAGCCCTGTGGATGCCCTGCATGGGAGGCTCTCCACGGATGAGTGGGAGCAGGTTCCTGCTCTGGAATGCAGCCAGGGAACATCCTCCCATGCACTTAACTAATGACCTGCTGCTGCTGCAGCATTTTTGGCATCCCAGTGGTGCTCCAAGCAGGGCTCCAAAACTAAAATAAATCTAAAATTTGGAATGAATAATAATAAATAATAGGGGAAATTTTCTTACCCTCAGAAAAATGCACACAAGTATTTTACCACATGTAACACCATGGAATTGTTTTTTCTCCTTCAAAAGGTCAACTTGGAGGGATAAGAATTGGGGAAAAAAACCCCAAGATATAATGGCAAAGGTAGAAAATTACTGGAGTTCCACAATAAATTTACAGGTATTCATGGATTTGCTGATGAGGTCAAAACTGCACTCACAATTCTTTGATATAAACTATTTATTTACCATATTTACCCTACATTTCAGAAGGAGTTCAGCAATTAGGCCAGTTACTAACCCAGATTTGGGAAGCAGCCATTCCTATACACATCCAAACATTTGTTTCCCAACGAATTTCTTTTTTCCACAGGGGCTCCAATCATTTCACTGTGGTACTTCACCCTTGTTTGCTTCATCAAATGTTAATTTATGAGGACAAAGACACCACGAGGCCCCTGAAAATGCCAGACACACCTGACATTCCTGGGAATGCCAGAACCAGTTCCATGGGAATGGCCATGGAGGTCACCTGGATGCCCACGCCCTCGGTGGCCCCTTTACAGACCCATTTTTAATATCTCCAGTGATCTCCTGTCCCTGTGGTTGACTCCTCTGGTTGGGAAATTTGTTTTGCTCCCATCTAATTGGAATTTCTCTCCCTGCAATTTGCTCTGTTCCCTCTTCCTTTCACTCTGCAGCTCCAGGAGGGCTCTGGCTCCTGTTGTCTCTGTCCTTCTCCAAACAGAATAAATAATAATTCTGGAAATTCCTTCTCCCAGATTTTACTCTGTGTTTCACCCCCCTCAGCACTTGGTGCTCCCTCCCTGGTTCTGATCCAGCATTTTCCTGCCAGGGAGCCCAGAATTGTCCCAGAACAGCAGCTCCAGCCTCTCCAGTGACACCTTGGGAATGATGGACTGAAATTCAAGTGCAGAGCTGGCAAATCCTGCATGAACAGAGCAGGGTGCAGAGAGAGGTTTGTATTCCCTGAGAGGACGCTGGGGCTGCACCCTGTGGGATACTGGGAGCACTGGGAGCACTGGATTGGAGCCCTTTCCTCATTCCAGGCTCAGGAGCCAGCAGGATCTGCTGCAGTTTTGCAGTGTCAGGACATCCCCCAGAGCTGTGTGTGCCCAAAACTCTTCAGATCAGGAGGAACTTCCGGGATGCTTTGGGTTTTGCTGCTGTTGCCAAATTGCTCATAATTGCCCATCAACCAGGGACGTGTCCTGAATCCTCCCCACGAGTCCCTGCATGTTCCTTGCCAGGCTTTTCTCCAGAAAAGCTTCCCAGAACACAAAGTCACCGACAGCCCCAAGCAGGGACATCCAAACCAACCCCAGTGCAAACCCCACCCTGCCTTTTGTCCCCTCAGCCTCACAGGAACAGCTGTCCAAATTAAGGAAAAAGAAAAAATTTAGAACAAAACCACTGAAGGGCATTAAAAAAATAAAATTCCAGCTCCAATCAGATCTTCACTCATCCTGGAATTTGGATTTGATGGCATTTATGTTTTTCATCCTGATAGCTGATGAGAAATTAAACATTTATTAATCACCTATATTCTTTAAAGACAAAATTATTCATATCCCTCTTGGGATGAGTCAGAGGGGGCCCAAGGCTTACCTGACCTATTGAAATCTTTTCTGCAGGAGCTTTCAGGCCCTTGTTTTATTGGAATGAGCTCCTCTGAGCCCAATCCTGCACGGGGAGAAAGCCCTGGGCTCCCCTGCAGTGAGGGAAGGTGAGCACTGAAATACTGGGAGCTATGGTGGTGTGCAGGGATTTTTCCTGTTGAGATTTTTTTTTTTATTTTTTTTAGATGGTAAATCACTAAGAGAAGGCAATTCTGGAAGGATGGGATGAAACCAAACCATCACCTCCAAACTCCACATTACTTTGGATTTATGAAAATTAATTCTCAGATCTGAGTGTCCCACTGGAACTCCCCCATGGCTCCATCATAAAAGACAGAAATTGCTGCTTTTTGGTTAAGTCACCAACAAATGCAGGATTTGTTTAAAGAATCCCTCCTGTTGTGCTGGAAACAGAGAAATGGGAGCAGAGGGGCAGGCAAAGGAATCTCCTGTGTCCATGGCTGGGCAGGAACTCAGGGGATGCTCAGGGGCTGGGAACTCTTTTCTTCTCTTGGCCAGTCAGTGCTGTGGGGTGTCTTTGCTGCTTCTTTCCCAAAATATTGGTTCTGATCCCAAAAAATATTTATCAGGAAAAGGAACCCTGGGGTGTCTTTGCTGCTTCTTTCCCAAAAGATTGGTTCTGATCCCAAAATGGGCACATTTATCAGGAAAAGGAACCCTGGGGTGTCTTTGCTGCTTTTCCCCCAAAATATTGGTTCTGATCCCAAAATGGGCACGTGTATCAGGAAAAGGAGCCCTGGGGGATGCTCTGGGCTGGGTGTGAAGGGCTCCAAGCAGAACTCAGATTTCCCAGAGCAGCTGAAGGGCTCAGTGATGCCCTTTTTGTTTTGTCTGACTAAAGGGTGAGGAGGACTTGCCAACACTTTATATAAAGTTCAGAGTCACACACCAATGCAATACAGAAACTGAAAATATCAAAGCTAAAACTTAAGGCATCATTTTTGCACGGCCACAACCAGCTCAGCTCCGGCCACAGCTCAGAACCAGCCCTAAAATGCCCAAAACAAGAAGAATTAAGCCCTGATGGGATGGAGATTTTGGCAAACACCCAGCCAGGATTATTTTTCTGAGCTGTGAGGAAAAACTTTATATGAAATTCAGAGTTCTGTACTAATGCAGTTTCACTTTATATGAAATTCAGAATTCTGTACTAAGGCAGTAGAGAGTGTGGAAAATATCAAAGCTAAAACTTAAGGCATCATTTGTGCACGGCCACAACCAGCTCAGCTCCAGCCACAGCTCAGAACCAGCTCTAAAAAGAAGAATCAAGCCATGATAGGATGGAGATTTTGGCAAACACCCAGCCAGGATTATTTTTCTGAGCTGTGAGGAGAATTTGCCAACACTTTATATGAAATTCAGAGTTCTGTACTAATGCAGTACAGAGTGTGGAAAATATCAAAGCTAAAACTTAAGGCATCATTTGTGCATGGCCACAACAGGCTCAGCTCCAGCCACAGCTCAGAACCAGCTCTAAAATGAAGAATTAAGCCCTGGTGGGATGGAGATTTTGGCAAACACCCAGCCAGGATTATTTTCCCCTGGGAACTGTGTTCAGCTCTGAGTCTCTAAGGCAATACCAGCACGCAGCCCTGAGTCAGAGCCTGGCTGCTGGGGCTGGAACAGTTAATTAGGCTGGGCTTAGCTGAACAATCCGTGCTCCATCAACACCGGGACACCAGCCCTGCCCCCGTCCCTGTCCCTGTCCCTGTCCCTGCACGGGACACATCCTATCGACCCTGCCCAATGACCTGCGCTGGGATTTCGTCACCTCCCGGTTATAAATTGTCCCCTCGCTGCCATGGCCACACTGGGGACACTGCAGGGAGCTGAGCCTGGCTCTGGGACAGCCCAGGCTGGTGTTTGCCATGAAGGTCACAGGCACCCTGGTGCTCCTGGCACTGGCAGTTCTGTGCTTGGCACGTGAGTAACCCTTGGGGATTTTCCTTCTGGGAGGTTCTCAGTGTCCTCAGGTGGTTCCTGCACTGGCTGGGAGGGAGAAAGTGGAATTTTCTATTGAAAATCTTATTATTTATCACCATAAGAATTTATTGCCCAGCTGGGGTTGGGGTGGGTGGAAGCTGCTCCCTTCAGGGTGGAACTCAGAGCTGTGTTCTGTGACTCAGGACAACTGTGACACCTCAGAACCACCTGGTTTAATCTATTTATTTTTAAATTTCCATCTGAGAAGGGAGCTGGGAGCTGGTGAGGTCCTTCCCCTGCCAAACTGGCCAAGCAGGGCACAGCTGATGATGCTCAGGCCACATAAAACATCTTTTTAATCTTATTTTTCCAGGCTGCAGAGAGATTTAAGGGACATGTTGGTATAAAAAACAGGGATCTGGGAGGAATTTCTTCAGCCTTTACTCGACAATTTTATTTTTACTAAAAACTTGCAGTAAAAATATTTTTTAGACAAAAATAAATGCATTTAAAATAACTGAAGGACTCCACACCTCTGCAGGTAGTTTAGAAGTTTAAAAGCATTATGAACATTAAAAAAGCAAAATAATGAAAATGTTGAATGCAAAATTATGAAACAAAAGAATCTTTTGATAGCTCTGAAAAGGTTGCTTTGAAATTTGTCTCAAGCTCAAAATTCTTAGGAAAAGCAGCAGTTTAAATGAAATGTGATGGAAATAATTCATTCAGTGTTCCACTAACTGCAGGAAAATAAATAAATATTAAATATTCCTCCCATTAGAATTCCAGGAAATCTCTTCTTTGAACTTTCTGCTTTATCTTGTCTGCTTGAAAACTTCATGAATCAACACTTTCTGAGGCACACCCTTTTTTTCATCCACTCCCATGTGCAGAGTGGCTCCTAAAAGGTTACCAGAGAAAAAATAACATCTGAATGTTTGGGGGGAAGTGGAATAAATCAAATCCAGTTCCAGAAAAATGAAATCCAGAGATGGAAACTCGACCTGGAGCTTTATTTCTGCTCATTTTCTTTATACTGAACATCTGTATTTGATGTGAGGATGTAAACAGGTTTCTGAAAGGAAGTTTTAGTGGAAAGTTTAACCTTTGAAGATCAAAAAAGTCCAGATTTATTCTAAAAGACAAGTGCTAGAGCTCTGCTCCAGAACACATTTAGAAAGTTTAATCTTTAAAGATAAAAAAATTTCCAGATTTAATCCAGAAAAGAAGTGCTAGAGCTCTGCTCCAGAACACATTTAGAAAGTTTAATCTTTAAAGATAAAAAAATTTCCAGATTTAATCCAGAAAAGAAGTGCTAGAGCTCTGCTCCAGAACACATTCCTGCTCCTTCTGCACAGAAATCTCTGCCTGGTACCTTTTACCTGCTGGATGATGACTGTGGCACAGCAGAGGGACAAAGAAATTCCTAAAGAAAATCAGAAATGTGTCAGCAGCATGGAGCCACGCCAAGGAGCTGATTACTTTGTGGGAGGTGTAATTTGCATTGTTTGCAAGGAGCTCTTGAAGCCCCACCTGAGGACAGGGCTCTGCTGGAGAGAAATGTGGTAAAAAATAGGAGCCAGCTCAAAATCCATATTGAAACAAGAGAAACACTTCCTAAAGTGGGATTATGAGCCAGTTCTCTTGGCATTGTTATTTAGAGTTCATATTAGTTAATATTTTAATTGTCATTGCTCGTTACTGACAGAAACCCCAAACAGAAAAGGGATCTGTGGTTTGCTCACAGCCACACAGAGCTCTTGAAAAACTCAGGAATTAAACCCCAGTCATGCTCCACCACCAGGTAATCCTGGGCATTAAAAATGAAATAATATTATGAACATTAAATAGAATATTGGCTCCTGGCTTGTCAATGGTTTTGTGGTGGACAATGGCTCCGTTCCCTCCTCCAGCAAAGGCTGCTCCAACAGGTGACAGAAGTTTCTAAGGGAAATAATGCACCAAAATCCACTTGTTCAATAGCTTCTGACACCTGGGCATGATCAGACCCTGCAGAGCTCGGCCAGTGCTGACATTTCAGGAGGTCAAAGATTCAGTGTTGCTGAGTGAAGCCAATCCTGCTTTGCACCTGAGTGTTCATTAACTTCGTGTTTTCATTTTCTCTTTCATCATTCAGTTTCCACTGCAGATGCTGCCACAAACGAGGTGAGTGAGTGCTTTTTTCCTGGACAAAAAGATACAATATGAGCTAAAAATATGTAATATAATATAATAACATGAGGTGAGAAAATAAACTTTAATTTAATGCTGCCAATTTAAATGTTAAATGTCAATTAAATGCTGCCAATTTATTGAGATTTCAGTGAGAAATTCTGAGTTTGGGATATGGAGTTTCCATAGAGTTCCCCTGAAAACTTCCAGATGTTTTCACCTGTTTGGCATTCTGGGCAAGAACAAATTTTAAGCCAGAGAAATCTAGATTTAAAAAAAAAAAAAAAATTATTTGAGGATGACCCTATAAGGCTTTTTTGATGACTTTTAGCTCCTAAATCGGGTACCTGGAGATTTTAGTTCTCTCTGGGGTCAATGTCTGGAAGAAATGAGGCACCAAGGAATAAAATTCCTTCCTGGGGGTGAGCAGGAAAGCCCTGACAGAGTGGATGGTGGTGGGGAGAGAAAATCCACCCACACTC
The DNA here is from genome assembly GCA_013397075.1 of Rhabdornis inornatus. Lineage (NCBI taxonomy): Eukaryota > Metazoa > Chordata > Aves > Passeriformes > Rhabdornithidae > Rhabdornis > Rhabdornis inornatus. Next base: position 98,027 of record VWZS01002674.1, read on the forward strand.
AGAGCTGAGCAGAATCTGGAAAACATAAAAGCTAAAACTGAAGGCATCAAAAACATGCCCCAAAATTGGAAGTATTGATTATTTCTGTGAGGCTCAAGGCTGCCCTGGTTGCAGGTGGACTGCAGTGAGTACAGGAGGATGGAGAGGGGGAGGCCCATTTACTGTGAGAGGCTCTACCAACCCTTCTGTGGCTCTGATGGCAAAACCTACAACAACAAATGTTCCTTCTGCAAGGCTGTCCTGTGAGTACTGCCATGGGCTCAGTTATCTGGGTTTTTTTAGGGTTGTTACTTCTCTGCTCCTGTGATTTACCTTTACCTGATAATGTCCAACTGATCTGAAAAACAAATGATGGTGATATTTGAGTGAGAATTTCCTATTCTGGCAGAAACTATAAAATAAGGAGCTAAAAAATGTCCCAGATATTCAGGTCTGAACTTCCTATTCCAGCAGGAATTGTGAAGTTGGACACTAAAAAATCACTTGGGTATTTGTGTGAGCGACTTCCTATTCCTGCAGGAAGAATAAAACAGGGAACTAAAAAATGCCCCAAATACTTGTGTGAGCAACCTGCAGCAGGCACTGCAAGGTTGGACACTACAAAATTATTCCTATTTGTGTGAAGAACTCGATGCAGGTACTGTAAGATTTAGTCACTAAAAAATGACCCTGATATTTGTGTGAGCAGCTTCCCATTCCAGCAGAAACTGTAAAGTTGGATGGGGAAGAGTCCAATGAGCAACACAGGCCTGACAAAGCAACTGCACCCAAAATTCAGGAGTGGTGCTGGCAGTATCTTGGGTTTATGGATAAAATTCATCATTTTACAAGGAAAGCTGCTTACAGATCAGTGCTTTCATGCCTGTTGTGAATGTTTTTGGTGTCTCCTCTGTTAGCAAAGGGTTCCAGGGGATTTTGGTGCACCAAGTGGAGCTTTCTGTCCATTCCTTTCCTTGCAGGAAGAGCAGAGGAGCCCTGCACATGAAGCAGGCAGGAGCCTGCTGAGGGAGCTGTGCTGTCAGTGCTGAGAGCAGCTCACACTGCCCCATCCCTGAATTCCATCAATCCATCAATCCATCAATCCATCAATCCATCAATCCATCAATCCATCAATCCATCCTGCTGAGAGCAGCTCACACTGCCCCATTCCTGAATTCCATCAATCCATCAATCCATCAATCCATCAATCCATCAATCCTATTGAGAGCAGCTCACACTGCCCCATTCCTGAATTCCATCAATCCATCAATCCATCAATCCATCCTACTGAAAACAGCTCACACTGCCCCATCCCTGAATTCCATCAATCCTATTGAGAACAGCTCACACTGCCCCATCCCTGAATTCCCTCTGTCCTGCTGAGAATCCTGAATTTCCTCCATCCAGCCCAGCCCAGCCCAAGGAGAATTTCCAGCTCTGCTCTGTCACTGCTGCTTCTCTCTGCCCCTGAGCTGGGGTTGACACTCCTGTCCTTGCAGCAAAACTGTTGCTGCTATTTTACACCAGCCCTTTGTTAGATATTTGTCTCCATGGCTGAAGTTCAAATCCTCTGACCATGCCCCAGTCTCTCCCCCTTGTTGATCAAATGTTTTCTTTCCTTTACCCAGAAACTTTTTCCCAAATGGTTCAGCTTTCCCTGGCAGTGCTTTGACTCTCCCAATTTTGTAGTTGAATTTTAAACGCTTATTTTTCATCCCTCTCTGTACCAATTCTGGTTCCTGTATGTTGTTCAGCTACTCAGTGTGCTTGTTTATTAAAATAAACCTTCACTCTTTTTTTTGTCCGTGGTGAACTTTCTAGAGAATTTATTGCATCCCAACAAGTATTTCCCAAATTACAGAGAACTGTGGTGGAGCAGGGGCTGAGTCCTGAGGCAAAAATCCAAAGCCTGGGATACAAAAATTGTATCTCACTACATGGCCTCATATACTGGAATTTACCCTCCAATCTGGCTCTTTTTTTGCTTTAAATGAGACAAATCTGGTAAAATGTAGAAGTCTGTTAAATCCTGTCATTTAAATGTGAACATTCATTAATCTTTTCACCTGACAAATTTCAGACCCTAAAGAAATTGATGTCCTGCTCTTATACCCTCATTATCTTCACTGTTAAACTAATTTGTGTCTTTTACTCAATACTTGGTCATGGGAATGCATTTTCCCAGAATTAAAATTTTGAATGACTGCTCTTATTGGGCTTCCAGGATGGAAAATTTTGGAACAGCTGGACACAGAACAAATCCATCCCTTTCCTGAATTCTGTTTATCTGGAAACCAGGTCCCAGCAATTAGGCAGCAGGAATGAAAATGAGGAAGGTAATATCAAAGTTCCTCACAGCTCAGAGGCTTCAACCTAAAGAAGTTCCTAGAACAGATCAAAAAGACAAGAATGAGAAAACAAAGATCAAGTTGAGAAAACAAAGGCAAACTCTGAGGTTTCATCCTGTCAGAAAATCCAGATTCGAGGATTTTTGCTGCCTTCCAGCCTTAGTGGATATGGAGCTCTGGGCCTTTGGTTTTCTGGGGTATTTAATGGGCTGTGCTTGTGCACCAAACCTAAGACACCAAATTTCTCATGCAGCCCCAGGAGCGATTCAAGTGCAAGTCAGAGATCTAAAGCACACCCCTGCATTTCCCCTGGGACCCCAGTTTGTCCCTGATCCTTTCTGACATGGAATTACTGAGGCAGGAGCAGCTGGGGAGCAGGACTTTGCCACATGGCTGCTTTTCCTCAGCTCAAAGCTGGCAGATGTGAGAGAGGCACAGCAGCTCCTGCCACATGCCAGAGCACAGAACAGCATTTGCAAATTGCTGCAAATGACACCTGAAGAAAATGCTGAAGTGGCTGGACAGGCTGGACAGTCGAGTCTGGGGGATGGAGCAATGCCATGGAAATGTGGGGAAGGGAAAATGAGCAGAGCCTGAGAGAGCTGATGGAACAGGCTCGGATTCTGTAAGACAGAAAATAAAATATTGGTGAGGAATAGGAAAACAGAACAGATCTTGCACTCAGGGAAGGTTAGAGTGCAAAACTCTGCACTGGAAAGGTACTTAAATACCACTGGTGTATCTTTATATCTGATGAAGGACATGGAAGGGTTTTCCTGAGGTCTTACAAAATATTTTCTTTATTCTAAGACAAGAGGTCATGAAATCCAGGCCTGGAAATCAGACAGTGGGACCCCTGCAAAAGCAAATGCCAGTGTTAGAATAAACCTGGCTGGGGTTAAACCATGGCACCATTCTCACCTGTGCTCATGCACCTGAGGGGTTTGGCTTTGGGTACTCAGAGATGTTCTCTTGGAAGCTTTAATTGTGAAATGTTGAGGTTTTGCTCCGTGCTTCTTGTGTAATTAATGTCTCATTTGGTCATCAGGAGTGTCCCAGGCCAGGCTGGATGGAGCTCTGGGCACCCTGGGACAGTGGAAGAGGTCCCTGCCCATGGCAGGGGGTGGAATGAGATCTCTGACATTCCAACCCCAACCATTCCATGATTACCATCAGTTGGGATGGAGAACATCCATTCCCTCAGAAGATAAAAGCTGAAAAACATCTCTTAGGGACACTGCTAAGTTTGTGGGGTGCAAAATTTTGGGGTTTTAAAGGAAGGCATTAATTCCCTCAGGCCTTTTATTTTTGATTCATTAATATCTGTGTTAGAGAACCAAGATTATGAAACCTCCCTAAAATATCAACTATATGTAATATAGTTATATATATATAGTTTATGTATATATATTTATAATATAAAATATAAGCAGTGTAGGTCCAAATAGCTTCCACCAGCTGTACGTGAGAAACAAGAAATGCAGAAACAAGAATGTGCTCATTTATTTTGCAGCTGATCAAGACCAGAACAGAATTTTTACTGATGACTGTTCAGCATCTCTGATTTCTGATTGCTTTCCTTTGGCTTTTAGTTCAGCTATCCTTGGGTGCCTCAAATTCTAAATTTTCCCACATATGGCAGTGGAGGGAGAAAGAAATGGAACAATCCAAAAACCTTCAAATATTCACGTACAAGTCATCTGTTGGATAAATCACACGGTTTCTGTTAAGAAAGAAAAGGGGTGGTTTTGGTTTCTGCTGTCTGTCTTGTAAGCACTTCACCATTCACATTCTCTGACTGTTTCAATGACACTTCAAGCCCAAGGCCCTGCCCAAATTCCTTAATTCCATTTAGTGTCTCCCGTGTCCTTTGAGCCACCTCCTCTTGCTGCCACCCCCTGTGTCCCCTGCCTTGGGGTGAGGGAGGGCAGGTGGACCTGAATCTGCTCTTCCCACAGGAAACCTCACTTGTTTCATTTTTGGGTCTCATTTTTTAGGTGTTCTGTTGTTTTTGATGCTGTGTTGCTGTCACAGGTTGGACTCGGTGATCTCTGAAGCCTTTTCCAACCTCAGTGATGCTGTTGACACATCCAAAATCCACAGGGATTGCCAAGAATTTATTTTGTTATTCCTACCCTGCCACAGAGCGTTGTGGGTTCCTGAATCACTGAACCAGCAGCTGAGTCTTTCGTGTTGTCATCCACAAAAAATAACTCACAAACAGTCTGCTGGGTGATGAACAAGCCTTGTTACCCAATCCCTTGGGGTTTGCATGAAACATGACTTTAAAATATTGAGGAAATTGTGATTTCTGCTGGGATCCACCCAAACACAGTGATTAAAACATGGCTTAAGTACTGCTAATACACGCGGGAGGCAGATGGCAGGACTTTTGGGGCCAGGGTGAAGACTCTTGAGGAAAAACCACTTTTAAAGCTCCAAGAGAGAATCCAAAGGAGGGACACAGGGATGGGGAAGGGTCTGGAGGAGCAGCTGAGGAGACCCAGGAGAAACTCTGCAGCTCCAATCTCTGTGACAGTGACAGGGACAGCACCCAGGGAAGGGCTGGAGAGGAAGGGCCGGGGAGGTTCTGGTTGGATTTTGGGAAAGGTTCTTCCCCCAGAGGGTGCTGGGCACTGCCCAGGCTCCCCAGGGAATGCCAGAGCTCCAGGAAAGTTTGGACACCGCTCCAGGGATGCACAGGGTGGGGTTTTGGGGCTGTGCTGGACTGGATGATCACGGAATCATAGAATGATCTGGGTTGAAGGACTTTAAAGCCCATCTCATCCTACCTGTGCCACGGGCAGGGAAACCTCCCAGAGCCGCGGCTGCTCAGAGCTCCATCCACAGTGATCCCCGTGTGTCCCTCCCGCTCGGCACAGCTGTGACAATAACCGCGCGCTGCCATAACACTTTATTGAACCCCATCCCTCCCGCTGTGCGCTGAGCTCTCCCACAGCCCTCAGCACCGCCCTCAGG
>VWZS01002675.1:871-13570 GCA_013397075.1 Rhabdornis inornatus
TCCCCCATGTCCCTCATTTCTCCCACATCCCCCATGTCCCTGACATCCCTCATTTCTCTCACATCCCCCATGTCCCCCATATCCCTCATTTCTCCCACATCCCCCATGTTCCTCGTGTCCCCCATGTCCCTCGTGTGCCCATTCCAGGGGGGCTGAAGCTCTGGACCCCAGGCAGGCTGGCAGTGGCAGCCTGGCACAGAGCCAGGGCTGGAGCTGAGCGTGCTGTGCCCTGGCAGAGCTCTCCTGGCCTGAGCCCTCCTGTTCCTCCCCAGGAGCTCCTCCAGTGCTGCAGGGCCAGGCGAGGAAACGCAGCAGAGCTGCTGCAGCACTTCCCCAGCACGTTAACATCCCTCCTTCCTTCCCCAGTTTTAATTATTTATAACTGTGGCACCAAATACGAAAGTTCTTGGGGCTTGGCGCTGATTAAAAACCCAAATTTCCATAAATCCATAAACAGAAAATACTGCAGAACAGTGGGAAGAGTGCTGTGTTTGAGTCATCCACGAGCCTTCTGGGCTTCAAAACATCAGCTGCTCTTCAGAAACCCGGGGAGCCTGTGCTTCACCTCCCGGGGACCTGCTTCACCTCCCGGGGACCTGCTTCACCTCCCAGGGAACTCACCTGCAGCCCAGGAGGTGCCTGGGCAGGTGGGAGCAGCTCCTATGGCCAAACAGGCCCAGCTGGAACAAGGAATTCCAAGGGATCGACCTCTGAGGAGATCGGCTTGGAGAGCTGAGAGATCAGAACCTCAAAGGGAGTGGCTGGACACAACTGGGAGGTTTATGGGTCCAAACTGGCCCAGCAAATCCATTTCCCCAGAGTATTTCCTGCCTTAGGCAGCAGCAATCCTGTCCAGCTCCTCACCACGCTCCTCATTTTCCCTTTGGTGCTGGAGTGGCTTTGATTCCAGCCTTGGCTTTCCAGGGCTGCAGTCTGTCTGCCCCAGGGGGAAGGGTGGGATTGCGCCAGGGACAGGTGGGATTGTCTTGATGGATTATCCTGATTGTCCTTTGTCCTCTCCGGGTGCTGCTCCCTCACCCCTGAGGGCACCCTGAGGCAATGCCACGTGACCCCTGTCTGGAGCTGAGTGGCCACCCCAGCCCAGGGGACGTTGGGTTTATCCCGGAGAGTGTGGCTGTGCTGGCTTCCACCCATGGCTGCCCCAGGAACCCAACCGTGTCCATGGGGTGGCACTGCTGCCAGCTCCCCGTGCCACCCAAAACGAGGAAAAAGGGATTTTACTGAAGAGAAAAAGAAACAGCTGCTGAAGGAAAAGGCTCTCTGGAATCATAGGATGCAGAATGGTTCAGGTGGGGAAGGAGCTCAAAGCACATCCCATCCCATCCTATCCCATCCCATCCCATTATCCCATCCCATCCCATCCTATCCCATTATCCCATCCCATTATCCCATCCCATTATCCCATCCCATNCCCATTATCCCATCCCATTATCCCATCCCATTATCCCATCCCAGCCCATCCCATCCCATCCCATTATCCCATCCCTTCCATGGCTGGAACATTTTCCACCACATCAGGGTGCCAATGTCCAGCCTGGCCTGGAACACTTCCAACATTCCTGGCACCCAGTGGATTGGATTCCCAGGCTCCAAGGGTGACGATGTGTCACCTGCCCAGGGAGAGAATTTGCCCTCACTGTTCTCCTGCTGTGCTGGTCATCCCATCATTCCATTGTCTCATCATCCCATCCTCCCATCATCCCATCATCTCATCATCCCATCATTCCATCATCTCATCATCCCATCCTCCCATCATCCCATCCTCCCATCATTCCATCATCTCATCATCCCATCCTCCCATCACCCCATCATCCCATCCTCCCATCATTCCATCATCTCATCATCCCATCATTCCATCATTCCATCATTCCATCATCCCATCCTCCCAGCATTCCATCATCCCATCATCCCATCATCCCATAACTCCATCATCCCATAATCCCATAATTCCATAATCCCATAATCCCATAATCCCATAATTCCATAATCCCATAATTCCGTCATCCCATGATTCCATCATCCCATAATCCCATAATTCCATCATCCCATAATTCTGTCATCCCATAATCCCATAATCCCATAATCCCATAATTCCATAATCCCATAATTCCATCATCCCATAATTCCATCATCCCACCATCCCATAATTCCATCATCCCATCACTCCATCATCCCACCATCCCATAATTCCATCATCTCATCATTCCATCATTCCATCATCCCATCATCCCATCCTCCCACCATTCCACCATCCCATAATTCCACCATTCCACCATCCCATCATTCCATCATCCCATAATCCCATCATCCCATAATTCCATCATCCCATAACCCCACCATCCCATAATTCCACCATTCCACCATCCCATCATTCCATCATCTCATCATTCCATCATTCCATCATCCCATCATCCCATCCTCCCACCATTCCACCATCCCATAATTCCACCATCCCATAACCCCCCCATCCCATTCCCCCCCCATCCCCCATTCCCTCGCTGACTGCAGCAGGTTGGCCGGAACCAGAGGCAGAATTAAGGAACTTTGTCCGGCACTCCCGGTTTCCGTGGCGATGGGAGCGCAGGGGATGGAGGTGCAGACACAAACACTGGCAGAGATGAGCGGAGCAGGACAGGACAGACCCAAAATCCCATCCTTGGCCCAAGAACTTGGCGGGAACACGCAGGGCCAGAGGGAGTCACCACAACTTCCACTGGAACTGGGGAAGGATTAAGGAACAAATCCCACCCATTAACACCCAGAAACCAGAAATAAATGAAAAGGGAGAGTAATGTGTGTGGGAAAAATGTAATTTCAGACATCTCCCATATCCTGACCTCCATTAGAAATGGGGAAGGAATCCTTTAGGGATGAAATCAGCCAGGACAGGTCACCTCTGGTCTGCTTTCCTGCAAGGTCATTCCAGGACATTCAGCATCCTGCTGGAATCGGCTTTTCCTGCCTCTCTTCCCCCTTCCCGTGGCGAGAGCAGAGCTCAGACCTCAGCAGGGTGTTGGGTGGTTTTTAAACCTGGCTCCTTTCTCCTCACCTGATGCTCTGGCCCCAGGCAAATGTGGGATGAGAGGACAAATAAAAATTGCAGTGGAAGTTAAAGGGCACAGAGGAAAACTTGTGAGACTCCTGTGCCACAGGCGGTGGCTTTGGGAATAGACACGGGGCACAACAGGGCACAACCACAATTTCCAGCGAAATTCTGCTCTGCCTGGGAGCCCTTCCCCTGTAGTCACCTGCTCCAAGCTCCCAGGGGCTCCATTTCCATTACAAGGAACCATGGGCTCTCCAGATACAGCCAAAATTGCCATTAAAAGGAGAATTGTGATTTCCAGATGCATCCAAAGCAGATAAAAATAAGAGAGAAGAAATGTACATTAAATTAAAACAGAGTTTTCTAAAGGGATCCGATGAAAAAAAGAGATTCTGGAATTGCAATTGCTGTCAATTTTCTTTCAGATTGGGTCGCTTTAACCATTAAAGCTCTCTCTGTTTGTAAATGTGTGTTAATTTTAATATGAAAAGTGTCATTTCTACATAAAAAGGGATTTATTGAAGACTGAGATGAAGCACTTTCAGAAATCAAAGTCTGGAACATTTCATTCTGATAATGTTCAAATCCAATGTTTGGGAATTATATAATTTCTTGGGTTTTTTTACTAATCTCTTTGCTGATTTCAACCCACTTTAGCAGATCTTCCACTCCTATGAAACCTCATAGTTCAATCAATTATTTAATTAAGAACAAAGGAATTCAGTTCTTCATCCACCAGAGAGGTCCTGGAGCAGACCCAGAGCAGGAGCAGGAAGGAGCTGCTGCCCACCCCCAGTGCCTGCCCCAGCCAGGACCTTCCTCTGCATTCCTCCTCTTCCCCATTCCTGTTCTGCTCCCAGAACACCAATTCCCGGTGGATTCTTTCTGGCAGAAATGTCTCTGGTGGGTTTTCAGCCCAACCTGCATTTCCCCAGCACGGACAGGGCACTGCAGAGCCACAGAGTCCCCAAAACATCCCCGGGGCTTTTGGGACATTCTGGGAAAGGGAGGGATCCAGGCAGAGCTCAGAGCCCCTGCCAGGACCCAGAGGGGCTCCAGGAGAGCTGGAGAGGGACTGGGGACAAGGGACAGAGGGACAGGACACAGGGAATGGCTCCCACTGCCAGAGGGCAGGGATGGATGGGATGTTGGGAATTGGGAATTGCTGGCTGGGCTGGAATTGCCAGAGCAGCTGTGGCTGCCCCTGGATCCCTGGCAGTGCCCAAGGCCAGCTTGGACATTGGGCTTGGAGCAGCCTGGGACAGTGGGAGGTGTCCCTGCCGTGGCAGGGGTGGCACTGGCTGGGATTTGAGGTCCCTTCCAGCCCAAACTATTCTGTGAGTTTATGATTTAGTGATGATGACTGGTACAATTTTAAGCCTGATGTTGGCAAACATCCATCTTACCCCAGAATTTCGCAACCAGAAAGAAAGAAAAGGACAAATTTTGCCTGGGGTTTTAATATTTCCTCCCTTCATTCAGAGATCCCAGTTCAGTCTCCATCCCACTGACACAAAAGTTGAAGGAATAAATAGAAATAGAAAGGAAGGAATAAATAGAAGGAATAAACAGAAATCACTTTTATGCAGGACTCTGAGGGCTTCAGATGATGAAGGAATGTGTTCACAAGGACTGTCCCCAAGCAGGTTCACACACAGCTCGTGGCTGAACCCTTCCAGTTCCTCTGTGCTGAGTGTCCAGTGCCAATTCTTTTTGGGGAAGGAATAAACAAGAGAGGGAATTTTGTTTGTTTCTGTTTGTTACATCTCCTGATGTCCCAGCCACATTCCTGATGGAATTGTTCTGGGGATCCCAGCCCCGCTTTGAGCTGCTGAGAGAACTCCTCACTCACCTTTTGCACTGGAAACTTTTGTTGCCCTGCAGTGAGGAGTGACTCCTGGGCTGCTCTGTCTCTGCAGGTGGCAGAAGAGGGTTTGAAGAGGGCTCTGCTCCTCCTTGGACTCCAAATTCTCAATCAGTTTTATATTGCTGAACACGGTGAGGGCACTTTTAATTGAGACTCTGCTAGTCTGAACAAACACAATTAGGAGAATTAAGAAAATTCAACCAAAATGAGACTGACCTACTTCATATTGGCAAGGGCTCAGTGTGAGCCAGCAAAAAGCTTAATTTAGCTGCTAAAATTTGTATTGTACAAACTTTTGAAAAATGACTGAGAGACTGGGAGATGAAGAAAGAGCAGCTAATAAGAATTGACTGAGAAAATGTGCTTGGTGTGGTATCACATGAAATGTCACAATCATGGAGCTCTGTGGAGGTATTCATAGACAAAAGTAAGAAAAGAAATGATGTGTTAGGCAGAAAATTAATTATCCAGAGCTCTTGGCTCGCCTGAGTCTGTTTGAATGAGGTGCAGCTCCCCCAGCTCACGGTGGGCTCGTGCCCTGGGGAGGGGACAGGGCTGGTTCCCCTGGAGGACTGGGGGACATGGATCCATTCCAGCCGTGTGGAGATGGCTGAATAAAGTCCTTTATGGGCTGGATTCACCTCTCAGCATCCCAGTGAGGAGAGGAGCAGGACAGGGCTCCAGGGACAGCACCCAGGGACAGAGCTGGGGGCTGGGATTGCTCCTGCAGGGAGCACGCTGTGGGACAGGGGCTGTTCCAACTCCAGGATGTGCTGGAAATCCCACAATCATTCCCTCCTGCCTCATCCAGGCAGATGTGACCCCGATAAACTCCCCAGTGACCTGTGTGGGCCAGGACAGCCCTGGGGCTGACCCTGCTGCTCTGCTCTGCTCTGCTGAGAGCTGGCCACCATCCCACAGAGCAGCTGGGCGAGCACTGAGTGCCTCCTGATAGTTGTGCCCCAAAGGTTTCCTCTGGGACGAGTAAATCAAAGGAAATAAATTTTAAGATGTGCAATCCTTGGAGGTTTCATGGTTAAACAAACGTGCTCTGTGCTGCACTGCTGCTCTGGGGTCACTCAGGAAATTCCCAGGACACAGCAGAGGCTGGGGCCCAGCAGGAGCAGCATCTCCCACCCTCGTGTCACAATTAAACCCCAGAGGAGAATTTTTTCTCGTTGTGACTTCATCTTTTTACAGTCTGCTGTACCAGAGCCTGCAGCCTGTCCCATGGAGAGCTGGGGACTGTCCCTGTGTCCTTGCAATGGAGCTGGGGACAGCACAGGGGACAGGGAAAGGGACTGGGCACAAACGAGGATGGGAAAGGGACTGTGGCACCACAGGGGACAGGGAAGGGATAAGGGCACAGAAGGGGACAAGGAACAGAACGAGAGCACAGAAGGGAACAAGGAAGGGACAAGGGCACCAGAGAGGACAGGGAAGGGACGATGGCACAAAGCTGTGACAAGTGGCTGAAATGGAACAGCTTTGACAATGGCAGGGACTGATCCCAGGAATTCCCTGGCACAGGAGCAGAACTCCTGCCCTGGGCAGTGCCCAGCCCTGAGCAGAGCCCAGAGAGGGGCTGGAGTCTCCTGCCTGGGATATTCCAGAGCCAATGGACACAATCCTGTGCCCTGAGCTCTGGGATGGCCCTGCTGGAGCAGGGAGGTGACACCAGTGGCTCTGGGGTCCCTTCCAGCCTGTCCATGCTGGGTTTCTGTGGGTCTGTGACTCTGCAATGACATTCTGTCACATTTTCAAATCCAGGCTGTTGGAACACAGCCATCCCTCCCCACAGCCTTTCCCTCTGCAGGGGGACAGGGAATTCCTTTGCACAAAGGTTGTGCTGCTGCTGCTCCCAGCCAGGCTGGGTCTGTTCACAGAGCAGTTCACACCCCAGCAATAATCCATGGAATTGTTGGTCCCTGTGTGGCAGCTGCTGCCTCCAAGCTCTGCTGCAATCAGTTCATCTCCTGAGCTCTCTGCTCGCTGCCTTTTCCAGGCTTTACAAAAGGCAGTGAAGGAGATTCTGGCAAAGAATTAATTCCAAGCAGAAATTTCACAACTTCCCAGCTTTGCAGGGGATGCACAGCAGAGGGGAGGTGGATTCAGGCTGTGCAGAGAGCAGCTGATGTGCCCCCCTTCCAGGTTTGGTTTAATCAGCCCACATTTCATCTGACCACAAGCTGGGAGATGTTCACAGCCATCCCAAGGCTCTCTCCAGTCCAGGGATTGATGAAAGGCAGGCTGGCTCCCTGGGAAAAGCTGCCAGGGTGAGATCGGTTCCACCCAAACCCTGCTGGAGCAGCTGCCCCCCCTTCCCACGGCAGCTCTCCTGCCATCCTCTGCTCTGATCCCCGGCTCTGGCAGCGCTTTGGCCACTCCAAACCACGAAAAAAGGAACCACAAACTCCTGCTGGGAGCTCTGCACAGCAGATTTCAGCATCCTTTAGGGAAAAGCCGTGCTCCTGGAGCAGTGCCAGCTCCAATCCTGCTGCACAGGAGCACCAGAACTCTGTGGAGGAGTTTTCCACTCCCACAGCTTCTCTTGGAGCCCAGAGTGTCTGAGCTGAGCTGCTCTGCTCCAGTCACTTCTCCACATTCCTGCCAGGACAGCAGTCCTTCATGTCCCTTGTGTGACAAGGAGCTGAGTCCTTTCCCTGTTCCCCGGGATAACCTGCAGTGAGAACACACGGAATGGTTACAGGAAAATCCTGCTGCCATGACACAACTTGCCAGGGTGTTCAGCCCTAAAAAATGGCTGCTCACAAAAAGCACAGTCATTCCCGAGGAAATGTGTTTTCCCAAGCTTCCCACGAGCACACAGCTCCCACCAGCATTCCCACAGCGGCTCCCAAACAGGGAACAGCACCGGGAGCCACAGCCAGCCCTGCAGGCACATCCCTGGGAGGAAGCAGCAGGGAGGGAGAGCTCACAGAATCCCTGGGCTTGGAGAAGAATTCTCAGAGCTCCATCAACCCAACCAGCAGCAGCTCCACGGACACCACGGCCCCAAGTGCCACATCCACACTTTTCTGCACATTCCCAGGGATGGGGGCTCCACCCTGCCCTGGCCAGTCTGTTTAGATTATTTACAACCTTTGCCATGATGGGGTTTTTTTCCAAATATCAACCCTGAGCCTGCCCTGGCCCAGCCTGAGGCCGTTCCCTCTCCTCCTGTCCCTGTTCCCTGGGAGCAGAGCCCGACCCCCCCGGCTGTCCCCTCCTGTCAGGGACTTGTGCAGAGCCACAAGGGCCCCCCTGAGCCTCCTTTTCTCCAGGCTGAGCCCCTTCCCAGCTCCCTCAGGAATTCTCCATTCCCTTTCCCAGCTCCCTCAGGAATTCTCCATTCCCTTCCCAGCTCCCTCAGGAATTCTCCAGCCCCTTCTCTGGATGCACTCCAGCCCCTCAGTGCCTAAAACTCTTCCCAGGACTGGAGATGTGGGACAGGCACTGCCCTGTGGGCCCAGCTTTGGGAGGGGACAGGACAGGAGAGGTGACACACACTCCAAGGACAGGGCTGTCACCTTCAGCACCATGACCCTGGAATGCCACTCTGGAATGCCACCTTGGAATGTCCCCCTGGAATGTCACCCAATCCCTCACCCACACAGATCTCCCTTGTTTGTCCCAGTGCCCCCAGTGCCCCCAGTGCCCCCAGTGCTCCCAGTGCTCCCAGTGCAGCCCCCAGTGCCCCCACCCTGGCTGCTGCACGGTGCTGGCAAGGGCTGAGGGATAATAAATAATGTGATGGGCCTCTAATCCCCAATAAAATTGATGATGCTGGGCAAAAACATCCATCCAAGAGATTCCATCTCCAATTAATTAAAAAAATGTGAGCTAAATCCAAGGACAATTTATCCTTTTTTTTTTTTTTTTTTTCCCCTGGGTTTTCTCATAGGATTAAACTGCGTTTGGAGGGGTCAGTCTTCCTTTGGACTTCTTGATGGCACAGGACAGGGATGGATGGGACTTTGGGAATTGCTGGCTGGGCTGGAATTGCCAGAGCAGCTGTGGCTGCCCCTGGATCCCTGGCAGTGCCCAAGGCCAGGTTGGACATTGGGCTTGGAGCAGCCTGGGACAGTGGGAGGTGTCCCTGCCATGGCAGGGGTGGCACTGGGAAGGATTTTTGGGTCCCTCCCAACAGAACCATTCCAGGATTCCCTGATTCTCTGGCACACTGAAGTTGGAAGCCGTGTCCCAGCCGTGTCCCAGGTAAATCCAGGAGGTGCCAGGAGCCCCCCAGGCTCTGTGCCTGTCCCCTGGAGCAGCCAGGGCTGTGCAGAGCTGCTGCTGGCCACAGGGCTCAGAGCCAGGGGCCAGGGGGTGGCTGAGCATGGGGGAGCAGAGAAACCTGCCAGAAATTCAGTGTACAGCCAGAAACTCAGTGTGAAATCACAAATTCAGTGGGAAATCACAAATTCCATGTGCAGTCAGAAATTCAGTGTGAAATTAGAAATTCAGTGGGAAATCCAAAGTTCAATGTGCAATCAGAAATTCCGTGTACAGTCAGAAATTTAGTGTGAAATCAGAAATTCAGTGTGAGTCAGAAATTCAGTGTACAATCACAAATTCAGTGTACAATCAGAAATTCAGTGTGCAATCAGAAATTCAGTGTACAGTCAGAAATTCAGTGTGAGTCAGAAATTCAGTGTGAAATCAGAAATTCAGTGTGAGTCAGAAATTCAGTGTGAAATCAGAAATTCAGTGTACAATCAGAAATTCAGTGGGAAATCACAAATTCCATGTGCAGTCAGAAATTCAGTGTGAAATCAGAAATTCCGTGTGAAATCAGAAATTCCGTGTGGAGTCAGAAATTCAGTGTACAGTCAGAAATTCAGTGTGAGTCAGAAATTCAGTGTACAATCACAAATTCAGTGTACAATCACAAATTCAGTGCACAATCAGAAATTCCATTTCAGGCCCCCAAATGCTGGGCTGGCATTCGCTGCTGTCTCTGCTCGTGACCTTTCACAGCCCTGGGTTTCAGTCACTGCCTCTGAGCAGAGGCTTCTCCTCCAAAAATAACAATTCCTCCTCATTTTCAGCCGGGTTTAACCGTGAACGTGTCAGATTCTCGATGTCTTGTGATGGGAAGACTTAATGCCTATTAATTAGGATCAGTATTACTATTTTTATGTGAAGTCTCCATGGTAATAATTCTGCTCTGGAAGGTGCCAGGGGAAAATTTGTGTTGATTTTGATATGAAGAGCTCAGACCATTGCCACAACGCTCTCAGTGTCTCAGCAGGGTCACTGTGAAAGACGAGATGCAGATTTTGTCCCTTTTCATCAGTTCCTGAGAGGATAATTTTGAGAAGCAGCTACTCATAATTTCAGGAGTTCAAGCACAGGAGTGTCTGTACATGTAATTACATTTCCTTACCAAGCTGATTCCTTGTGAGATTGCTTTCTAGTGTGCACAATTCCTTGTTTGAAATTCCACCGAGCAGAGCTCAGAATTTCCTTGCCTGATACATTAAAAAACCTTTTTCTTTTTAAGAGAAAAATGGATCAATCCACTCACACCATGAGAGAGCCAGCTCTTGACTTCCTCTGGGTTAAAATATTCAGGCTGCATTCCATTTTTTTCTTTATTTGCAGGCTGTTTTTTTCCAAAACTTATTTATTCTTCCTTTTGTTGTGTTGTCATCTGAACACTCCTCACTTTTTCCCCACGGCAGGGACACCTCCCACTGTCCCAGGCTGCTCCAAGCCCAATGTCCAAGCTGGCCTTGGGCACTGCCAGGGATCCAGGGGCAGCCACAGCTGCTCTGGCAATTCCAGCCCAGCCAGCAATTCCCAGTTCCCAACATCCCATCCATCCCTGCCCTCTGGCAGTGGCAGCCATTCCCTGTGTCCTGTCCCTCCATCCCTTGTCCCCAGTCCCTCTCCAGCTCTCCTGGAGCCCCTTCAGGCCTGGGAATATCCTGGGAATAACCTGGTGGCCCCAGGAATAATCTGGGGGCCCCGGGAACAGCCTGGCCGCCTTAAGAATAATCTGGTGGCCTCAGGAATAGCCTGGTGGCCACAGGAATAGCCTGGTAGCCTCAGGAAGAATCTGGTGGCCCCAGGAATAGCCTGGTGGCCCCAGGAATAGCCTGGTAGCCTCAGGAATAATCTGGTGGCCCCAGGAATAATCTGGTAGCCCCAGGAATAGCCTGGTAGCCCCAGGAATAGCCTGGAGCAGGGCAAAGAGGAGGCTGATCCCCCAAAGCAGCCCCAAGCAGCAGCCAGAGCCACGCTGAGCCCTCGGGGACAGATCACTTCTGATTTCTCTGCTGTGTGCAGGCAAAACTCTCACAGATAAATATATAAATACATTTATCTCTCAATAAAGATATTTTTCAGCTTTGGCTCCCGTATTTGTCCTGTGATTTATGCCATAGTCAATATTTCATCTTGACCTTGCCTGAACGGGTGCAGCTGCACTCCAAGGCAAGTGTTTGCTTCTAAAATCTTTTTGTTAGGGCAGTTTTGGAGCTTTTCTGTCTTTGAAGGTGTCCGTTGCTGTTTCCAAAATGAGATGACGTGTTGAGATGTAGTAAAGGCATAACAGAAATTCAGATCAAAAACTCTGAAGGGTTTTGGCTGAAACTGCTCACCAAATTGAAGCTAACTTGCAAAAGATTGTGCTCAACATCAAATTGAAGTTTTTGATGTAATTAAGATGTTCCTCCTGTTTTGGGTGATTATTGCCTGCTCTGCATTACTGATATTATTCTCACATTACCTTTCTACACGTGGAGATTGTGATGGCAAAGGGAATGATGGCACAAACAGATTTAGAAAAAAGCTCATTTGGGGTTTTCTATAAGCAGATCTCATTTTTTGATCCAGAACCACCATAGCCATGGAAAAGGTACCTTCTCCCCCTTCTCATTTTGCATTCCTGTGACAGCACAACAGGCTTTTCAAATAATGACTCGCAGTTTGAAACCTTGTGTGACCAGCTCCAGCCTGGTTTAGCTGCGTTGCTCTCAAGGTCTCAGAGCAGGGAATTAAAGTGACATCGTTCTCACGTGAGCTGCAGCTCCCAAACTCCATTGCAATGGCTGCAATGTCCCCCAGGGCCACCCTGGGGACACCCTGGGCTGCTCAGGCCCCTCTTGGCCCCACCGAGGGGTGGCTGCAGGTCCAGGGATCCCCAAACACTCGTCCAAGGGAGCAGGAGCAGGAGCAGGAATGAACTCAGCTTCTCCTGACCCCAGGTGTGGGAGAGGCCCAGCCCAGGGGATGGAGAAGGAGGAGATCTCCTGGGCTGGGCTCTGCTGGGATTGCCTCTGCACTGCAGCAAATAATGGGGGTTTTACAGCCAGCCTGCACAGAGCTTTGGGCAAATAATTCAGGCAAAGAGTCCTTTATTCCTTGATTCATTCTGTCTGCTTGTTTTTTCTCCTCCTACTGAAACACCCTTGTGCTTATTCCTTTTTCTTTGGATAAATGTATTGTTCAGATTTATCCCTCATTCTGATTTATTTGAAGAATGGTTAATTTTAAAATTCCACAGGGACCATGGCCCGTGCCAGCACTGGGATCCCCTGTGCTGGCCCTGCTGGGACAGGGACAGGACCTGGAGGGGCTGGGACAGCTCTGGAGAAGGGCTGGGAATGGACTGGGAAGGGGCTGGAGAGGGGCTGGGAAGGGGCTGGGAAGGGACTGGGAAGGGGCTGGGAAGGAGCTGGGAAGGGGCTGGAGAGAGGCTGGGAAGGGGCTGGAGAGGGGCTGGGAAGAGGCTGGAGAGGGGCTGGGAAGGGGCTGG
>VWZS01002675.1:14204-28321 GCA_013397075.1 Rhabdornis inornatus
GGGGTTCAGGGTGGGGGGTCAGGATGGGGGTTCAGGATGCAGAGTCAGGGTGGGGGTTCAGGGCAAGGATGGCTCTGAGCAGCCCTGGGGATGCTGTGACAGACAGGAGCTCCAGAAATGTCACATTTCCTGAGCAGGACAGCAGCAGGGTCCAGCCTGGAGTTAACCCTGAGCTTTATTTCCTTTCTTTTATCACAGCCCTGGCTGGGTCTGACACTGGGGTTGGGCTCATTGGGGCTCATTGGCACCAGACCTTGGGGAGGAGAATCTCCCCCTGCCACAGGTCTCAGTGGCCCTGGTTCCTGTCGTGTGCCACACAAACCCCTTTGAGCTCTAAAGTCACAGCAACAACAACAACAACCAAAAGGGAAAAAAAAAAAAGAAAGTGTGATTTTTCAGCCCCCACAATGGCAGTCCAGGACAGAGGCTCTCTGAGAGATGAACACTTACGTGAAAAATTTACGTGAGATATAAAATAGCTCAGCTCAGATATCGATTAGGGGCTGAAACAGAAGTAGTTACAAGTAATTTATTCTTTATACCCTGACATAATACAGGAATTATTTAATTAGGAACAGAATTATTTACAGAAGGTGCATTTGTGGCGAGTTTGAATCAATAGGTTTAGTTAATAAGCAAAAATATAAATCTAGGTGGAGTTTAATTAACTGCAGGTCTGTCAGCAGTTCTGTGAGTGCATCCCACTGGCAGCAGCTCCGGGTAATTTTTATGGATAGCTCACCTTTAAATTAATTTCTTTGTGCAAGTTCTGTGCTCTCTTTAAACCACTCTTCACTTCTCTGTGTTTAATGGGACAGGAATCCCTCTCCTCACCCAGGAGCAGCAGGGAACTGTGCCAGGGCTCCAGGAGAGCAGGACAGGGACTGGGGACAGGGATGGAGGGACAGGACACAGGGAATGGCTCCAGTGCCAGAGGGCAGGGATGGATGGGATGTTGGGAATTGGGAATTGCTGGCTGGGCTGGAATTGCCAGAGCAGCTGTGGCTGCCCCTGGACCCCTCCATCCCTCAGTGCAAAGTCACTTTTCTCAGTCAGAAATGCAATTCCTTTTCCTAAGGAACCCCTTGCTGAGGGAAGTCTGCTGCAAATCCTAAAAGTGATTAAGGAAAGTCAGAGTTCTGGACTTCTGGAAGAAAATCCTGCAGTTCTTAGGCAAATCTGTAATTTCCAGGGGAATTTCTGCTTGGATGACAAGCCTCTGGCTGTTTTTCTTCCTTTTATATCAGTAGAAATGGGAATATGGATTCACTTAGAGTTGGATCAGTCCAGAGGTTACAGAATTTATCCTCAGTACTTTAAAAACAGAGTGTTTTTTTGGAAGAGGAGTAATTTTCTCTTTTCTCCAGAGGCAGCAGGAAGGATGGAGAACATGTTTCCTATTTCATTGCAATATTTTTCAGTGAAGGAAGTCCCAGATATTCCTGATCTGTTCAATAACATCCCTGCTCCATGGCACCGACAGAAAAGTGAGGGTGAACAAAATAAAAAATTATTTATTAGTCTCATTGCCACTGTTTACCATAGCAGAGATTTATCTGAGCACAGGCAGGAATCCCTTCCTCCTTCACACCAAGCTCCAGAGCTGGGATTGAAGCCACTGACTTGTTTTAATTAACACTAATGCTCAATTAAATCAAGTAAACGTTAAAATTCACGAATTGCAACCTTCAATTATCAAATCATTTGAAGGCAGCTTGTCAGGCTGCAGCCACACACAAGCCCAAGGTGAGGGATGCCGGGCTGGAGCTCAGGAGTGTTCCAGGGGCTCTGGCACCCGCAGCTTGTCGGGGTCACCAGGAGCAGCCCCGAGCCCCAGCCCGGCAGGGCTGAGCTGTTGGGGGTCGGTGTTCTCTTCACAAGAGCTCAGCACTTGTTCACTGCTGTAAAGTTGTTCTTTGCAAAGGCACAGCAGCCTCAAAAGGCAAAGAGTCCCAAGTGTTCAAATCCACCCTAAAATCTTGCAGCATACAATCCCAAACAGAAGTGAAGTCCCGAGTAGAAGTTGCAGCCTGGCACAGAATCTCGAGAGGCAGATGCTGCCTGGTCTTTTCTTCTTTTGTTTTTTTCTTCTTCTGTTCTTTTCTTCTTCTTCTTCCTCTTCCTCTTCATGTGGTGGTAGTGATGATGATGATGATGATGGTGGAGGAAGAAAGAGTGAGAGAGCTCTCACTCCAATACACAGATTTTTATTTACAAATTACTCATGAGCTAAAACCACAAATCTGAATTATTTCTTCTAAACCTATTAGAATTCTGGTTTTATAATACAAAAGTTTATGCATAACTTGTGCATGTAGCCTATCTGTTCTATCTGAAAAATGTAAGCACTGTTCTTACTATATTTTTATTATTTCTAAAACCATGTTTTGGAGCTCTGAGACGTTTTTAAGACTTGTTTTCTACACTGATGTCTAGGGCTTTTACTTTTTAAGGCACTTAAAACATATTCTTACTTACTTAAACTTACTTACCTAAAACTTAAACTTACACCTCTGTTTCATGTATGAGTGGCTTAATATACTTCAATCCATCCAAGGGTTTTAATTCAAACCCTGCATTTTGATCTCAGTTTTTCAGACTCCAACACTGAGCCCCACGAGCTGTGACCCCTCCCTGCCTGTTGGGCTCACTCCTGTGTCAGGACAGAAGGTGACAGATTCTCCCTGTCTGTCAGATTAAGATGAGAATAGTAAAACTAATTTGGCTTATCATCAGGAGAATAAATCTTGCTGGGAAGGCTGGAGTGGTGTTTCCTTGTTGAAGCAGCTCCTCGGGCAGGGGGAGCCTGGCCAGCACGCCAGGGCAGCTCTGGGCTGGCACTGAGGGCTGTTGGCCCTGGCAGGAGCCAGGTTTGGCTTCAGGCTCCTTCCCTGGTGTGCTGGGAGCCCCAGCACTGCCACGGGACCCTGCTGCCTTCAGAGCTTCTCTCCTGAGCACAGCAGCTGCTCCTGGCTGGGATTCCCTCAGAACAGGGGTCATGGAACATCCTGAGCTGGAAGGGACCCTCAGGGATCATCCCAGCCCCTGTCCCTGCACAGACCCCCCAACAATCCCACCCTGGCATCCCTGGTGTCCAAACTCTCCTGGAGCTCTGGAATTCCCTGGGGAGCCTGGGCAGTGCCCAGCACCCTCTGGGGGAGGGAAGAACCTTTCCCAAAATCCAGCCTGACCCCCCTGGCACAGCTCCAGCCCTTCCCTGTCCCTGTCCCAGGGAGCAGAGATGGAGCTGCCCCTCCACTTCCCATCAAGAGGGAAATTGCCCTGATTGCATTGTTCATTCATTTATTCAACATCCAAGGAATTGTTTGGACAATGCACAACCCAGTAAAGAGCAGGGGCTGTGCAAGGCAGGTGCTGGCTCTCAGGGAACCATTCCCATGGAGCTCGAGACTCCTTCCTGCCCCAGCTCTGACCTTGGAGCAGCGTGACTCGAGGCACAGAGGTCCTCTAATGATGTGCAGCCTGAAAAATCAGGATTAATTTCTTAATTCTCCTCCTAATTTCTTAATTCCAGTGTGGAGCTGCTGTAGGTGGGAGTAGCTGCCAGCCCAGCTGCTCCACGCTGACCCTTGGCCCAGACAGGCACCATTTCCTGCCCGGGAGCCAAGGGGCGCAGAGGCAGCTGGCGCTGGGGAGGAGCTGGAGGAGCTGCAGTGTTTCCCCGGAGCTGCTGCACCTTTCCCCTGTTTCAGCTCACGGCAATCCTGGTTGCTGAGCTGCTCTCCGTGCTGGGCCTGCAGAAATGTCCCGGAGGAAGCAGCTCCAGGAGGGCAAGGCAGGAAAGGCACCGTTGACACCACCAGATTTTCATTCCCACTCCTGCTTTTCAGGGCTCTTTGTCTTCCTCTCTTTTCCATCTATTTTCCCAGCCACAGCTCTTCCTCCTTTGCAGCTGGAAGTGCAGTTGGGTTTGTTTTAGTGCCCCTCAGGACCTGTGAGCTTTTCTGACGAACCAGCAGGACCTGGGCAGTGCCATGGGCAGCGCCATCCCCCTGCTGCCCGGGGATCCAGCCGTGCCCATCCCATCACTCCATCACTCCTGCAATTCCCTTCTGCTGCGCTGGACCTGCTGATGGAGGGCGGGAGCAGTTAATGGAGAGGGATGAACCAAAGGTGGGAACATTTCCTGGGAATGGCTGCTCAGAACCCCAGAGTGGGCTGGGTTGGTTTGGGCTGGGCTGGGTTGGATTTGATTGGATTGGGTTGGGTTGGGATGGGTTAGGTTGGAATTCTGGGTTTCCAGGATTCCAGGATTCCAGGATTCCAGGATTCCGGGATTCCAGGATTCTGGGATTCCGGGATTCCGGGATTCCAGGATTCCGGGATTCCAGGACTCCAGGATTCTGGGATTCCCAGATTCTGAGATTCCAGGACTCTGTGATTCTGGTATTCTGGGATTCTGGGATTCCAAGATTCTGGGATTCTGAGATTCCAGGATTCCAGGATTCCAGGATTCCAGGACTCCAGGATTCTGGGATTCCCAGATTCTGAGATTCCAGGCCTCTGTGATTCTGGGATTCTGGTATTCTGGGATTCCGGGATTCCAAGATTCTGGGATTCCGGGATTTGGGATTTCTGTGTTTCTGGGTTTCTGGGATTCCAGGATTCTGAGATTCCAGGACTCTGTGATTCTGGTATTCTGGGATTCCGGGATTCCGGGATTCCGGGATTCCGGGATTCCGGGATTCCAGGACTCCAGGATTCTGGGATTCCCAGATTCTGAGATTCCAGGCCTCTGGGATTCTGGGATTCTGGGATTCTCTCGGAAAGCGGAGTGTAGAAAATGCAGAGTTTGGTGAATTTTTATTTCCCTGATATTTCACTTGGGGTTGGAGTGAAGAATGAAAACTCTTCTGGTCCGGGTGATCTCCAGAGGTCCCCTCCCAGCCCAAGGGCTCTGTGCCTGTGACTCTGCAGCTCAAAGGAGCTTTGCTGTCACTGTCCGCTGTTTGGACTCCGTGCCCTTAGAGCGGCTTTTACAACTTAACAGTTATAAATACTTATTAGTTTTAAACTTCATAGTTCTGTGACTTCACAACTCAGAGCCTCAGATGCTCCTCAGTCACTTCTCAAAATCCCCCGGTGGCAGGGGCAAAAACAAACGGTGCCACGTGTTTGAAACTTACCTGTAATTTCTCAGAACATTCTAATAACTATCAAAATCCGATTCTAAAAACACTTCAAAAATAACAAACTGCATCCTGAACTCTGGTAAGGTTTCCATACTTCCTTCTGGGTTTCTTTACTTTGTCTCCTGCTCTCCAGATTTTTCCCCTGTCCTGTATAATTTAGGGGATGGTCTGACCCTGCTGTGTGTCAGCTCAGAGCTGGCAAGGCAGAGTTATTGGTTTTGTAAATCCCTGGGGTTTTTTCATGGTTTCCTCTGCATGTTTTGACACATTTTATTTACTTCTGGTTGTGCCCTTCTTCTGAAACCTCCTGAAGCCTCAAATGTCTCTGTTGCAGACTGGAGTGTAATTAGGTTAAAGATGTTCTTTAGGTAATTTAATCCATATATTTTTTTTCTTCACCAGAAAATCCAGACTATGAACAAACTCTCTGTGTTCAGTGCAAAGGTCCAAATGGCCACTAGAGATTTATATTGTGTTGAAAAGGAAGACACATTCACGTGTAATCTGGGAAAAAAATCACATTGAACTGATTTATTTTAATATTATCTAAGTATTGAAAACCGCCCTGGAAATAACAACCTACTCATAATTTTAATTTGTAAAGAAAACTTGTTTACGTGGCAGCAATTAAAAATATCAGCTCAATATCTGGAGAACACAGACAAGGCCAAGCTAATTTATTTGATGAACTTAGGGAGCAGGTTTAAGCTCAGTCTGCAGGGAGAGCTCTCCATCTCCAATTTAGATAAAGCCTCCCCTGCAGAAGGGGAACTGTGGGGAGGGCTGGGTTACAGTGAGATGGCTTTGGGATGGAAATCACGCCATCTTCAATAAACAGCTTAGGATAAAATTAGGAAAATTCTATTAGGCTCCATTGCCATTAGTTTCCATCACTTGTTTCATTTGTAGGAGCTGCCTTCGAGGAATAAATGCATTTTTCTGCTGTGTGGAGCACGGATATCCCAGACAGTGGGAAAGGCAGTGGGAAAGAGCATGGGAATGGTCTGGAGCTGAGCCCTGCTCTCCATGGCTCCAGGAGCATTCCCTGGAGCTGAGCCCTGCTCTCCATGGCTCCAGGAGCATTCCCTGGAGCTGAGCCCTGCTCTCCATGGCTCCAGGAGCATTCCCTGGAGCTGAGCCCTGCTCTCCATGGCTCCAGGAGCATTCCCTGGAGCTGAGCCCTGCTCCCCATGGCTCCAGGAGCATTCCCTGGAGCTGAGCCCTGCTCTCCATGGCTCCAGGGAATGCTGTGGGTCCATCAGGAGCATTCCCTGGAGCTGAGCCCTGCTCTCCATGGCTCCAGGAGCATTCCCTGGAGCTGAGCCCTGCTCTCCATGGCTCCAGGGAATGTTGCGAGTCCATCAGGAGCATTCCCTGGAGCTGAGCCCTGCTCTCCATGGCTCCAGGAGCATTCCCTGGAGCTCAGCCCTGCTCTCCATGGCTCCAGGAGCATTCCCTGGAGCTGAGCCCTGCTCTCCATGGCTCCAGGAGCATTCCCTGGAGCTCAGCCCTGCTCTCCATGGCTCCAGGGCTGGCAGATGCTGCTCCATCCCCTCGGGCACAGCCAGGTGGGGGCCAGGCACCCACAGGGGCTGTGTGGCTGCAGCCCCACCTGGGCAGGGGAGGGACAAGGGGACAGCTGCAGGTCCCTTCCAGGACACAGCCAGGGTGGGACTGGGCTGGAGAGTGTGTCCAGTTTGGGATCAGCAGGGCTGTGTCCAGTTTGGGATCAGCAGGGCTGTTTTGGGATCAGCAGGGCTGTGCCCAGTTTGGGATCAGCAGGGCTGTACCCTGTTTTGGGATCAGCAGGGCTGTGCCCAGTTTGGGATCAGCAGGGTTGTACCCTGTTTTGGGATGAGCAGGGCTGTGCCCAGTTTTGGGATCAGCAGGGCTGTGTTGGGATGAGCAGGGCTGTGTCCAGTTTGGGATCAGCAGGGCTGTGTTGGGATGAGCAGGGCTGTATCCAGTTTGGGATCAGCAGGGCTGTTTTGGGATCAGCAGGGCTGTGCCCAGTTTGGGATCAGCAGGGCTGTACCCTGTTTTGGGATCAGCAGGGCTGTGCCCAGTTTGGGATCAGCAGGGTTGTACCCTGTTTTGGGATCAGCAGGGCTGTGCCCAGTTTGGGATCAGCAGGGTTGTACCCTGTTTTGGGATCAGCAGGGCTGTGCCCAGTTTGGGATCAGCAGGGTTGTACCCTGTTTTGGGATCAGCAGGGCTGTGCCCAGTTTGGGATCAGCAGGGTTGTACCCTGTTTTGGGATCAGCAGGGCTGTGCCCAGTTTGGGATCAGCAGGGTTGTACCCTGTTTTGGGATCAGCAGGGCTGTGCCCAGTTTGGGATCAGCAGGGTTGTACCCTGTTTTGGGATGAGCAGGGCTGTGCCCAGTTTTGGGATCAGCAGGGCTGTGTTGGGATGAGCAGGGCTGTGTCCAGTTTGGGATCAGCAGGGCTGTGTTGGGATGAGCAGGGCTGTATCCAGTTTGGGATCAGCAGGGCTGTTTTGGGATCAGCAGGGCTGTGCCCAGTTTGGGATCAGCAGGGCTGTGCCCAGTTTTGGGATCAGCAGGGCTGTGCCCAGTTTGGGATCAGCAGGGTTGTACCCTGTTTTGGGATGAGCAGGGCTGTGCCCAGTTTGGGATCAGCAGGGTTGTACCCTGTTTTGGGATGAGCAGGGCTGTGTCCAGTTTGGGATCAGCAGGGCTGTGTTGGGATGAGCAGGGCTGTGTCCAGTTTGGGATCAGCAGGGCTGTGCCCGGTTTTGGGATCAGCAGGGCTGTGTTGGGATCAGCAGGGCTGTGCCCAGTTTGGGATCAGCAGGGCTGTGCCCAGTTTTGGGATCAGCAGGGCTGTGCCCAGTTTGGGATCAGCAGGGCTGTGCCCAGTTTTGGGATCAGCAGGGCTGTGCCCGGTTTTGGGATCAGCAGGGCTGTGCCCTGTTTTGGGATCAGCAGGGCTGTGCCCAGTTTTGGGATCAGCAGGGCTGTGCCCGGTTTTGGGATCAGCAGGGCTGTGCCCAGTTTTGGGATCAGCAGTGCCCTGGCAGCTGATCCCAGCCCAGGGGAGCTCTGGGTTTCCCCTGGCACTGACTCAGAGCCGACCCTATAACAAGGAGGGGTGGGGAACAATCCCCAAAACCAACAAATCATCTCTGGAAACCCGACTGCAGCCCCAGAGAGGATTTATTTGTCCTGAGGATCAATAAAGCCTGGATTTTCTGTTTCTTCAAGCACCAAGAGCCACGGCGGCTGTGCACTGTTATTATTCATGGAAAAAGATTTCCAGAGAAAATGAGAACTTTGCATGGGTAGTTTAGGTTAGATATAGAAATGATTAATTTTGTTTAATTTAATAGAGAGATCTAATTTCACTGCTACCTAATATTTAATATTTTTCCTCGCTGTCTTGATTCTTTCATGGTACTGAAAGAGAAAGAAAGAAAAAAAAAACATTGGCAAAGAATGCAAAGTAAAACAAAAATGAGTGTTCAATCAGGCGGGGAAGAAAAGCTATCTAAAATCCCCTGAATAAGGTGAAGGAAAATGAATCATATCTTTTTCATTCAAGAAGTGGATTTGGCTTCAGGCATTAAAATCTCTGAGCTGTCTGAAAATGCTGGAGACACTCTCAGTGCTCTGTGCTGAACCTGCCCTGTTTGTGCCCAGTGGGACTGGACTGCGGAGCCCAGCGGTTATTTATTGTTAGAAATACATATTTTGTTATTGGCTTTTTGTAAATGTTAGGGTGGATACCATATGTGTGGTGTTGAAATGGTTTTTAGATACAGTTTTCTTTAGGAGTAACACAAAGTGTGTCTGTGGTCAGCGAAGCGCCTGCTTGGTTGGGTAACACCCAGAGCAGACACTGCCACTGCTACACCAGACAGCAGCACTGAGCATCTGCAGAGATTAAAAACCACAGCCCACATCACGACTGATGAGAAAAACAAATTAAAAGCACAGCCAAGAAACACACATGCTCTGAAAAGGCAGACTGGGGGAGCGGCCACGTGAAACAGTTCCTGGAATATGGAAATAGTTTGTAGGAAAGTTTGAATCAGCATGCCAGGTCTGTGAATATGCACAGGCTGATGAATTTCAGGGGTGTCTCCAAAGCACAGGGGGGCTCTTGGCTGAATGCCAAGCACCTGCTGTGACAACCTCTTGCTTTATTGTTTGTCTTTAATTGTCTTTTATTAAACTTTTTAAAGTTTACCAGGCAGGTGAACCTGGTTTTTCGCGTTTCTTGCCAGGGCTGTGCTCCGTGTCTCAGCTGCAGTTCTGTGTCCTGCACTGGGGCTGCAGAGCTGCCACACATCCAGGCTCTCCCCGGGAATTTCCTGCCAAAATCTCCCGTTCTGGGAGGGTTTTGGGATCCACCTGGGTGCAGTTTGGTCTCAAATCCACCTGGGCAGGTCATGCCTTGAGCAGCCTGAGGTAAACCCTGTGTAAACCCAGTGTAAACCCAGTGCACCCCCAGTGTAAACCCATTGTAAACCCATTGTAAACCCATTGTAAACCCAGTGTAGATGCCACTGTGGGCACTGGGCCATCCTGCCCCAGTCCTGGGGGGTCGGGGCTGGCTCTGCACCCCCACAAAAATCCTTTAACTCCAGCACTGCTTCGGTCACACGTGGGGGTTTCTTCACCAGGAAGAATCTTCAAAACCTTTGGGTCATTTCACAGGAAAACTCAGGTCCCACAGACCCGCCTGAACTTCCCAGGATTTTGGGAAATAACCCAAACTCCTTCTGCCCAGCTGCTCTGGGGGGCTTCTGGCTGGAAAACAGAGCTGTGCAGGTGGGGCAGGGCACAGCCCTTGTTGGAGTGTGAAAAACAGAGAGAGATCAAAATGCAGGGTTTGAATCAGAGCCTTTAAAGAAATTAAAATATATTAAGCCACACAGATATAAAATAGAGGTGTAAGCTTTAGTTTGAAGTAAGTAGAAATATTATTAAGTTGCATGGATATGAAGTAGAAGTAGAAATCTTAGTTTTAAGTGAGTAAAAATGTGTTTTAAGTGCCTTAAAGAGCAAAAGCCTTAGAATTTAGTGTAAAAAACAAGCTTCAAAAACAAGCTGCAGTGAGAGCTCGAAAACAAAAACAAGCTTCAAAAAGAAGTTTCAGTGAGAGCTCAGAAACATGGTTTTAGGCATAATAAAAACACAGTAAGAATATTGCTTACATTTTTCAGATAGAACGGATAAGGCTGTATGTGCAGATTACGTGCAAAGTTTATATTACAAACCAGAATTCTAATAGGTTTAGAAGAAATAATTCAGATTTGTGGTTTTAGCTCATGAGTAATTTGTAAATAAAGATCTGTGTATTGGAGTGAGAGCTCTCTCACTCTTTCTTCTTCCATCATCATCATCATCATCATCATCACTACTACCACATGAAGAAGAAGAAGAAGAAAAGAACAGAAGAAGAAAAAAACAAAAGAAGAAAAGACCAGGCAGCATCTGCCTCTCGAGATTCTGTGCCAGGCTGCAACTTCTACTCGGGACTTCACTTCTGTTTGGGATTGTATGCTGCAAGATTTTAGGGTGGATTTGAACACTTGGGACTCTTTGCCTTTTGAGGCTGCTGTGCCTTTGCAAAGAACAACTTTACAGCAGTGAACAAGTGCTGAGCTCTTGTGAAGGTGTAACCCCACAGCAATGTCGTGGAGCCCTGTGCTGCTGGGGTCCCTGCTGTCCCAGCTGCTGGTGGCACAGGGGACACGGATTTGGGGGGAGGGAACAGGGCTGGCCAGGAGCCCTGGCCAGGTGTGGGTGCACAGGGGGCACGGGGCAGGCTGGCTCCTCTCTGTGAGATCCCAGAGATTGACAGAATCTCCTGGTTTGGGTATTCTGTGCTCCTATGGATACGTTGGATATTTTGGGGCTCACACAGATCATGGATCCAGCCCCGGTCCCTGCACAGACCCCCCAACAATCCCACCCTGGCATCCCTGGTGTCCAAACACTCCTGGAGCTCTGGAATTCCCTGGGCAGCCTGGGCAGTGCCCAGCACCTCTGGGGGAGGGAAGAACCTTTCTCTGATAATTTGGAATAACTGATGTGGCTCTCCCAGGCATGGAGCTGCTCCCATGCTGGGTTCAGGATGTCCCAGCTCATTTTCCAGCTGTGCCAGATCCATTACTCAGGGGACAGAGCTCTGCTTCTCTTCTCTTTGATCCCGAGGAAGCTGGGGTTTATTTCCCAGCTGGATTTGTGCCCCAGCAGCCCCTGGTGTGTGTGTGCCCCCTGGGCTGCAGGAGCCCCTCCTGCAGGGCTGCCAGCTCCCTGCTCTGTCCGCTCTCACGGGGTTGGGAAGGGGTCCCTGCAGTGCCATGTCACAGCCTGCCTTTTGCCCCAGCTCTCTTTCTGGGGCTTCTGGGAGGGTCCAGAGCTCTGGAAGTGCTTCTTGTTCTGCATTTGAAAAACGAGGATTATTTCAATTTTCCCCACGGGGTGCCACAGTCACTGAGTGCTCTGGTGTGTGGCAGGAGTGTGACTGAGCTTTTGTCCAGCAGGCATTCGGGAGGATCACTGCAGGGCTCTGCCTCTCTCTCCTGTGTCCCTGCTCCCAGGGCCCCTCCTCAGCTCCAGCCCCTGTCCCAGTGCCAGGGCAGAGCTGAAGGGAGCAGTTCTGAGAGCTGGCCCTGGAAACCAAAGCTGTTCTCCCAGCTCAGAGCTGCTGGAGGGACAGCAAATGTCACACGTCACCCCGGCCCCAGGGTCCTGACAAGCTCCTGTGCCAGAGTGAGGCCTCATCAGATACTGGGAATGCCCCAGGAAAATTCTCTCAGTGCCCATCACGGACTGACTGCGTGCTTTGGCTGGGAAGGGACCAAAAATCCCCCCCAGAGCCACCCCTGCCATGGCAGGGACACCTCCCACTGTCCCAGGCTGCTCCAAGCCCAATGTCCAAGCTGGCCTTGGGCACTGCCAGGGATCCAGGGGCAGCCACAGCTGCTCTGGCAATTCCAGCCCAGCCAGCAATTCCCAATTCCCAAGATCCCATCCATCCCTGCCCTCTGGCAGTGGGAGCCATTCCCTGTGTCCTGTCCCTCCATGCCTTGTCCCCAGTCCCTCTCCAGCTCTCCTGGAGCCCCTTCAGGCCCTGCCAGGGGCTCTGAGCTCTCCCTGGATCCTTCTCCTCTCCAGGGGAACATTCCCAGCTCTCCCAGCCTGGCTCCAGAGCAGCTCCAGCCCTGGATGTTCCCCATTCCCTCTGGAATCCCACCAGCAGCTCCCACCCGGTGCTGCAGCCCCCAGGGCTGGGTGTGGCTCTCCAGGTGAGCCCCCCCGAGGGATGGCTCAGGTGGAGCTGGGTGTTCACCCCTCAGCAGTTCCACGGGACACCTTCCTGGGACTGCCACCCCTGTGACAGTGACACAGTGACAGTGACAGTGACACAGTGACACAGTGACACAGTGACAGTGCCAGCTCTGTCCTGCTGCAGGAGCCTGGGCAGTGCCCGGCCCCACACCCTCACACAGGGCACCATTACTGTTGGTTCTGGGATATTTTTTATATCTCTATCTGTATCTATATCTATAATCTTGTATATACATAGATATAAATAAAGCTTCGAGTCAGCTGCTCCAGCATTCCCTGTTGTTTATGTATATCTATCTATATCTATATCTATATCTATATCTATATCTATATCTATCTATATCACCTTATATTTACACAGATATAGATATATAGATGCAGATAGATATACACAAACAACAGGGAATGCTGGAGCAGCTGACTCGAAGCTTTATTCCATCACAATCATTGGTTTTATTTTACAGAGCCAAGCAAAGGAGATGGAGCAGCTTCAGCTGCCGGCACAGCAGACCAAGTTCTCTTTGTTACAAAGTTTTTTAACAACTTTCCAGCCAATAGCAGAATATTAAAAGCTGACAAGCGTTTGCTCAGGCCAATTAATAAAGCTGCACGTCCATCTTGCTTTGAACAATGCTTGCTTGTAATGGCTTAAATGGATAAAGCTTCATTATTAAACTCACATATTTTAACTATTTTGTTTAACATCTTTTCCTGAGGTCTGTCTCTACACAGCTCACAGCCCTGTTGTTTCTTGTCCTTGCATCTTCAGCACTCTTGCATTTCCCCATCCTGAGGTTTGCTTTCACGCAGCTTTCTGAGAGTTTTATACCTTTTCTATTTCTATATTTCTTTTCTATTTCATACCTTTTTAACACCTTTTTTATTTCCCACACCTGGGGCTCTCCCGGCTGGAGCCAGGGCCAGGGCTCCTCACAGACCCCAGCACTGAGCCCCAGCTCTGCTCCAGCTCCGTTCCAATTTTCCCAGTGCTGGCAGAGCTGCAGGGGTGGGTGGATCTCCCAGCCCAGCATGGCAGCGCTGTGTCCCTTTGTGACAATCCTTTGTGGGTGTCACAGCTCGGGGCGGCTCCTGCCACAGCAGAGCAGCTAACGAGGCTTGTGCTGAGTTTAATTGCAAACGAACTAACGCGAGTTTTATTGCAAACAAACAAACAAACACAAGTAGGGCAGCGAGCAGCAGGAGCACGAGGGGAGGGAGAAGAGGAAAAACCACGGGAAACCCATCTGGCTTGGGAAGCTGCACAGCTGGGACTGCCCTGAGTGTCTGTGGGGTGCTGGTCCCACACATCTGGAGCTGGGACTGAGCTGATCCCACACATCTGGAGCTGGGGCTGAGCTGGTCCCACACATCTGGAGCTGTTACCCCCCTGTACATCCCCTGGCCACACCCCTCGGCAGTCCCAGCTCCCAGCTCGTGCCCTGTCCCCGTGCTGTTCCTACAGGAAGGTGTCCCGGGACAGGGATGCTGTCCCCAGGACAGGGATGCTGTTCCAGGAGAAGGGATGCTGTCCCAGGACAGGGATGCTCTCCCAGGAGGGGATGCTCTCCCAGGACAGGGATGCTGTCCCCAGGACAGGGATGCTCTCCCAAGGACAGGGATGCTCTCCCAGGAGGGGATGCT
>VWZS01002675.1:56256-66396 GCA_013397075.1 Rhabdornis inornatus
CCATGGGCATGGAGCCATGGGAATGGAACCATGGGAATAGAACCATGGGCATGGAACCATGGGAATGGAACCATGGGCATGGAACCATGGGAATAGAACCATGGACATGGAACCATGGGCATGGAACCATGGGAATGGAACCATGGGCATGGGCTCAGGCACCCAGGAGGAGACAGGGGAAGGAGCAGGGCTCTGCTGCCCAGGAGGCTGGGCAGGAGCTGAGCACAGCTGAGGAGTGTCCTGAGCTGTGCCACAGGACACGGGTGTCTCTCTGCCCCTCAGGGTGTCCCACCCACCCAGGGTGTTTGCAATCAGAGTCACTGGGGTGCCAAAACCCTCTAAGGGCACGGTCCTTAGAGTCCAGCTGTTATCCCAGCCCTGCCCAGCCCGCCACTGACCCCTGTCCTTGATCCATTGCCACCACCATCCCTCACCATCATCCAGGCAGCATGGAAACTTTCCCTGCACGTCCAGAAATCTGCTCTGGCAGCATGGAAACTTTCCCTGCCATCCAGTCCCAGAAATCTGCTCTGGCAGCATGGAAACCTTCCCTGCCATCCAATCCCAGAAATCTGCTCTGGCAACATGGAAACCTTCCCTGCCATCCAATCCCAGAAATCTGCTCTGGCAGCATGGAAACCTTCCCTGCCATCCAATCCCAGAAATCTGCTCTGGCAGCATGGAGATCCACCCTGCCATCCAATCCCAGAATTGCCTCCCCTGGCTCATCCAGAGCAGGATCCCCAGGAAGCTCCTGTGGGACATTGCTGGGGTTGTGTCTCACGGGGGTCCCAGGGGAGCCTCTCTCCACCAAACCCTGAGGAGGTCTCTGAGTCCTTCCTGCACTCTGTCCCAAACTGGGATGAGCAGGATACTGCCAGACTCTCCAGGTTTTTCATTGTCCCCTCTCCACCCCATGGGGCTGATCCCAGATCTCCTGCTGCCCTGCAGGCCCCTCATGCTGCTGGAGCACCCAGGACACGGAGCAGTGGCTCCCTCAGTGTTGGCACTGCAGGATTTTATCCTCCAGAACCCCCTCAGGCCCTCACAGCCATTCTCTGGTGCTTTTTAACCACATTAAACTCACTCCTGGCACATTGTGAACCTCTCTGTGGCACCTTCCCATAACAATATATTTAATTGAGTTAACTGGCTAAATACGAGAGCTTCATTTTTATGCTATTCTGATTTTTTTATGTTATAACCACTGGAAGGAGTTTGTATCACTTTTATACGTTATTTTCCTTCAGACACTGATAATTGTTATCTCCTTTTAAAGAGAGCACTTAAGGCTATTTGCTTCATCTCCTTTCGAACATTACTCTCCAGCCCACTTAAGCATTCACCATTCAAATCCAGCACTTCAGACTGGAGACAAATAAAATAAAAGCCAAGTTTTTTGTTTTTTTTTCAATTGGAGGAGCCAAGATGAGAATGATGCCTGTAAAAGCTGGTTATTTGTATCCATCAGTGCCCAGGACTATGCAGGTAGCCGTAAAAAGCAGCTCCCTGTGCAGCAGAGACTGAAGAGAGGCTGAGGGCAGAGCTCAGCAGGGCTGCAGCTCCTCCCCAGGGCAGCTCCATCCCTGCTCGGGGGACAGGGACAGGACCAGGGAAGGGCTGGAGCTGTGCCAGGGGGGTCAGGCTGGATTTTGGGAAAGGTTCTTCCCTCCCCCAGAGGGTGCTGGGCACTGCCCAGACTCCCCAGGGAATTCCAGAGCTCCAGGAGAGTTTGGACACCAGGGATGCCAGGGTGGGATTGTTGGGGGGTCTGTGCAGGGACAGGGGCTGGGATGATCCCTGAGGGTCCCAGCTCAGGATATTCTGGGATTCTCTGGTTCTATGAAATGTCTCTGTCACCAGGCTGTGGGAACATCCTTGGAAATGTTCCCAAAACAGGAGACCTGGCACTGTGGGCATTGTTTGGTGGGCTCGGGGTGTCCATCAAAGGTTGGATCTGACCCAGGGCTCCCCTCCAGAGGGACCCACACGAGGCTGAGCTGGGGGACACCTCTGGCTCGGCGTTTCCGAATTGCTGTCTCCTGGCTGTCCCCGGGTGCTCTGGCAGAATCCATCCCTCCCTGCAGCCACAGCTCTGCCTCCGCCATGCATAATGCATCAGCTTCATCCCAGCCGATGAATAAAGGCACCGCTGCCACGGAGCCGAGCTGCTGCTCTTCTCCTGGCTTGAAGCTTTACAAGAGCATTTGAAAAATGTGTTTAATCCATCCAGAACAGTCTCGGGAGAATCCAGGCTTCAGCCTCAATTCTGCGCTGCTGCTGCTGAGCCTGGACAGCATCGGGAGCCCAGGGACAGGAGTTTGGTACTGGCAAAGAATTTCCAGGGCAGAGCAGGGATGAAGTGATGAATCCTTCCAAGTGATTATTCCTTGCAAAAAGCCTCCACCAGGCTCACTCCAGCAGCCCCACTCCTCTCCTGTGCTGGGCACAGCCCTTCCGGGGTCCCTGGCCGTGCCCCGCTGCTGCCACAGGTGCCTGAGCTCCTCGGAATCGCATCCCCCCCTTTCTCCCGGGAAGTCTGGACCTCTGGGGAGCAGTTAATTGCTGGCGCTGGTCTTTAATTAGCTCTACACATTGCTTTTCATTTTGGGTGGGCCTGGGATGATAAATGGTGTGTTTGAACCTCCAAATCCATTGCAGTTAATAGAATTGTGAAAGCTTTTCCTCTCAGCCGTTACTCCGAGCCCGATGTCTGACTCACAGACAAGGCGTAAATGTAATTTATTGTCACCACGGTGGCAACTTCTACAATTACAGCGGTCCCAGCTCGGCTCCCTGGCACTCACCCTGCTTTATTTACATCTCCATCCATTTGTAAGCTGGTTATTACGCTCACTAAATTCTTGGGGAAGGAAAACAAAAGAAAAGCCATCTTCATTCACATTTTATCTGAGGCTATTTAGCAGCTACTTTAAGTAGGAGCTCTCTGTGAGGTGTCTGCAGGTCCTGGCGTCACCCTCCGGCCAGGTCCTGTCACCAGCAGGAGGGGACGGCTCCAAGTGTAGGATTATGTTCAGAACTGACCACGGGTGACACCGAGGGGAACTCCAGCAGCAGAAATCTTTGGGGTTGGGAAGCAGTGATGGTGTAGGGAGGACCAGGATCAGCCAGGATTCCAGGACAAAGCCAGCCCAGAGGAGGGAGGAACCTGGCGCCCTTTGTAGGGCTTTGGGACTCTAAAACCTCCTGGGGAGACTCTGCAGCCTGGAGCTTAAAGCTCTTTGTTCGGGTGTTCTACACTTCCTGTATCAGGGGCTCTTACAAACGCCCTCATTGTCCTCAGCAGTTTGCCCTGGATGTTTTTATTGACAGTTTTCCCTGTAACTTCCCCCAAAAACCTGTGCTAAAGTTTCACTCTCTCTTCGTTATAAATTGGAGCTGTTGTGTTGATTACCCAAGTCACACTGGATTAATTTCTTGTCGTATCTCATTAGAAATCCATCTTTAACCGGGGTTTGTAAACTCCCCTGACTCATTTTCAGTGTTCTAGATTTACACATTGCTGCTCCTGCTTTATTTTTGTTTTCAGGCTAAAAAGACTCATATACTTAAATATGATTTGCTAATTCTGCAGAATCATAAATATCTGTGAAGAATGCCAGATATCCTCTCTGGGTTGATCTGGGAACACTTTAATGCTGGCTCACATATTCTCGGCTGCTGTGGCACCCGCTCGTGGCTCTCCAAGAGGGAAAAACGAATTCTCCTCATGCCAGCTTTTATGGCTGACATCATGGGCTGACACCCACCCCAGCTCCCAACCCCTGCACTGATAAATACGCAAGAACCTCAGGGAGAAGAATTCCTGAGAAATGAGAAAGACAACGCACAACGGATAAAAATACCGGGGATAAAAAATGCTCTGCATTGCCAGAAATTGCTCTTCAGGAGGAAACACGAGGCTGAGAGCAGGAGACTCGTGTTCTGGGGACACAAGATAAATGCTGCAGCACGGGCTGGAGCCATTGGCATTCCAGGCAGGCACCGGGCTCTGCTCCGAGCCGGGGTCACAGTGCCAGCCCTTCCTGCAGCACAGCCCCCGCGCCTCCTCCCCCGGCCAGGAAATACCGCTCCTGCCCAAATTCCGAGGGAGGTGACACATCACCTGCACTCCTCCGTGTCCTGGCAATGGGGCTGTGGCAAGGAGCAAGCGCTCGGTGGGAAAGTCATTTTTCAGATGTGTTGTTACCCGCAAGAATGCTGAGACCTGAGGCTGTTAATGGAAACATATTTATAATAAAAAAAAAAATGCAATGACTGTCAGGTTTGAGCATTGTAGTGGAGGGAGGAAGAAAGATAAAAATGGTTGAAACATTAAAAAAATATTAAAACTATTAAAAATATTAAAAAATAGAATGTGGGTCCAGTTCCTCCTCTGGAAGAGAACTGCAGTCACACAGAGGTTACAGGAGCTGGGTCTGAGATAAGCTGGGCCTGAGATAAACTGGGTCTGAGGGAAGCCAGGTCCCACAGGGGCTGGGTGTCACACAGAGCTGGGTGTCACACAGGGGCTAGGTGTCACAGGGGCTGGGTGTCACACACAGCTGGGTGTCACACAGGGGCTGGGTGTCACAGGAGCTGGGTGTCACACACAGCTGGGTGTCACACAGGGGCTGGGTGGCACAGGGGCTGGGTGTCACAAACAGCTGGGTGTCACAGGAGCTGGGTGTCACAAACAGCTGGGTGTCACACAGGGGCTGGGTCTGAGATAAGCTGGGTCTGAGATAAGCTGGGTCTGAGACAAGCTGGGTCTAAGCAAGCCAGCTCCCACAGGAGCCCAGCCCAGCCTTGGGGTGGGCTCAGAGCACAGGAGCCAGCCTGGCCCAGCCTGGCCGTGGCTTGGGGACATTGCTGGCCCAGCCTGGCACAGCCTGGCACAGCCTGGCCCAGCCTGGCCGTGGCTTGGGGACATTGCTGGCCCAGCCTGGCACAGCCTGGCACAGCCTGGCCCAGCCTGGCCGTGGCTTGGGGACATTGCTGGCCCAGCCTGGCACAGCCTGGCACAGCCTGGCCCAGCCTGGCCGTGGCTTGGGGACATTGCTGGCCCAGCCTGGCACAGCCTGGCACAGCCTGGCCCAGCCTGGCCGTGGCTTGGGGACATTGCTGGCCCAGCCTGGCACAGCCTGGCACAGCCTGGCCCAGCCTGGCCGTGGCTTGGGGACATTGCTGGCCCAGCCTGGCACAGCCTGGCACAGCCTGGCCCAGCCTGGCCGTGGCTTGGGGACATTGCTGGCCCAGCCTGGCACAGCCTGGCACAGCCTGGCCCAGCCTGGCCGTGGCTTGGGGACATTGCTGGCCCAGCCTGGCACAGCCTGGCACAGCCTGGCCCAGCCTGGCCGTGGCTTGGGGACATTGCTGGCCCAGCCTGGCACAGCCTGGCACAGCCTGGCCCAGCCTGGCCGTGGCTTGGGGACATTGCTGGCCCAGCCTGGCACAGCCTGGCACAGCCTGGCCCAGCCTGGCCGTGGCTTGGGGACATTGCTGGCCCAGCCTGGCACAGCCTGGCACAGCCTGGCCCAGCCTGGCCGTGGCTTGGGGACATTGCTGGCCCAGCCTGGCACAGCCTGGCACAGCCTGGCCCAGCCTGGCCGTGGCTTGGGGACATTGCTGGCCCAGCCTGGCACAGCCTGGCACAGCCTGGCCCAGCCTGGCCGTGGCTTGGGGACATTGCTGGCACAGCCTGGCACAGCCTGGCACAGCCTGGCACAGCCTGGCACAGCCTGGCCCAGCCTGGCTGTGGCTTGGGGACATTGCTGGCACAGCCTGGCCCAGCCTGGCACATCCTGGCACAGCCTGGCTCCCTGTAGGAATTCCAACACTCTCCTCCCCCTCTGCCTTACCCAGCTGACATTTTTCATGTCTCCAGCATTAAATTATTCTAGCAACAAACGGTTCTCGTGCTCAGGACTGTCCCCGGAGTTTGCTCTGAGGGGCCCTCGGGGTGCAGAACAGCTCTGGCTCCACGCTTGTGTGCCACAGCTCCAGAGCCACCAGCCCTGCAGCATTCCCGGGACTGTCCCCAGGGCTCAGCGCTGGAATTTAACGCTGATTTGCTTGTGTTGAGCAAGTGGTGACCGGCTGAAGGAAGCGTGTAAAATATTTGAAATTACTGCTCTCGGGAAATTAATGACACGTTTTCCTACAGCGTTTCAGCAGCTCTGCAGCTCCTGTTCTGCTTTTCACCGGCAAAGGTTGGTGGATTTAACGGCCAAAAGAAAAGCAGAACAATGTAGGGATGAAGGTGATTGTATTCATATGATTTAGGAGAATAATTTGAGAGAAAGGGAATACATTGTGAGACACAGAGCCTGTAATTCCACAGCATAATTTTATTATTGTTACCAAAATTGGCTTCATCTCAGTTACTTTAGCCCTTAGAAAGTTTGAACAGATGGCATCTCTTGCTCTAACTGTATATCTAATTTAGCTCTCATGACTTTTTGATTATGTATATTTGAATTAATGGGCTTCTTTATTTGTTCCATCATCGGGTTAATGGTGTTCAAAAGACGTGGATAGGTATCAATTCTGCCTTGGTCAACAGTCAAAAGTAAATGAAATTTGCTACCAGAAAACGGTGCTGAACAGTGAAATAACTCCACTGGGGATAAATTGATCTTTGCTAAATCAGGCACAGCTCCTGGCTGCCAAAGCCACACGGCAAAGGAAACGGAGGTGACGGGGGGTGACTGCTCACTGCAGCACAGATGTCAATACCGTGTCAATATTCCAATTTCCCCATGGAAAGGGTGCTNTCCCACAGGAGCCCAGCCCAGCCTTGGGGTGGGCTCAGAGCACAGGAGCCAGCCTGGCCCAGCCTGGCTGTGGCTTGGGGACATTGCTGGCCCAGCCTGGCACAGCCTGGCACAGCCTGGCCCAGCCTGGCCGCGGCTTGGGGGCACTGGCCGGCCCNGTTGGTGGATTTAACGGCCAAAAGAAAAGCAGAACAATGTAGGGATGAAGGTGATTGTATTCATATGATTTAGGAGAATAATTTGAGAGAAAGGGAATACATTGTGAGACACAGAGCCTGTAATTCCACAGCATAATTTTATTATTGTTACCAAAATTGGCTTCATCTCAGTTACTTTAGCCCTTAGAAAGTTTGAACAGATGGCATCTCTTGCTCTAACTGTATATCTAATTTAGCTCTCATGACTTTTTGATTATGTATATTTGAATTAATGGGCTTCTTTATTTGTTCCATCATCGGGTTAATGGTGTCCAAAAGACGTGGATAGGTATCAATTCTGCCTTGGTCAACAGTCAAAAGTAAATGAAATTTGCTACCAGAAAACGGTGCTGAACAGTGAAATAACTCCACTGGGGATAAATTGATCTTTGCTAAATCAGGCACAGCTCCTGGCTGCCAAAGCCACACGGCAAAGGAAACGGAGGTGACGGGGGGTGACTGCTCACTGCAGCACAGATGTCAATACCGTGTCAATATTCCAATTTCCCCATGGAAAGGGTGCTCAGGCCTTGGCAGGGGCTGCCCAGGGAGCTTTGGAGTGCCCATCCCTGGAGGTGGCACCTGGAGGTGGCACTCAGTGCTCTGGGATGGGGACAAGGTGGGCTTTGGGCACAGCTGGGACTCCATGGGCTGGGGGGATTTTCCTGTCCCAGTGATCCTGGGATTCTGTGGTATGACAGGAGATCAGCATTCCACGAATCTTTAGGAGAAAAAGCAGGGTCAGGTGGAGCTTTTTAGATGTCACAGCAATGAGGATCCGCCCTCCTGGGTTCCCTTTGGAAAAGAAAGCAGTGAGATCAGAAATGCTGCATGGTGCAGGGGCTGCAGCTCCAGCTGTGCAGGGCTCTGCTGCAGTCCTGGGCTGCAGCAGGGAAACCCTTGCTGGAGTCTGGAGAGCAGAACCTTCTTTGAGTTCCTCAGAGAGACATCAGGATGGAGGGATTGAATTAAAACACTTAGAGAAATTTAAGTCCATTAAGCCACACAGACATGAAGTAGAAATTCATGTCTGTAAGCTTTAGCTTTAAGTAAGTAGAGATATTATTAAGTCCCGTAGGTGTGAAGTAGAAGTTTAAGTAAGGATGTGTTTTAAGTGCATTAAAAGAGTAAATAGCTTTGGAATCCAGTGTAAAGTTTAGGCCTTAGTGGAAGTTCAGAAACTTAGCCCTAGACTGATGAAAATAATGAAATAATGAAAATAGTGAAAATAATGAAAACATAGTAAGAATATTGCTTATATTTTTAAAATAGAACAAGATTGAACTATTTGTGTGAATAGATGGAGCTGTACACACAAGCTGTGCGTCAGGATTAACACTACTTTTGTACTATGAAATTAGAATTTTAATAGGTTTAGAAAAATGTTTTAGGTTCATGTTTTTAGTTTATTTATGAATAAAAAAACCCTTTGTATTGGGGTGGAAAAGGCATCCTCTATTATTGTAATCATTACTGCAACTACACATGGAAGAAGAATGTCTGCTGGCTCCCTGAGGTGCCAGAGCTTCCTTCCTTCCTTCCTTCTTTCCTTCCTGGAATCCTTCCTTCTTTCCTGGAATCCTTCCTTCCTTCCTGGAATCCTTCCTTCCTGGAATCCTTCCTGGAATCCTTCCCTCCCCCCATGTCCATATGCAGCCCAGCACTTTACCAGGAAGTTTTTATGTTGTTTTTACTGCAGCTCAGAGCTCTGGAAACGAAATCCTGCTCAGCCTGTGTTCCTGTGTTTCCTGTGGAAACAAATCCAGCTCTGAGCAGCAGTGAGTGGTGGCTCTGAGCAGCTGTCAGGAGCAAATTCCATTCAGCTCCTCTGGTTCTGTTGTTTTTTCCCGTGTTTTTGAGGCTGTTTTGTCTCTCTGTATTTCTCCATGTGCTACAGAGAGTTTCAGGCACTCGCCTCCTGACACTCAGCAGCACATCCAACCCTCACAAAACCTCTCTGCCCTCAAGGCCACGGGCTCCGAGGTTTCCCTCTCTGAGGTATTTGAGGGGGCAGGAAATTTAATTTAAAATAACTAAATAAAAGAAAAAATCAAGAAAACCAGAAATGTGTGTGGAGTGTTGTGTTTTTCCCCCCATTTTGGCCAATCTGGCACCATTCCCAGCTGTAGTTTTTGGCTCTAAACCCTTTACAGGAGTGGTGACCTGCAACCCAGTGACACCACAGCCCAGAAGGAACGTTTACTGCTCTAAGGACTTCAAGAAGGTTTCAGTTACTGAAGCCAATTATCCTCACCAAATGTCTCATGTCCCCTGTGGGTGGGAAGCAGAGGTGATGCTCTGAAAGAGAGAATTTGGGAAAAATCAGAATCAGAGAATCAGAATGATTACAAAGCAGCATCTTCTTTAAATAAAGCCAAAACTGGGATATAGTTAGCAGTGACTCTGCACTACATGTCTGCCTTCTGTGTTTGATTTATAGAAAACCTGTGGGTTTAAAATTGGCACGGCATGTTCTCAGGGACAGCCCCCATTCCGTGTCAGCTGTCAGGGCCCGGCCTGCCCTGACCCCGGGATGGTGTTGGGGAAGTGGCTGAATAAAAATAAAGGGATGGGAACGACTGAAGGGCTGGAAACTGAAAGCTTTAATGTAAGGAGAAATAAAAGGGCTGCACAAGGGCAAAACATAAAACATAACCCCAAACACCTGCTCACAGTTATCCTTTAGAAGTTTGATGTTTGCAGGTCTGTGTAGCTCCTTTAAAAGGCCCCGAAATGGGGGTGATCACACACTTATATAGAATATGATGGAATGTTCTAGAAAGCTTCCAGCCAATCACAGACTGCTGTGTAATCTCTATTTGCATGGTCGCTCCCAGTTGTTCCCATAATCCTTTTCTTTTTCCTTGCTTCTCATCATAACTTGACTGGATGTTATCCGGCTTGGCCAAGCGGGGTCCAGGGCTCTGTCTCGGCTGTTCCTGCCAGCACAGCTCGCAGCAGTCAGGGCTCTGACTGTCCAGGACTGCCAAAAATCTGTGTGCTGCTGGCCAGGGATAATCCAGGGAATGTGTGTGCTGCTGGCTAGGGATAATCCAGGGAATCTGTGCTGTACAGCCATGGATAATCCAGGGAATCTGTGTGCTGTACAGACATGGATAATCCAGGGAATCTGTGTGCTGCTGGCCAGGGATAATCCAGGGAATCTG
>VWZS01002675.1:74050-88756 GCA_013397075.1 Rhabdornis inornatus
CCCATCCCATCCCATCCCATCCCATCCCATCTCATCCCACCCCATCCCATTATCCCATCCCATGGGCAGGGAACCCTTCTCCTGTCCCATGTTCTCCAAACCCACCCAGCCCAGTCTTGGGCACTGCCAGGGGTCCGGGGCCATCCCCAAAATTATTCCTTTCTGGGGAGCACGGGCAGCATTTCTTCCCTAAGTTCTTACCTATGGAAAAACACTTTTTAAAAAGTTGGGAGTGAAATTAGAGATGCAAATCCTCATTAAAGTGTGAGCTGCTGGGAGTGCAGCGCTGGCTTTGTGTTCTGCACACACCCGGCACCGGAGGCTTTGTGCTAATCCAGGTAATTAATTGCATCACTATGATTTTGCTGAAAGTCAAACACGAAGTGCAGGATTTAACTAAATGAACATTTAGGAGGATGCTTAAACACAGGAGCATCCTTCTCTCCCCAGCTGAGCACGAGACAAACCCACAGAACTGCTCCCTGTAAGTGGAGTTGAACTAAAACACGCTCAGCTTGGCCTGACAGTCCTGGAAACTTCCCTCTGTGGGAGCAGGATGAGGATGAGGATGAGGATGAGGGTGAGGGTGAGGGTGAGGGTGAGGATGAGGATGAGGATGAGGATGAGGGTGAGGGTGAGGATGAGGATGAGGATGGGGATGAGGATGGGGATGAGGATGAGGATGAGGATGAGGATGAGGGTGAGGCAGATGTTTCCTGAGGAGTTCTCAGTGTCCCTGTCCATCCTGGGCTTGCCCTGCTGGAGGCACAGCAGTGAGGGGACAGGAGGGGACGTGTGTGACACCTGCACAGTCCCTGCTCTGCCCCCTGCCCTCCTCCTCCTCCACCATCCTCACCTGAGCCATTTGGGATGAAGGACAGGCCCCTGCTCCTCCACCTGCAGCAGGGATCCAGCAGGATAACTGCAGCAAAGTGATTTTATACAGCTTTGTATAGAACCACACCAGTCAGGGAGGCTCAGGCTGGATTTTGGGAAAGGTTCTTCCCTCCCCCAGAGGGTGCTGGGCACTGCCCAGGCTCCCCAGGGAATTCCAGAGCTCCAGGAGAGTTTGGAATTCAGGGTGGGATTGTTGGGGGGTCTGTGCAGGGATGATCCCTGAGGGTCCCTCCCAGCTCAGGATATTCAGTTATTCCATTCAGAACTAGTGCTCAGCAGAGCTGTCTTGTAGCACAAATCCTCAGAATTTGGGGAAATCTTTACAAATCTGGGAGAAAGCTTCAAATAATCTGGTTATTTTACTACATCACAGAATCACAAAATGGTTTGGTTTGGGGGGATGTTCAAGATCATCCCAGTGCCACCCCCTGCCATGGGCACCTCTCCCTACCCCAGGGTGCTCCAAGCCCAGCCTGGCCTTGGACACTTCCAGGGATGGAGCACAATCATTGATTCTGCACATTCATTAAATAATTGCTGCTGGGCATTTTTCCAGATGCCCTGTGGCATAGAAACCACAGTCAATAGTTCACTTGCCTCTGCTTCAGAATTCCTGGTTTTTTTTAATATTATCTCCACAGGACTGACCCACTTTTCCCCCTCAGTTTCCAGCAGTTCTCGGCCCCTTGCCCCTGCAAATGCTCTGCAGACAAAAGTGAGCTTCAGCAGAGGAATCCTCCCGTGCAGGCCTGGCT
The DNA here is from genome assembly GCA_013397075.1 of Rhabdornis inornatus. NCBI lineage: Eukaryota > Metazoa > Chordata > Aves > Passeriformes > Rhabdornithidae > Rhabdornis > Rhabdornis inornatus. The sequence goes on from VWZS01002675.1 coordinate 75,703, forward strand.
GTGGCACTGGCACTGCCCTCCCCTGTGCCCTGCTGCTGCTCAGGAGCCAAACAAACCAGACTGGAGTGCAGCAGCTGTCACATCCCAAATCTGATGCCACAGAGCCAACAGGCACATGTTCCAAGCCACAGTCGCAGGCAAACCTTTCAAATGTGGTCAAGGAGAAGAGAAATTCTGCTAAAGGAGAGCAGGTTAAGCCCTGGAGAGGTGACGGCTTCCAAAGCCTGGGGGAGCAGCCAGGAGCTGGCTCTGCTCAGTGCCACCCTGGTGACACGGCAAAGTGACCCGAAGGAGAATGAAACTCTGCCACACCTGGCTCGTGGCTGGCAGAATGGGAACGGAATGAAATTGGATTTTTTCACCAGTCCTGCCCTGCACACTGCGTGGATCCTTACAGATGAATAACAAATACAGGTTATACTGGGAATGCCTCAATATCTGCATTTCCAGCTGCTGGCACAGCCCAGGCTCGGCTTCCTGCTGGAAAATGCCAAAAGTTAGGGCACAAAACCACTGCTCCAAAACACAGGAACAGGACCCCCTCTGGGAAACACAGCCAATCCTGTTTGTAGGGCGCTGTTTTCCCAGATAATTCCATTGCAGAGTTGATCTGATTCCATCAGCATTAATGACAGTTATTATCACATCTGCATAGGCACTAATCTTCAGCCCAACACTTTCCGCTTGGCTGGCACAGCTGAGCTCTCTTCTCCTCTCATTTCCATTGCACTCCCTTCTCATCCTTCCTGCAGCAAGAGCGAACCGTGAGTTCCTTCTTTTCTCAGAACTTCATCCCAGTAATGGGAAAAATGTCAGAAATATTGAAGAAAAAGAGGTGCTGAAATGTCACACAAAGGGAAGAAGACTTTCATGCAGGGAGTTTGTCAGAGGCTGCTATTTGGCACGAAATTGTTCATTTATGGACTGTCAGATTATGGAGCAGCGTTTCCCAGCAGAGCGAGGCCACTCTGCACTTCAGCAGCTGGAAATGAATGCCTTGGCCAGGGAAAGGCGCCAGGGAAGAGTGATGGGCAATAATTGGGGATTAGGGGAGGCAGGGGTTACCTGTGGGCACAGCCTGGCACCTGAGCTCACACCTGACCCTGCAGCCAGGGGAAGGCAAGGGCAGCTCCTTCCCTGGGGGTCTGGGGTGGGTTGTACCCCATAACTGAACCCCAAAGGGCTGCCCTTGGGGCTGGGAGGGTTAAAGTCCCTTTGGGGGAGCTCCAGGTGCCTGCTGAGCCGTTGGTGAGTGTGGGGGGCTCCAGGTGCCCCGGGGTGTGTCAGCACAGGGAGCTGCACCCGGGCACAGAACCCCCTGTTCCTAAAGCCTGGAAAACCCCAAGGGCTTCATCTCCAGGAGCAGCAGTGACCCCACAACTCCCTGACAGGAGGGGACAGCCAGGGGAACAGGGAACGGGGAACAGGGACAGGAGGAGAGGGAACAGACTCAGGCTGGGCCAGGGGAGGCTCAGGGTGGGCTTTGGGAATAATTTCCCTATGGAAAGGACAGCCCAGCCCTGGCACAGCTGCCCAGGGCAGGCTGCAGTCCCCATCCATGGGGTGATTTAAAGCCCTGTGGATGTGGCACTTGGGGACAGGGCTCAGTGCTGGCCTGGGCAGTGCTGGGGCAGGGCTGAGCTCCGTGGTTTCAGGGGGATTTTCCAACCTCACTGACTCTGATTCTCTCAGGAGAAGCAAAGCATTTATTTACAAAACTGAAGATCAGAGCCAGATCTCTGGAGCAGCTTTTCATTTTAAAAGGAATGTCCTTGCATTTAAAAAGGATCGACAAGACTGCAAGGGGGAAAAGAAGAAACAAAAATAATCTCAGAAACAGCTCCTGAAAACCTGAACGAGCACTTCCCATTCCAGATGTTTCCCAGCTCACAGGTCCAGCCACAATCACATAAGAGAAGTTCATGCTTCTCCTGCTCTCCGTTTTTGGAGTTCTCCCGACCCCGTCGCTCTGAGGTTAACACCTTTTAATTGGCACTTCCCAAACCTATTCACAGTCACGGCCCTCTGGGCTGCTTTCAGCACAAGAGAATCCCTCAATTTACTTCATTCTGCTCCCTCTGCAGTGCTTGTTCCACGGGAGAGTTTACAGAGAGGAAATAAATCTTCTCCTCGCTTTTCCCTTCCTTTGGCACACCCTTCCCTGTGCCAGGGTCCCCGGCAGCTCCCGGGGGTCACCAGGCTCAGCTGGAGGTGGCACCTCAGTGGTCCCTGGTTATAGAGGGAGCCCTGGCACAGGGTGGAGTTGCCAGAGCAGCTGTGGCTGCCCCTGGATCCCTGGCAGTGCCCAAGGCCAGGTTGGACATTGGGCTTGGAGCAGCCTGGGACAGTGGGAGGTGTCCCAGGGGTGGGAATGAGAGCTGCTGAGGGTTCATTCCAACACAAATGAATCCAGGATTCTGTGATTTTAAGGCTGTGCTTGACTTCCACTGCTCCAAAGTGAGGCTTTTCCATGCCCAGCTCACTGCCAGAGATGCTCAGTGTGATGAAAATCTTGCCCTGTTGTCACAGGACTCCAAGTTCAGTTTTGGAGTCTCTTGTGTGGGACATTTTGGGCAAGGCTGAGGCAGCGTTTCAGCCCTGGAGTGCGTGGCTGAGCTCAGCCCCAGCTCTGAGCATTGCAGACACTTGTCTCCGGTGTCTCTGATGGTTTGTCAGTGACTGATAAACCAGCAAGTGTCAGAAACTTGAAAGATGTATGGGACAAAGGAGGCTTAGTGAGTTTTTCATTTTTTTTCTTCTTTTTCCTAGATAAAGGGATGAAAACACATGATTAAGAGTAATGTGAGAACTACAGGCCTGATCTCCTGCTCCTGCCTTTGCAGCATCCTTTTTATCTGAAGAGCTCCTGCAGCAGCTCAGCGAGCTGCCCTGACGAAATGTGAGGAGAGCACAGCTTCTCCCTGTGCTCCTGAGGAACATGACACGAATTCAAAGTGATCAGGAGGATGAAAAGGGCACCAGATGATATTTGGTGCTCGTGTTCTTTAAAGAGCAGAGCTGAGGCTGGCACTGCAGCCCCCAGCAGAGCCCACCCTGCCCTGCACAGCACCAGTCCCTGTCCAGGCAGGGGCTGAGGGAGCAGTGCTGCCCTTGGGGCTGGGATTTGGTGTTTCTGGTGGCTTTCGGGATGGGCACCAGTGAGGGACTCCAAGAGGGACCCCACCAGTGCCTGGCTCCAAGTTCCTTTCTTGATTCATGTGGTGCTTTTAATTTGGGTATAAAGTCTCCAGGAGTGGCTTCATGGCAGGGACACCTCCCACTGTCCCAGCCCCAGTGTCCAGCCTGGCCTTGGGCATTGCCAGGGATCCAGGGGCAGCCACAGCTGCTCTGGCAATTCCAGCCCAGCCAGCAATTCCCAATTCCCAATCTCCCACCCATCCCTGCCATTCCCTTTGTCCTGTCTCTCCATCCCTTGTCCAAAATCTTCCACAAGTCCTCCCAAAGCCCTTGGCTCTCCTGTGCTGACCAACACAAACCCAAATCCCAGCCTGGGATGTGAACACAGCCCCAAATCCGGGGTGGATTGTCCAGGACCTCAAACCTCACCCCGGCGGGAGGCAGGGACCTTGCTCCCTGACACACAGGGGTTGTGAGCAGCAAATTCCAGCCCAACAGGGGTGCTTGGGAAGGGCAGAGGGAAAAGCAGCTCCTCTCTGACCCCACTGGCACCCCTGAATGACCTCACCCCACTGCAGGATGGAGGGAAGGGCCCGAGGACCCCGGAGCACGGAGATGCTCCCTGGGAATGCAGTTCCATCCCCCCTCGGTGCCAAGGGTCCCTGCACAAAGGGTTAATGGCTGCTGGCTTAATTAGTGCAACATGAATGAACAACATTTTTGTGAGCTTGGGGGTGAATTAAGACAACATTTAGTTCTGCTTCTTATTAGCTCTGCAAAAACTCTCCCAGGAGCTTAATTAGCTCTGTCACAACAACCAGCGCCTGCTTTCCAGCAGGGAATGTCCCTGTCCCCAGGAATGTCCCTGTCCCCAGGGTGTGTCCCTGTCCCCAGGGTGTGTCCCTGACCCCAGGGTGTGTCCCTGACTCCAGGCACTGTCCCAGTCCCCAGGAATGTCCCAGTCCCCAGGGAACATCCCTGTCCCCAGCCCCTCCAGGACCCCCATCTCCAGTGCCCAGCTCCTCTCCTGCCCCAGACCCCGCTGCTGCAGCTCAGGGCTCTCAGCAGGGAAGTGTCCCTGACCGGGGCACCAGCTGGGAATGAGGGGAGGTTGTGGGGTCCCTTCCCACCCGATCCCTTCTGGGATTCTGGGAATGGCCACACCCTCCCTTCCCCAGCAGGTCCTGCTGCTCAGGGAGCAGGAACGCCACAGGCTGGGGCTGCTGCACCTCGCTCTGCTCAAGGTTCACTCTCAGCACAATTTGGGTTCTGCCGTTTCCAGATTTCCTGTTCACGGGCAGCCCTGGATCCAGCACACCCCAACTGCTCCCCTGGCAGCCCCAGGGACCGCCCAGCCCCTGCCCTGCTGGCCCGGGCACTGACCCAGCCTGGATCTGCTTTGGGCCTCAGATCTGGGACCCACAGCAACATCAGCTCATCCCACACCACTCCTGGGGCTGTTCATCCACCCCACACCACTCCTGGGGCTGTTCATCCATCCCACACCACTCCTGGAGCTGTTCATCCATCCCACACCACTCCTGGAGCTGTTCATCCATCCCACACCACTCCTGGGGCTGTTCATCCATCCCAGCGCCCTCCAAGGACAGCAGCCCAGCCCTGCCCAGGCTTTGGGGCTGTCCCTGGAGCTCTCTCTCCTGCCCTGTGAGCTCTGCCAGGGAGGTGCAGAGGCAGCACAGGACCAGCAGTGCAGCCCAGAGCCCCTCCCCAGAGTGCAGGACCAGCAGTGCTGTCAGAGCCCCCTCCCCAGCCAGGGAAGAGACCTCAGCCTGCCCTTCATCCTCCCCTGCACCTTTCCCTGCCCTTCATCCTCCCCTGCACCTTTCCCTGCCCTTTCCCTGACCCTTGCTGTGGTTTCCAGCAGATTCTGCTGAGCTGCTCTTGGCCATCCCCCCCATCCTGCTCTGCACTTTTCACTGTGCCTCAACTGAAGGGACTCAGCCTTTTTGTCACTCGTCCTTTTCACTCTGAAGTGCTCTTTAGCCTCAAATAACTCGTTCCACACAAGGGATGTTTTTCTCGCATCTTCTGTGAGAAGTGACATCCTGGTCACCGTGACCTCTGGTTTTCCTGGAATTCTCCGATTAAATGGCAGCATCTCTCCTTCCTAACCAGCAATCACCATCACGCTGAAGTTTTATAATGCAGAGCTTTCCTTCCCTACAGCAACAGCCATATATTTGGGAGGAATAATCACAGGTAAAACTTGTCTCTGTACATTAATTATCTTTAGAGATTTGTTCCAAAACACAGGTAGTAATTTTTGTGTTTTAACATTTATCGTTCTGTGGAAAGCACATCATTGTGCAGGAGGAACTCAATTCACAGATAATTTTTTTTCCTCTAGGTTTTTGTGTAGAGCTTCTAGAACTTCTAGTCTGAAAAAAAAACAACAAAAAAAAAAACCAAAACAAACAAACAAACAAAAAAAAACAAAAAACAAACAAACAAAAAAAAAACCAAAAAAACCCACAAAAACAAAGTTACATACTTACAGAGCCTGAAATGAGAGCACTTTACTCAAAAAATACCAGGTGAGCCATGCACTGCCCGAGGGGTGAGCACCCCGATCTCCAGGCTGGGGGGGCTGGTTCCCCCTGCAGCTGCCCCCCCTCTGTGGCCACTGCCCAGCCAGGGCCCAGGGACTTCGGGACTGTGCCCAGGGATGGACAGAACCCTCGGGATTGTGCCCAGGGACGGACAGAACCCTCGGGATTGTGCCCAGGGATGGACAGAACCCTCGGGAGTTTGCCCAGGGGTGGACAGAACCCTCGGGATTGTGCCCAGGGGTGGACAGAACCCTCGGGACTGTGCCCAGGGGTGGACAGAACCCTCGGGATTGTGCCCAGGGGTGAACAGAACGCTCGGGATTGTGCCCAGGGATGGACAGAACCCTTGGGACTGTGCCCAGGGGTGGCACGGAGCCCTCGGGATTGTGCCCAGGGGTGAACAGAACCCTCTGGATACAGCCCTGCTCGGCAGGACTGGAGTCCCAGCTCTCCCCATGTCCCACCCCCTTCAGATCCCCAGGGAGGCCGGGGGTGCTCAGAGGATACTCAGAGGATGCTCAGGGGGTGCTCAGGGGATACTCAGGGGATGCTCAGAGGATACTCGGGGGATGCTCAGGGGGTGCCCAGGGGGTGCTCACAGGATGCTCAGGGAGTGCTCACAGGATGCTCAGAGGATGCTCAGGGACTGCAGCCAGGACTCTCCTGATGGCCACACCAGCCGGGCTCCCCTTTGGGGACAGAGCCCTGAGCCAGCTGGGCTGGGGACAGCTCTCCATGTCCCCACACCTGGAGCAGCTCCAGGGTCCCTTGCAGCCCCAGCCAGCCTGGACTCCGGCACGGTGGCACAGGAGCTCCAGCAGGTCCTGGCTCCAGCCAGACGCAATTGTCTCCCAGCACAGCTGTGGGGAGCCTGGCTGGGCTGGGCTGGGCTGAGCTGAGCTGAGCTGAGCTGGGCTGGGCTGGGCTGGGATGGGGAGCAGCTCAGCACTGAGCCCAGAGCACGGGGACAGCCCCAGGTGTGACCCACATGGGTTTGGGGACAGTCCCAGGTGTGACCCACATGGGTTTGGGGACAGTCCCAGGTGTGAGCCATGCAGGCAGCAAGGCCAGAACCTGCCGGGAGCTGGGGACACTCAGGTGACAGCAGGTGTGCCGTTCTCCTGCAGGGCGGGAGCACAAAGAGCTCTTGTCATCACTCAGGACAGCAGCAGCACGCCCAGGTACGCACACAGAGCACACCTGTACAGGTACACACACACAGAGCACACCTGTACAGGTACACACACAGAGCACACCTGTACAGGTATACACACACACACACAGAGCACACCTGTACAGGTACACACACAGAGCACACCTGTACAGGTACACACACACACAGAGCACACCTGCCCAGGTACACACACAGAGCACACCTGCCCAGGTACACACCCAGCACTCCTGCTCACTGCAGGGCCCCTGCCCCAGAGTGCTCTCCCAGCCGGATTTCTCCAGAGTCTGATTAAAGTCATCATTTGCCACTGAAAATGTCATAAAATATTTATGACACAGATGATATTTAAAGATCACTGTAGAACATTTCTAATAACTGATGTAATTCAGTGGAAACAGCCCAAATTGACACGCTCAGAAAAAGGAAATAATGGAGCAGAGCAACACTCCAACGAGTCTGCTAATTAGTTCTGCCCAGCTCCGGGGCAGGAATCACATCTGGCTGCCTGGAGCACACGTGGGGCTGCAGCTGGGCACGTCCTGCCAGGGAAGGAGCAGGGCACACTGATGGTGCTGCCAATGGGAACGGGACAGAGCAACAACCCCAGCAACAACAGCACAGCCTACGGCTGCAGGGACAGGACAAGGGGCTGCAGGGACAGGAAAAGGGGCTGCAGGGACAGGACAAGGGGCTGCAGGGACAGCAGAAGGGGCTGCAGCAGCAGGGCCAGCTCAGAACCCTACAGGGACAGAGCAGGAGTCGGGACAGGGCCAGGGACAGGAACAGGGACAGGGACAGAGCAGGAGCCTGGGCAGGGACAGGAACAGGAGCCCGGGCAGGACCAGGGACAGGGACAGGGACAGGGCCAGGAACAGGAGCCCGGGCAGGACCAGGGACAGGGCCAGGGACACGGCCAGGAGCCCAGGCAGGACCTGCTGGCAGAGCCTGGCCCAGCTCTGGCTCTGTGGCAGATTTGTTTCCCCACGATGGAGCCGTGCTGGGGCTGGCAGAGCCGCCCCGAGAGCTGACACCCCCAGCCTCGGCTCAGCCACGTCCTTGGGCTTCTCTCCCATTCCAAGCTCTGCCTAAACCACTTCTGCTTATCAGCTGGTGGCTGTGCACTCCACAATGCTTCCTAACCCAACTGGAATTCCTTCAGAGTTTTGGCCTCCTAAAGTAATAAAGGATTAAAAAGGGGAGAAAGTTTTTTTTCCCCTAATTTTAGATGCACAGCCAGATCACAGCCTACCTCCTACTATAGAAACCAGGAACAGCCCTCTCCATCTCCTGCCAACACCCCACAAAATCTCTGCCCCTCCACACCTCCCTCAGGAACCTCTGTCTCCAGTGTTGGACAACTGAGACAGAGCCCCAGGAATGTTGTTTTCCATCTCTTGCCTCTGCTATTGCTTCCCAAATAGGAAATCACCCAGCTCGGATTCAACAACTGGTTGGAGAATCTCTAAGGTTGGGAAATCCCTCCAAGACTGAGCCCAACTCTTCCCCCTGCCAAGGCCACCGTGTCCCCAAGTGCCACATCCCCACAGCTTTAAATCCCTCCAGGGATGGGGATGATGAGCTGGAGAATGCAGAGCTCTGGGTGCCCAGGAAATGCTGCTGGCATTTCATCCCACCCTGCTGGAACCCTGGCACTGAGAATTTTAAACTTTCTGTGCTCACAGACACTGACCCCCAGCAGAACTCTGCATTTAACCTGAGGCTGTGGAGAAGCTTCCAGAATGGAATGACAGAACTGGGATCATGGGTGTGCAGTTTGAACAGAAGTGTGTAATGTCACATGGGGGAAAACTTAGAGTTTAAGGGTTTAGAATATAGTAATAAATATAAAGCAAGATGGAGCTTTTANAAGATGGAGGGTTTAGGGCAGAGGTTTTGTCCTTCTTCTTCACCTTCTCCTTCATGGGTCTGGGTGATTTTGTGTGATTGGATAGAAAATTCTCACTGTGGGTCACGGGTGCTTGGTTACTGGGTTAAAAGTAAAAATAATTTAGGTGTCATTTCTTAATTGGACAGTTTACCCTTAAAAGGTCCTGCACAGAGAGAGATTGGGCTCTGTTTTTGGTTTGTTAGCTTGAGGTGCTGTAGAACTCATGGCTTGTGGGACTGTAATAAAAATAAGAGCCAATAAACATCTGAGTCCCAACAAGAAATATCCTCTTGAGCATTTAATCCTGACCCTGGAAAAAAAGAAGATAAAACCCGACACCACCCTTGTTTCTCACCCCTGGACTCTGGAGCTGAGTCCCTGCAGTGCCCAGGAAATTGGGGTGTGGGACCCAGGACTAAAGACTCGAAACCTCCCTAAGTCCCAGCATCTGTCCAAGTGCTCTCCCTTGTTTTGTCTGGAATGCAAAAGGATAAAAAAGGATAAAAAAGGATAAAAAAGGATAAAAAAGGAAAATGGGCTCTGAAGGTGTGGCTGGGGCAGCCCCTGTCCCCTCTGTCCCCTCTGTCCCAGCTCTGCTCCTGGGGAACCTTCACCAGCTCAGCCCAGGCAAAGCCTGAAAATGTCAGAATGGGAAACATTTTGTGAGAACCACTAAGAAAAGCCACCCAAACCCAAGCTCGCTTTTCTATCGCTCAGTATGTGAAGACCTGGAGGAAAACTTTGTGAAATGCCACTCCTGTCTCACAGAAGTGCCTTCTCAAACAGGAAAACTGCTCGTTTCTCGTTTGGGGTTTAATACACTCTTCAGTTCTGGTTTCCCTCACCATACATAAAGCTTTTCCCTTAACTTGGAGCCCCAGAAATTGTTGCATCACTGCTGATAAAGCCAGATGCTCACAGTTATTCAGGATAAAGTGTCTTTTTAATAGCTGGCATCATTAACTACAGACAGTTCAAAACTCCAGAAGAGCTGTAATAGTAATAAATTGTTCAGGAAAAGCAGGCAATTGATATAACTGCTTCCAAAGTAGTGAGGCAAAGGAAAATGGGCTTTGAGAGCAGTGAGTGAGTCACAGTACATCATCCCCGGGCTCAGAAAAACACTGGATTCAGTCCCTGGGAGGTCACACACACTTACAGGAGCAGCTCCAAAGGATTCCTGGCACTCACCTGAGGGCTGTGACAGCCAGAGGGATCCTGGTTATTCACTGCTGCCCCCAGGGCTCCTTCCCAGAGGGGAGCAGCAGCTCCACACCGAGCAGAGCTACCCCCAGCCCACCCCGCACCCCAAACCCTGCCCCTGCAGCTCCCCCGTGGCTGGGAGTGCCCGGCTGTTCCCTGGCTTTGGCCAGATTTGGGTGAAGCCTCTGGATGTCCTCCCACCTTCACCCGTTTCTGCAAGGATCCCCCTGTGACAAATCACCCCAACCAGCAGCACACAAGGACCTGGGGCTGCTCTGGAGCCCAGGCTTTGTCCTGGCACATCCCAGTGCCCTCCCTCATCCCGGGGCACTCCCGGACAAGGAGCTCTGCTGCTGGCTGGGGGCACTGCCCAGCCTGGACACCGCAGGCTCCCTCGGGTCACACCTTGCCAAAGGACCCGGTGTGCTCCACACTAAATCCATATCGTATGATTGGCTTTTCCCAAATATGAAAGTCAATGCTGTATGTGTGATGTTGGAATACTTTGCCGTATGAACACAGCTTCTTTTAGTTCTGCTGGTAACAAAACTTAGAAATACTAGTGTGATAAATATGTATTTTTCATGCATTATAACATAGTGATGTAAAAAGCTTTTGTTCGTGTAACTCACTCAGAGAATGGTTAAAAAAAGATACAATCAGGAAATTCTTCACATTCTCGGATTATCGGACACCAGAACCCCAGGGAAGGAATTTATTGATCTTCTGTTATCAGGGAACACCAACAGGATGGAGCCAAAAGGAGAAAAAAAAAAAAGGTGATCTACAGGTTGGGGGGGATGATTTTGAATAATGCATGAAGGTCTATGAATATTCAACAGGCTGATGCATTTAAAGAAGTGTTTTCTGAGTTAGGGCGTGCTCGTGGCTGAATGCCCGGCACCCGGCCGTATTACCTTTTGCTTTATTGTCTCTTACTGTCTTTTAGTAAACCTTTTAAAATTTACCAGGAAAGTGAACCTCGTTTTTCCCACCACCGACATTCTGATTGCAGCTGCCGGGAAATTCCCTTTGCAGGACACTCGGAGATCTCCAGACGAGCACCAAAGTCCCAGGAATAACATGGAAATCCCCGTTCTGGCACTGCCTCCCCACGGTGCAGCCCAGGAAACACCGGATCCATGGGGGAGCTGGGGGTGGCAGGGAGATCCTCCAGGGTTCTCCAGGCTGTGCAAACCCCTCAGCCTCTCCTCACTCCTTCCCGGGCTCCAGCTTCATTCTTCCAGGGTTTATTTGTTGGGGTTGAGGAATTCTAGAACATGACTGAATTGTCCCAACTTCTTCCAGAGACATACCCAATTATAGCTTCTTTTGTCCCTGTGTGTAGCAGGGACAAAAACTTGTAAACTTGATGAAGTAAAATCAAATAAACTTGATCTGGTGTGGATCAAGGAGATCCTGATCAGCTGGGGGTGTTTGGCAGCAGAGGAGTAACTCTGATGATCCTGGGGGCTTTTTCCAGCCTGAATGATTCTGTGATTACAGAGCAGAGGCTGGGCTGTGTCCGTGTCCGTGTCTGTGTCTGTGTCCCACCTGCACCGAGAGGAGCCCATGGAGGGCTGGGGTCACGTCTGAGAGGAATGAGGGATTTGTCTTCACCAACGAGCTGTGGGTCTGCTGGTGGATAAAACCAGCACTGAGAGAGAAAATAAACAATGGGATGGATTCCACTGATTGATGAATGGAAAAAGATATTTGCCCTTACAAACAAACTGCAGGTTTGCTGATCAATGAAATTGGATATTGGAAGATGAAAGAAGCAATGGGGAGAAACCATGAATTCCATAAGAATTAAAAATGGAAAGGGAGGGTTGTACATCAGAGGGGAATCTCAGCTCTCAGGGGTTTGGGAAGTCTGTGCCTCTCCAGTACCTCAGCCCGTGGGGAAAGAGAGAGGGAAATGTGGATGGGAAATTGGGATAAAAAGGAGGCTGAGTCCTCCAAAAATGTGAGAGACCCCAGGGGAATGTCCCATGGCCTCTCCCTTTATTCAATAAAGTAAAAGGACTCCTCTGTCTCCTTTTTGGACACAAAGCTCAGGTGTTTATCCCACTGGCTCCAGGGGTCACTGACCCCTCCTGCAGGGCTCCCCCAGGCCACTGCTCTGCCAGGGCCTGGAGCAGCCCCAGGGAGCTGGGAATTGTCCCCAAGAGCCTTTCCTGCCCATCCAACCCACAAAACTTCCAGCCCAGAAATGCAAATAAGAGATGCCAATTTAATTCACTCTTTCCTTGGGAAAAGGTGAAAAACCCAGGAAGTATCAGAATGCCAGAGAATCCCAACTCAGGGCTTTCACTGCACCTCCTAATTTGTTGTTTTGAGGAGGATCAATGCTGGGGATGTCTGTCAAAGTTATGGATGTGCTACTATTTGCAAATCAGTTCAGTGCATTTGCAGTCCCAGGAGAGATCTCCGTGCCAAGTTTACTCATTTTCCTCGCTAACAGAAGCACAGGAGCTCCTTCCCAAGATCTGCCTCACGCTGGCAATGCCAGTGAAATTCCTCATGGGCAAGAGCAGCCCTGTGCTGCTGGGAAAGCAAATTGAACTCGGGGCTTGCCCCTCCTGTGTCCTTGCCCTACAAATGAACAGGCAGAGGCAGCAACCCTCTCTGGGGAGCTCTGCGCCGTGTCCCCAAGCCAGCAGGGACAGTGGCAGGGGGTTAAAGCTGGGCTTTAAGGTCCCTCCCAGCCCAAACCACCCTGGGATTCTGCCCCTGTGCTTAACCTGCGCCTAACCCAGGAAATGCCATCGTTCCCTGACTGCTGCAGGGCTGGGTGAGCACAGAAACAACCCCAGCTCCTCTCACCCTGCCCTGTGCCTGGGAACGGGGACTGGGAACGGGGGCTGGGAACGGGGGCTGGGAATGGGGGCTGGGAATGGGGACTGGGAACGGGGACTGGGAATGAGAGCTGGGAATGGGGACTGGGAATGAGAGCTGGGAATGGGGGCTGGGAATGGCAGCTGGGAATAGGGGCTGGGAATGGGGGCTGGGAATGAGAACTGGGAATGGGGACTGGGAATGGGGGGCTGGGAAGGGCAGCTGGGAATGGGAGCTGGG
>VWZS01002675.1:103809-118687 GCA_013397075.1 Rhabdornis inornatus
CCCTGCCCCTTTCCCTGTCCCTGTCCCTGTCCCTGTCCCTGTCCCTGTCCCTGTCCCTCTTCTCGGACCCCACCCAGGATTTGTTTTCTATCACGATGAGACAGAGACAGGGACACTAAATCAGTGATCAGAATCCAATTTTTACTGAGCACCACATGTGCTAATTACCATTTACAGGAAGGCTGGTAATATTTTACTACAATCATCTAGTTAACCATCACTTAGATAAACTTTACATTTGGACTAACTAAAATCTTATTTCCCATAAGCCAGACCTGATTCAATCCTCTTGCAGTCAGAGCTCTGCTCTTGCCAGGGCATCCTCGTTTTCAGGCTGCATATGCTGATTAAATCTGCAGCACTGTCACTCTCGTTCACCATAGCTTTCCTCTCACACCCTTTTTCTTTCAGCAGTTTTGGGAGGACCCTGGTCAAAGACTTCAGGTGAGTTTTATCATCCAGGGACATGTTCCCTTTCCTAGGACCTCACTGAAATATTCAGGTATTTCCTACGGGTTGGTTACAAGTCATTGAATTAAAATCCCAACCACTGAGGCTGGGAAAGTCCTCCAAGACTCAGAGCCAACTTTGGCCTGACTCCTGCAGGGACATTTTGCCAACTCTGTGCACTCACCCCACGAGCAGCACAGGCTGGGAGTTGTCTCTGGTGCCAGCTCTCCTTTAGGTCAGTCTGGAGTGACCCCAGGTGAAACTGTGACACCACAATTCTCTGTATTGCCTAAAGATTTGGAGCCATTAACTCTCATTCTTTATCTCCCTAAAGATTTGGAACCATTAACTCTCATTCTTTATCTCCCAGCTCTGTGGACATCCAGATGCTTTTCAGTGAAAATCTCCACATTTTTAGCAGTAGTTTGAGTAGTTCTTACTACAAATCCTAAACTTCTTTGTCTAATATGAATCAAATTGTTGACCAAGAGAGGTGTTAAAATCAAGCCATATCTTTCATAGCAATTTCTGTTGGGTTTACTCTGAATCCTTTAGGCTGGAGAAACCCTCTGAGATCCAGCCCAACCTTTCCCCAGCACTGCCAAGGCCACACTGCCCATGTCCCCAAGTGCCACATCCACAGGGATTGAAATCTCTCCAGGGATGGAGAGATGGGCACTCCAGCCCTGGACAAACCTTTCCAGGAGGAATTTTCCCAATATCCAAAGCCTGGTGCTCTGCAGGGTGCAAACCAGTTAAACTCAGCCTCCAGATCTGCTGCAGACACAATCCCAGCTCCCCAAGGCAGCTGAGCAGGGATCACAGGGATATTTGTATTTATAACAGCTCCTGGGTGAAAACTGAATACTTTGTCATTTTTCCATCAAACTCCCAGTTATGTTTATTCTCCCACAGTAATGTTTTACTACAGCACAGATTTGCAATTTCCCTGAGCTTGCTGCCTTTAACAGCCAGCATTTGCGTGAATTCCCTGCATCCACATCCATATTTTTATATATATAATAAAGCAAACTGCTGGATGATCATCTAAACTTTATTTACTGTGGCCATGCTGCAATATTTAGGTCTGCTGAAATGGTCAGGGCATTTTAATTGTGTTATCGGAGCAGAGCCAAAGCAGCAGATCCCCTTTCCAAAGAACATGGACACAGATGAAACTGCTGAATACAACTTGAATATTTACCGAGTATTAAATCTGTTACAGGAGGGTTTGGACTACTGATAATTTGCTTTAAAAAAATTAAAATTTGAAAGTAACAGCTGATGTCCTCTATAAATGAAAGCTTGGGACTCTTTATGGTTTTAGTTTGCTTTTGTCATGGGAAGCATTGATCTTTCAATGGGAAACAATATATTCCTTACTCAATTTCCCAGTTAATTTTGCAGTGAAACTTGGTGCTTGTGGCTCTGTTATTGTCCAAATGTCATTAAACCATCAGAGGAGTCCATTACAGAGCACAAATCTCTCTTTCTTCCTTGCTTCCCTTTATCCTGGTGGCTGCCACATCCCTGGTTGTGCTCAGGACCAGGCTGGAGGGGATTGGAGCAGCCTGGGCTGCTGGAAGGTGTCCCTGGGGCAGCTGTGCCCTCGAGGTCTGGGTGTGCAGGAGCTCCAGCTGTGTCCGTGTGACACCTCCCCAGGTCTGGGTGTGCGGGAGCTCCAGCTGTGTCCGTGTGACACCTCCCCAGGTCTGGTCCAGGGGCTGTAACACACCGAGCTGGGGTTATGGGACAGCCTGGCACAGGAGAGGCAGCAATGGGCACAGTGCCTGCCCCAAATACACCCCTGAGCCCTGGGTCACAGCCCGGGAACGGGATGGGACAGGAGAGGCAGCAATGGGCACATTCTGTGCCCCAGACACACACCTGAGCCCTGGGTCACAGCCCGGGAATGGGATGGGACAGGAAAGGCACCAATGGGCACATTCTGTGCCCCAATCCCACACCTCAGCCCTGGATCACAGCCCGGGAATGGGATGGGACAGGAGAGGCAGCAATGGGCACATTCTGTGCCCCAGACACACACCTGAGCCCTGGGTCACAGCGCTGGGGAGGCTGGAAAAGCCCCCCAGGAGCACCAGCCCCAGGCAGCTGGTTCTGAGCCCAGGGTCACGCCTGTCCCCTGCTGCTATTCGGCAGGAGAGGGTGAAGAGTGTTCTCCTGCAGCTCCACACAGAACGGGAGCACGAGGACACAGCAGGGAGCCCCTGGCCAGCCAGCTGTGCCCATTCCATCCTGGGGTGCACCCCCTGCCCTCTGGACTGCGCAGGAGCCTGGAGGGGTGGGACACCCCCACCCCGCAGGTGTTCAGCCCCAGGTGAGCACACCTGCAGCACCCGAACCCTCTGCAGAACCTGCTCCTCCACAGAGGCTCCTGAGGCTGGGGGGGAAGCTTGGGGGGGCACAGGGGACCCCACTCCCTCCCCATTGCTCTGAAAAGCTGTAGGACTGCAGCTCTGCTCACCAGAGATGGTTCCTGGAGACTTAAACCTTTCAGAATGCCTTCATGCCCTTTTTTCTTAAACCTCTCTCCAGTACACAAGGGCAGGCTTTGGTTTGCTCTCTCGTTTATCTTGTTTTTCTCTGTTTTTTGATTTCGAGAGCGTCATTGCTGGTATTTCCTAACAGAGCCCCAGTTACAGCCCTGAGTGCTCTTACCAACCACTGGGTGAGGTTCAAGTGTCCTGACACCGAGACTATCCAGGATGCAGGAGTTTCCAGTCCCAGCTATTTTCTTGATGGAGCACTTTAACAATCTCTTTAAGTGCCCTCCTAAGTGCAGTCCTGGCACTGGGCAGTGTCTGAGCACCAGGCTCGGCAGCCCCTGCAGCAGCCTTTGATCCTGCTCCTCCAGGCATCGATTCCCTTCAGGATGCGCCACCTTGTCACCTTTATTTGTCACCCTCAAGTGCCTTTAGCAAAGCTGGGCTGTCCCTGGCTGTGACACGCAGCCAAAGCCAGGCAGCCTCGCACAGAGACACTGACACACACCCAGCTCTGCCCCTGCGCTGGGCAACTTCATTTCTGCTTTCAGATCAGAGTGTTCACAGTGGCCAGGGCCCAGAAACACCCACCCGTGTATGTACATACAGATACATGTATGTATGTACATGTATGTACATGTGTGGTGGTTCTGGGATTTATTTTCTCTTATTTTATATTTACATAGATAGATATAGATATAGATATAGATATAGATATAGATATAGATATAGATATAGATATAGATATAGATATAGATATAGATATAGATATAGATATAGATATAGGTGATATAGATACACAAACAACAGGGAATGCTGGAGCAGCTGACTCGAAGCTTTATTCCATCACAATCATTGGTTTTATTTTACAGAGCCAAGCAAAGGAGATGGAGCAGCTTCAGCTGCCGGCACAGCAGACCAAGTTCTCTTTGTTACAAAGTTTTTTAACAACTTTCCAGCCAATAGCAGAATATTAAAAGCTGACAAGCGTTTGCTCAGGACAATTAATAAAGCTGCACGTCCATCTTGCTTTGAACAATGCTTGCTTGTAATGGCTTAAATGGATAAAGCTTCATCATTAAACTCACATATTTTAACTATTTTGTTTAACATCTTTTCCTGAGGTCTGTCTCTACACAGCTCACAGCCCTGTTGTTTCTTGTCCTTGCATCTTCAGCACTCTTGCATTTCCCCATCCTGAGGTTTGCTTTCACGCAGCTTTCTGAGAGTTTTATACCTTTTCTATTTCCCACACATGCAAATATGCAAAACCCGCCGCAGCCTCTCTGGGTGTGAAGCTGAAACCCCTGAGGGGAGCGCCCAGCAGGGCTGGGGGTGTGCAGGGCAAACCTCCCCGTCGGCAGCTCACAAAGGGTTAACAAAGCCTGTTAACACCGTGTAACACCACATGAAACTCTGCTGCACTTTGCTGGGAGGGGCTCAGAGTTTTCCCTGGAGCGTTCCCTCCCTCCGCTACAATTCCTGTGCAAATTCGCATCCTTGACGCTGGGAAAACGCACAGCGATATTATTGATCCTGTCTGAAAAGCTCATTCACAAACATTTAGAAGCTTAAATGGTGCTTTGTCAGTTTCATTTCTAAAGCAGCACTGAAAAAAAAAAAAAATCTTGATTTTGCAAATGGCTTCTTAAAAGATTCGTCTCTTTCTGTATTCCCGCGCTCCTGTATCGCTGCTCCCCTCTGGCCTTTTATTTGAGGATTTATGGCTGCATCCCCATTTCCATTAATGCCTGTGCTTCTCTAAGCTCTGTCTGAGCAGCAGCCAAGTGCGGCAGGGCTGGCACGGGCCCAGCCCGCTGATCAAGGCACTTAAATGGCCACGAGATATCAAATGCATCTGAAAAATCAAACCTTTATCTTGACTGCGTTTCAGCCGCCTGGAAATGAAAAGGGCATTTGTGCAGCGCTGACTGCAGCTCGGCGCCTGGGGCAGGTCTGAGCAGTGAAAACAGGGAAAAGAGAGGGAAAAGAGAGGGAAAAGAGAGGGAAAAGAGAGGGGAAAAAGAGGGAAAAGAGAGGGGAAAGGCAAGGGGAAGGGAAGGGGAGGGAAGGGAAGGGAAGGGAAGGGAAGGGAAGGGAAGGGAAGGGAAGGGAAGGGAATGCAGGAATGGGCTCTGCAGGGGGAATTTACAGCTCCTACCTGGGCTGGGATGGCAGGGGCTGCCCAGGGAGCTTTGGAGTGCCCATCCCTGGAGGTGTGCCAGGAATTCCTGGAGGTGGCACTCAGAGCTCTGGGCTGGGGACAAGGTGGGCATTGGGCACAGCTGGGATTGGATGGGCTGGGAGGGATTTTCCAGCCTAAATGATTCTGGAATTCTGGAATTCTGTGGCCCCTCCATGGTTTTGAATGTGTGAAAAACCTGTGTTCCCCGTATTTTTCCTAATCTTCTTACAGATGCATCTCTCCAAATGAATCCTTCTAAGAGCTGCAAACCAGACATGGACCAGATCATAGAGGAGATCAGCTGAAGGGTGATTGCAGCCTTTGGAGACGCTTGGCTTTGCAGACAGTGAATTACAGAAACCTCAGGTGTGGACTGCACCGTGCCACGGGGCCCTGCAGACTTTCCCTCGAGCCCTTTCCTGAGTCCCTTCAGGACTGGAGGGGAAATGCCGTGGAAGTGTGGCTCCAACTCACACCTGGGCAGGGGTGGGACAGATATTGGAGTGGGACAGGTGTGTGACAGGTGTCAGGTGTGTGCGAGGTGTGTGAAAGGTGCCAGGTGTGTAACAGGTGTGTGCCAGGTGTGTGCTGGGTGTGTGAAAGGTGCCAGGTGTGTAACAGGTGCCAGGGTGGCAGGAGAGAGCCAGGGTGCATGGGCTGGTGTGGGTGTGGAGCAGGATGAGCAGCAGGAACAGAAGCAGGATGAGCAGCAGGAATTCTGTGAGCAGCAGGAACTCTGTGAGGATGAGGATGAGGAGCAGGAACAGCAGCAGGAGTTCCCAGCACAGGCCGAGGCCGGGCAGGCAGAGGGAACATTTCCTGCACTGATGTGTCCATGGGGCTGTGGTGGGATGGCACAGCTGGACACGAGTGCCCACCGTGGAGCAGCTCCGCCCCCTGCACGGCCCAGGGCTGGACTCACAGCAGTTTGTGAGAGCCAGCCCAGGCTACCCTGATGGCCTGTGTCGAGCCAGACAACAAAATAAAGGGACGAAATAAAGGCACAAAATAAAGGCACTGAGCTCCACTGCTGACACTCTGCAGCAACAACTGACTTTGAAAAAGCATCGATGGCACCCTCTGAAATCTCCAAAGCCCTCCACAGGCTGGTCGATCCAAAAAAATACATTGCAGAAAGGCACTGTTATTTTTCCTGACTGCTGTCAAACACATTCTGACATACACAAACATTAAAAAATAACTTTAAAAACAAATACTACCCATGCAAACAAATCCCAACCAAATCAAAACAAGAACCTGAAAGAAATCCCAAACAAGCTGCAAAAGCCTGGAACAGTGTAAGGTTTCAGGATAAATGCTTTGCCAAGTGCCGTTTTCAACATGTTTAAGACTGGGCTTTAAATCCAAGGCCATTAAGGAATTGAAAAGATCTGCTTTTCAGCTTGATCCTGTGTACTGACACAAATCCCAGTTCCTCTGGTTTGGGTGCCCCAGGAGGGGACATTCAGGCTGGATAGCAGGGAAATGCTTTTATTTTATTTTAAACTTTTCTGGCTGTATGTGGCACTGCCATGACCAGGGCCAGAGTCTGCCTTTGGTCACAGGAACTCGGGAATGTCCTTGCCCAGCTTCTCCCTGCGGGCTCAGTCACATCCTGCTTTTCACACTGCAATAGAAGTGCTTTTCAGAAAGCCAGCTCACGAACGGGAGACAGAGCTACAGAAACAAAGGAGGTGCGAGCTGAGCTGCATTCTGTGCCCCGTTCTGGCAGAAATAAAAGAAATAAAGAAATAAAAGGCGGATCCGGGCGAGCAGGAGCGCAGCAGCTGAGGAGGGAGCGGGAGGAGCCGAGATGCGCTGCGATGATAACAAGGCTCGCTCTGCGGTGACAGGGACAGCATCCCGCAGGATTCCAGCCCTGCAGGCTGTGCTCACACGCCGCACTGCCGAGCTGAGCCCTGCTCTGCTCTGGTGACGGGGCCCGTGCGTGAGGAATGCTAATTCCGAAATTACGGGCTGTTTAATTAGCGCAGAAAGGAACCCACGTTACGCTGACACGAATCTCTCTTTCTCCCGTCTCCTCCTCCTGCAGGTCCCGGGATGCAGGGCAGGAGATGCCGCGTGTCCCCGAGCCCCGTGGCACCCAGGGGTCCCTCCTGTCCCCCCGGGGCTGTCCCTCAGCCACCCCGGCACCAGCAAAGGCACAAACCAGGATTTACATTCTGCCATTAAGGTGATAACCGGATTTTACCGGACAAACACAACAATTAGATCGGAGTCATTTCCCTAAGTGAACCACACCGCATTACTCAGTGATTTAAGGCAATAAAAGGATTAAAAGGCAATAAATTGTGTTATATCCGGATAGGTGACAGTCCTCTACAGGGAACTTCTCATCTCTTTTTTCCTCCCAGTCTATCCAGTCTATCAGTTTCCACTGAACATCCTTAAGACACGAGAACTGCAGAAACTCCAAATTGGCCCAACCCAATGCACAGATGTGAAATAATTCCGAGCCTCCATTTGTGCGAGTCCTGAACCAAGCACAGCGAGCCCAGTGGGTTTGGGGTGGCCCTCGGAGCCTTGCCTTGCCCTGCTCTGTGCCAGGAGCCACCGGCACAGCCCCTGCCTGGAGCAGAGCCCATCTGGGCACGTGCTACCTGCAGGCAACTGTGCTAAAGGAGGCTCTTGTTGCTGAATCCAGCACTGGTTTGATGTACTTTAAGCACTCAAAAATCCCTTTAAAGCACTGGATCTAATCAGGATCTTTCTCCAGGGCATGCCAGGTGAGAGGCCTGAGCAGCTCTCAGCAAGGACCTCCTCAGCAGTTTTGCCAGGATTGTGATTTAGCTCGGCTTTGGCGTGAGGCAGCGTAAGCAAAAGTGCTTTTCTGAATAGCTGCAGGCAAAATACTTCAGAGAACATCAGGGACAATATTTCAACAGGACCCAAATTCCCAGAAGCATCCTTCCTATCACATATCTGCCTGGATTTAGGATTTTCCACAGAAAAGGGAACATTTCCTTTCCCAAGGACCCACTCCAAAACGCCTCCATATTTCTTTGCATCCGTCAGAATGTATCTTTTATGAGAAGTTTCGTGTTCTTTTTATGTAACCATATTCCTGTATCTTGGGATGGATCTTTTGTGCAGAGTATGTGAGTGACTCCCCAAGCTGAGGGATTCATCTCCAGTCTCAGGATGTCTCAGTGACTCCCAAAACTGAGGGATTAATTCTCAGTCTCAGGGTATGTGAGTGACTCCCACACTCAGGGATCCATCCCCCATCTCAGTCACTCCCACACTCAGGGATCCATCCCCCATCTCAGTCACTCCCACACTCAGGGATCCATCCCCCATCTCAGTCACTCCCACACTCAGGGATCCATCCCCCATCTCAGTCACTCCCACACTCAGGGATCCATCCCCCATCTCAGTCACTCCCACACTCAGGGATCCATCCCCCATCTCAGTCACTCCCACACTCAGGGATCCATCCCCCATCTCAGTCACTCCCACACTCAGGGATCCATCCCCCATCTCAGTCACTCCCACACTCAGGGATCCATCCCCCATCTCAGTCACTCCCACACTCAGGGATCCATCCCCCATCTCAGTCACTCCCACACTCAGGGATCCATCCCCCATCTCAGTCACTCCCACACTCAGGGATCCATCCCCCATCTCAGTCACTCCCACACTCAGGGATCCATCCCCCATCTCAGTCACTCCCACACTCAGGGATCCATCCCCCATCTCAGTCACTCCCACACTCAGGGATCCATCCCCCATCTCAGTCACTCCCACACTCAGGGATCCATCCCCCATCTCAGTCACTCCCACACTCAGGGATCCATCCCCCATCTCAGTCACTCCCACACTCAGGGATCCATCCCCCATCTCAGTCACTCCCACACTCAGGGATCCATCCCCCATCTCAGTCACTCCCACACTCAGGGATCCATCCCCCATCTCAGTCACTCCCACACTCAGGGATCCATCCCCCATCTCAGTCACTCCCACACTCAGGGATCCATCCCCAATCTCAGTCACTCCCATACCCAGGGATCCATCCCCAATCTCAGTGACTCCCACACTCAGGGATCCATCCCCATTCCCAGCAGGAACACCCTGTGGACCATCCTGTGAGCAGTGACCCAGGGCAGCTCCTGCCAGCCCCGCGTTTCCCTCCCTGCTGCTCCCAGATCCTGCAGCTCGGGTTTGCCAGCCTGGGCAGGACGAGCAGCTCTGATCCAGCCCTGAGCACTGCTGGAGTCCTGCTGGGTCACCTGGGCTCAGGTGTGAGCTCAGGTGTGAGCTCAGGTGTTTGCTCAGGCTCAGGTGTGAGCTCAGGCTCAGGTGTGATCTCAGGTGTGAGTTCAGGCTCAGGTGTGCACTCAGGCTCAGGTGTGCACTCAGGCTCAGGTGTGCACTCAGGCTCAGGTGTGAGCTCAGGTGTGCACTCAGGCTCAGGTGTGCACTCAGGCTGGTCTGGTGTCCAGTCCTTCCCCGAGCCCCTCTGGTGCTGGGGAGTGAGGATGAGCCCCAGCTTTGCCACTCAGGTGTGCCAGATCTGTCCCGCCCTGCCTTGGCAGGATTTTGTCACTGCCTCATCCAGTGCTTGGGTTGGGGGGGATTTGCAGGATTGTCCAGTGCCACCCCTGCCATGGCAGGGACACCTCCCACTGTCCCAGGCTGCTCCAAGCCCGATGTCCACCCTGGCCTTGGGCACTGCCAGGGATCCAGGGGCAGCCACAGCTGTGCCAGGGCCTGCCCACCCTGCCAGGAACAATTCCTTCCCTCCTCCCCCTGCCAGTCTGAGCCCATCCCTGTGTGCCCGACCAGCACGGCTCCAGCACGGGCACCCTGCTTTGGACAGAGCCCAGGTTTGTCCTTGGCCTTTCCCTGCCCTCGGGAGGGACACCCATCCTGTTCCCAGTGCTGCTCGTGCTTTCAGCGCTGCTCCCTAACGTTCCATCCTTCTCAGGTTCTGGGAAGTGAATTCTATCCCAGCTTTGGGGTGCTGCCCGCACTAAAATGAATTCCGTGTTCCTCACCCCTCGTAGCCACAGGAGCTGCAGGGGCACAGCAGAGAGCCCTGCCTGCCCTGCCAGCCCCACAGCTGCTGCATTCAGCTGTGGAGTCACTGCAGACACCGAGTCAGGGCAGTGCCAGCGCCAGCAGCAGCCCCCATGCCATCAATAATTGGATATCACACAGCAAAACACCACACTGCCAGCCCGTCCTGGAGGGTGCTGGGACAGGGACAGGGACAGGGACAGGGACAGGGACAGGGACAGGGACAGGGACAGCCAGCACCCCTCACCTGCCAGCAGGTGATATCCCAGGAAAACACCACACTGCCAGCCTGTCCTGGAGGGTGCTGGGACAGGGACAGGGACAGGGACAGGGACAGGGACAGCCAGCACCCCCCACCTGCCCGCAGGTGACACCTGCTGCTCGCTGCCATTCACATGCAATGATGCCGTTTGTCCCCTGATCCTGGTTTTTAATTTCCCGGCCGGGCAGGGTGGGGACCCCGCCCAGCCACACCCCGGTGTCACCCTGGCATGGTTTCGCTGCCCCTCCACGGCTCTCCCGCAGCAGCACAGATTGACTGCGAGGCAGTAGATATTTATTAAGTTTGAGATAGTACCCAGGGACCCAGAGCAAACACAATTTACACTTTTATGTGGAAGCAGCTGGAAAAAGACCAAAAATCCCGCTAGTAGGAATATTTCTGCCACTCAGTGCAAACAGTGTTCTACTCTGAATGTCCTGGTTTGCTCTGCTCTCAGAGCAACGGGCTCGAGCCCAGACTCTTCGTGTTTGGTGTAGATCTCATGTTTGAGCTCACTTTCCATCCCTGGACACGGGCATTCTGTCAAAGGAAGCTGTCCAGGTTCCTCAGAGATGCTGTTGCTGTGTTTGGGTGAGAATACTGCTCTGTAAAATCTCTTGGCTGTGTCTTCTCACTGTTAAAAGTTTGATGTGAAAAACAAAAACAACATAAGAGCTCAAGAGGGAACGAGCCTGGCAGAAAAGTGCATCCCTGGTCCCAAGGAGAGGCACAGCCAGGGTCGGTGCAGGAGATTTTGGGGCTCTGGGTGAGCTGTGCAGAGCCCACCACGGCCCCTGGGCACAGCCAGAAGCTCTCGGCAGACACCTGGGATGTGTTCGGGAGCTCTCCTGGGTCAGAGACTTCCTAAAGTGCTCTGACACTGAAGGAACTTCCCAAATTCCCACCCTGAGCCTGCCCTGGCCCAGCCTGAGGCCGTTCCCTCTCCTCCTGTCTCTGTTCCCTGGGAGCAGAGCCCGACCCCCCCGGCTGTCCCCTCCTGTCAGGGACTTGTGCAGAGCCACAAGGGCCCCCCTGAGCCTCCTTTTCCAAAGTCCTGGCACTGCCTGTTCTTGCCTGAACCTGGCTTTGGTGAGCCCAGACCTGCCCAGGAGAAGGGGCTGAGGAACATCTGAGCCCTCTCGTGTGTCCCCAGTCACAGACGGAGGGGACAGCAATGTCCTGTGGAGTGCAGTGATTGCTGTGACATCCAGGGACTCCAGAGGCACTCAGAACTCATCCAGCTGAGCTGTGCCTTCTCCCTGAGCAGCTGTGTAATTATGACAAGTGTACCCAGACAGAGACCGGAAAATTGAACATCCCCAGCAAAGATGTCAGACTTGTAATTTAGTCTCACATTAACACATGCTCCTGGGCTTTTTTCAATCTCCCTGTTTTCATTCCCAGCCTCAGGCACAGCCTGGCTCTTCGGCTGCTGGGCCCACGTGTGGCACAGGGTATCCAGAGCAGCTGTGGCTGCCCCTGGATCCCTGGAAGTGTCCAAGGTTGGCCATTGGGCTTGGAGCAGCCTGGGACAGTGGGAAGTGTCCCTGCCACGGCAGGGGTGGCACTGGCTGGGATTTGAGGTCCTTGCCACCATGGCAGAGCACATAGCCAGCTCTGCCAGGCAGGGCTGGTGCTGTGGTGTCCTGCACCCCATGCACCCTGAGCCAGCCCTGCTGTCCCCAGGAACCTCCCTGGGGCACAGGGATCCCCCGTGGGTCCCTGGCACAGCAGCACCCCGGGCAGGGGAGGGCACAGAGCAGAGGGCACAGGACGGAGTGTGTGGCACCAGGGCTGTCCCTGCCCTGAACCATCCCCACGCAGATGGAGATGTCATTTCCCATCCTGCCTCTCCTGTTTTCCCTAGCACCTCTTCACAGGTGGGGTCAATTAAATTTTTTAGTACATTTGATGTGGAAAACTCTCTGTAAACACACTTCGAGGATCTGCAGAATGAATAAGCAGCAATTTTTTGGCTTTGCTTTAGAGAGCTGTGGTAATGCATTTTTAATTGCTGGCTGTTTTGGCACGCAGAGAGCGATGTGCCGGGGAGGAAGGCACAGCTGGGAAAGGTCAGCAGGTGCCAGATGTTGTCCCTGGCACGGCTCAGCTCTCCTTGCACAGCTGGGGCTGTTTGTGACGGTTTCCCTTGCCCTGCCCTGGCAGCTGCCCGGCGCGGTCCGGAGCCCGGCTGTGTCTGTGCCCCCCGGCACTGCACACACCCTCGGGGGGCTCTGGCCCCCTGCCCAGCGGGGCTGTGGCCCCAGTGCCTGCAGTGGCCACTCTGTAACAGATCTCACCTCCCTGGGGATCTCTGGGGTGGCCCCGAAGGCGAGCTGGTGCCTCTGGCTGAGCGAAGCAACCCTGCTGCTGCAGGGAGGCACCACAGCAGCTTCAGAAAGCACCAGAACAACCAGAAATAACAGCCAGAAATGCTGCTGGGGGCTGGGATCCTCTTACCAGCAGCTCCTCCCCCCTGCTCAGGGCTGGGGAGAGAAAACTGCTTTTGTTGAGGCAGAGGTTTATGTCAGCCAAAGTGCAGCCAGAAAAAGGAGCATTTTGCTTTTCCATCACATACTGCTGGCCCTGCTTTTAGATCCAAAATGAAGCAGCCTAATTGGTCATTTATCCCTTTAGCTTTTGATTTCTCTCCTTAGAGGACTGCATAAACTGTTTGCTGTGCTGTAAGAAATTGCTTAAGAGGATGACAGAGCTCTGGATAAGCAATTCCTGCTCCAGTTGCTCCGTGCTCACTCCGACGAGGCAGCAGAGAGGCTGTGGGTGCTGCCAGGCTGTGGGTGCTGCCAGGCTGTGGGTGCTGCCAGGCTGTGGATCTGTGGATCCTGGGCAGGCTGTGGATGCTGCCAGGGAGTTTTCACTTTGATTTGTGATGTCAACTTCATCACAGACATGAAACCAACTTAGAGTGCAGCTTAACTGGAGCTCCAGTCACAGAATCCCAGACTGGTTTGGGCAGGAAGGGACCTCAAATCCCAGCCAGTGCCACCCCTGCCGTGGCAGGGACACCTCCCACTGTCCCAGGCTCCTCCAAGCCCAATGTGCAACCTGGCCTTGGGCACTGCCAGGGATCCAGGGGCAGCCACAGCTGCTCTGGCAATTCCAGCCCAGCCAGGAATTCCCAGTTCCCAAGATCCCATCCAGCCCTGCCCTCTGGCAGTGGGAGCCATTCCCTGTGTCCTGTCCCTCCATGCCTTGTCCCCAGTCCCTCTCCAGCTCTCCTGGAGCCCCTTCAGGCCCTGCCAGGGGCTCTGAGCTCTCCTGGAGTTGATGTTTTCCCGTCTGTAAATGCCAGACCAGGAGTGATCCACGTGAGGAGCTGTGACCCCCTGTGAAAGTGTCACATCCTCTCAAAGTCAGCCCTGGTTTGTGCTGTTAGTGCAGCATCGTTCAGGGACACACTGGCTAAGAAATTCTCTCATAAATGTGATAAATATTTTTCCCTTGGCCTTCTGGGGTTTATGCCATTCCTACAGTCTTGGGAAAGTTCACGATGCAATTTGTTTCTGCAGATGTTTGCTACTGAAATGAATTAATCTTTTATATTGATATTTTTATCTTTGATTGAGGACAAAGTCTCTAGGAGATCCTGGGGTATTATTTATTCAGGGAAATGATTTTATATCATTTTACCTGGAATGAGAATAGCAAATGTCAGATTTAGGTGCAAACAAATTTAGAACAGTCTTTTTCCATCTTTTTTTTTTTTCCTTCTCCAGATCGAAATTTATATAGCAAAAAAAAAAAAAAAGAGTAGTAAAAATGTCTCTTTTTTCATTCCCAGAGGTGTCCTCGAGGATGTGGCTGCAGGAGCAGGAGGCAGATGGATGAGCACAGCTTCAGCGAGGAGCTGCCTTGCCCTCAGCCCTGCCTTGGCATCAGAACTTCCCCAGCCCACCCTGGTGTGTCCTTGTGTTCTCAAAGGTCCCGGGGACACCACGGTGCTCCTGGGGATCCCTCCAGAACTCCAGTCCCCTTTGCTGCCAGGGAAATGAGAAGGTTTCAGCACCTGAAATGTTTATTCCTTATGAAAATTAAGTTCTTTCAAAATAATTTTTTGTTCAGTGTGAGGAAGAAAATAAACCGTTGCACACAGGAATTCCCTTTGGCTAGAACAGGAAGACTGCTTTCCCTTATGGCTTTTGGAAGCTGTGCGTTTTACCAGGAATTTAAAATCTCGAAAAATAAATTGATTTTTGTCTGGAAATGAGGATTGCCAGCTGTAGGTGATGGAAGATCCAGGAACAGCTCTAAAATTCCAGTTTCTTGGGGCTCCATCCATGCTCTGAGCCACAACTGAAAGATTTTCTGCACTGCACTGACCCTGAGCCATTGGAGTTCACCGGTGAAATTCCTGTTGAGGACAAGGCAGCCCCTGGGCACTGCCAACATCTCCCTGTCCATCATCCATCCATCCAT
>VWZS01002677.1:4170-55903 GCA_013397075.1 Rhabdornis inornatus
AAAAAATATTTAAAAAAAAAAAAAAAAAAAAAAGCTGGAGATGGAAGAGATGAGACTGCAGCTGAACTGAGAGTAGTATTTATCAAGTTGTTCTCTTATCTTGAATGAGTCTTGAAGCCTGTAAAGTGACCATTAAGAATCCATGGCAGGAACAGTGGGATAATAATCCTCTTTACAGATTGCAATTTAACTTAGATCATGGTATGCTAAACAAGAGCAGATCCAAAACCTTGTTTTTCAAACTCCATACTGAGTATGTTACCCTGATTTTTTTTCTCTTGTCATTGGACTCTTCTTTGGGTGTTTGGAGTTATCCAAACAGTTGACTGGTTTCTTGAAATCAATAAATTTAATACTTTGAGTTGATAATGCTATCTTTGATAACATTAGCTTATTTCTTATATGTTATTTCTCTTAAGAATTAGTCACATTAATATTTATTTTTAACTTTTTACTTCTGTCTACCTGCATAGCTAAATTTTCACCAAACTGATATAAATCCATAAACATAGGAATGTGTGCATGTTTTTATATACCTTATTATCTCACCAAAAATATATCTTTTCCTTTAAATTCTGAAATCACTAGAACTGTTTCAACTGTGCCAGAAAAAGAGATGATCTACTGGTATATCTGCAGTGAAATGGCTATGGATGATGGCTTCTAAAAACTGTGTCACTATGTCCAGAGATATTTTGCAGGCTTGCTGGTACACAGCGGTTCACAAAAGGAAATACTGTCATATACAGTGTATTTGCTGGGTATGACATAACAATAATAAGAAAATAAGCGAGGTTTGGATCCAAACTAGCAAGACTTGAGATATTTCAACTTTCAGGGACTATAGGATAAAATAACAAAATACCAAGCAGGCTTTTCCTTTCAGTTACAAAATATTTATACTGTGGCTGCAGTCATAAAAACTGGTGTGCATACTCTCTCCTAACTCTTCATTCAGCTCATAAAAGTTAAAACTACTTTTCTTTGTTAGACAGTGAAAGATACTTTTTTCCCCCTTCCCCCCCGTCAGTCTAAGGGAAATGACCAAGTTTTGCTTGGGGTGTTTGTGCCAAGCATCCTGGGTGGAAAAGCTTCAAGGAGATCGGGTGGGCAAATTAAATAGTGTAAAAAAGTTCTCAAGCTGAGACAACTTTTCCCACAATACATGCTAATGGTTAAACATTTTGACTTCTTGGACTTTCTCTTTGATTCCTTTATGTATTCAACAGAATTGGAAACTTGGTCAGCAGATTAAATATTTTGTCTTGCAGTTTGACTCTTACCTCAGGTCACTTAAGAGACAAAAATGCCTTATAGTTACAGAAGTATTCAGAAGAGTGGATGTTAAATTGAAGAACTGCAATTAATAGGTTCTTGTTCCATTTTGAAAATGGATGGGCTACTTCTACTTATTATTTATTGTAGCTGAAAAATTATGTGAGTACTGATGGAAGAGGTTCGTTTTCCATGAACAGATAAAATCTTCATGAGTTCTGTCATATATTTGTCTGCTTTTGTGATTTTTATGTTAAGCTATGTAGAGAAGTTAAGTGAAAATACTTCCTTTTTAAAGTATTTAAGATAGGCCTGCTTCTTTGCAAATTTTGGTGTAAAATTCTTTGTGAGGATCAAAACAAAATTGTCAAAACTTTTAATAAAGGAAGGAAAAAAAGTGAGGGGATTATACCACTATACAACATGAGCTTAAAAGCAAATTTCTGGTATCTTTAAGCTTATGACATGAACCTGCTGCTCCTATTTGCTAAATAAGCAAATTTAGTCTACCACTTCTATTTTTGTTTCTTGCCTCTCCTAAGGTGCACTCAACACTACATACACACACACACCTCTAATATCCAACAGGTCTTTAAAATTGGGAATGAAGGATGAGAAGTGCACTTGGTTGTCACTGGGCAATGCTGAGCTGTTCTCAGTTTAGACAGGTAGTGATGTGAAATTAAAACTATCCTGTGTCTGACTGGAGAATCCACTTTGAAGTCCCAATATATGGCCTCAAAACTAACTTTAGAAAGTTAACTGTAGGGATGGAAATCCTGAATGTTTGCTATCTACCGATGCTATGTACTCTGAAATGCCATTGCTCCTGAAATATTACCTAGAGACCATGGTCCAATTTTCAAACCTCCACAATAAAACGCCCCAGAAGAGAACTCTTCTCAAGTTTATCAGTCTTTCCATGTTTTAATGTGACTATGTTTCTCTCCATGGAATCATAAAGAGTAATAGACTACAGAAATAACATTTCTTCACTTGTATCATTAAGAAAGAAAAGTAGTTAACTGAGACAGTAACCTCAGGTTGCATTACTCAGGACACAAATTTTGCACAATTTCTATACCAGTTTGAGACAGGGACCTTGTTTGCCTGCATATCTGTGATGATTTCAGATGTACAAAGTGCTCTCACCTAAAACTTTATTTCTCTTAGGGAATGAGTGTTTTGGAAAACTTAGCCTTGCTCCTCAGGTAAATTTCAGTTTAATAATGAACCAAACTAAACAATTACTTTGTGTCTTGCCTGCTTCACCTCCTGATTTTGTCTTTTGAAGACTGGGGGCTATATTAAAAGTGGGAAATATTTTTGTGATGTATTGACAGTAAAAGGCAAATAACTTCATGTTCTGAAATATTAAAGTCAACTTTTCAGTTTCTCATGTCTTTTCTGCCTTTGGATGAGTGCATGTCTGTTTTACTTGCATAAATTATGCAAGATCATGGCTGTTTTGGGTTGACTTTCTATATCTTTACTTTCTTTTGGAACTCAGGGAGAAGTAGGTTAATCAAGCTATATGCTGGGATAACTGGGAATATCAGAAAAGTGTGATATGGCAGCAGTGACTAAGGCAGCCTGCATTATTTTGCTTATGGGATAGTTATAGAGATAATTCAAAAGAACAAATAACTAGACCTAAAAAATTGTTATGATTAGATATAAACCTCTCTACTGAAAATTTCTGACCAAAAAATGACTTTTTGATATGTTCTTCAAAGCTCCAAAGTCAGTACAAATTGCTGGAAAGTTACTATGAATAAAAAAATAAATCGGGTTTAAAACAGGCCTTAAAACTAAGGTATCTGTTTTGAAAAAGGCAAGACAATAATACAAAATGCTTTGCCTGGTAGTAGAGAACTCAAAGTCTGTCATAGCATGAAAACATTAGTGATGGTTTCTGAGAAATAATTCTTCAG
Organism: Rhabdornis inornatus; assembly: GCA_013397075.1. NCBI lineage: Eukaryota > Metazoa > Chordata > Aves > Passeriformes > Rhabdornithidae > Rhabdornis > Rhabdornis inornatus. The sequence goes on from VWZS01002677.1 coordinate 7,380, forward strand.
TATAGTGAGTGATCCTAAAAACTTACAGTAAGAAGCAGCAGCAGCAGTGGTTTATAAAATGCATTATGTGTTTCCAAGTAGAATTCTGAAACATCTGAGATTACTGCAAGGGTGGTGTTTTTGGTTTTTTTTCCCTTCCTCACCTGACAGTCCACTTACAATTACCATATTTTGAAGAAGATTGTCAAAATGCCTCTCATTCTATATTCTAACAAAATACTTATATGAGCTCAGGTACCAAATAAACCAATAAAGAGAACTTAAACATTCACTTGGGTAAAGAAAGATATAAACCAAGCTTTATCATAGCCTCAGTACACCACCACAAAATAAAAATGCATAATGAGCATCCTTCATATTAGTGACATTAACTGTAGAATCAGTAATGGAGCAAGAGCAGAATTTTTTTTTTTTTTTTTCTTGGCACTACTTTCCAGGAATTGGGAGAAATTTTTAAGTGGGAGAAATTTTATGTGACTGTTGGGATCTGTTTTTAAGGCTTGTGAGAGTCCAGGGTGTGGTAGGGAAAGGTGAGAGACTAAGCGGATAAATTAAAAGTAGTAGGTAGTAATTTGTGTGTTTCCTTGATTTAAGGTCTTACCAAATCTACTCACCTGACTCCAAGTACATTCATCATCTAAACTTTTTTGCATTCACAATAATAAAATAATTATATTTAAATTTTCTTATTGTAAGAGAGAACAAATTTAGTCTGGCATTTGTTTTTAATGCTTTTGTCAGTGGCACTGGGGCTGCTTGTAGTACAATTGAGATGGTCTGAAATTCTGAAATGTTTATTTTCTGAAATTTTGAGAAAGTTATAATGCACACATGCTGCTACCCACACACAGACAGAGCAAAAATGCTTTGCCAGTAATCACAGCATATTTTTGATTTTGAGGAGGCACTTGCAAAGGTGGGTTTGATCTCTCCTCTTGCCAACCAAGCTGCAAGCCTTTAATAACTCTTTTGAGGGGGATCATCTTGTACATTTGAAGTACCAGATGTATTGTTCTAAAGGCATTGTATTAACTGCTGTTACACCACCATCCCTCTCCATCCCCCATGTACTGAATTGTTCCTTTCTGGTGATAGAAAGCATTCTCCATTGAGCAGAATTCTGCTTCCAAGCCAGCAGGTGGAGGTGAGTGCGGTTCTTGGGGGTTTTGTGCTGAATGCTGAAGTGGAGGCAGGGTACTTTGTTATGTATTGATGGGTCTGTTAGGCTAAAATCTGCTTCTCACTGTGGGGAATTTTGTGGTTTAAGAGGTGTAAATCTATTTCAATTATGAATAGTTTTTCAAACCTTACTTAGGTATACTTACTTCCATAACTTGGTGTTTGCCTTTTGTATCTTTTGTAAAAAGGTGGAAAGCACTTTGTAGCAGGAATTCCTTGTGGGACATTGTCCAGTGTATTACATAGCGATGACCTAGTCCATAGGTAAAGCTTTCAGTGGTTACTGCAGTATAAATAATACTGTGGTGATATGGAAAACCCCCACATATTGCACAAGTCTGGCTTGTCAGATAGGGTGGGTTCTGTATGCAACTTCAAAATTTTCCCCATTTTCCTTGGATTGTTTTATACATTTCTTGCCTCATCTACTTTGGTAACTCTGAGGTAGTAAAAAACAAGAAGGAAGATCCTCAAAAATTGAAATGTGTTTCAATTAAATCAAGTCCCTGTAAAAGGCTGGGCCAGCCTCTATGGCTAAATTACTCTCTATGTGTCAGGCAAGAAGTCTTTTGAGTTCTGTGCTCTGGCCTGATTAAATGAACTGATCTTTGTGCCTCCCATCCCACTCTTTGCTATAAACAGCGTATCCCTGTTGCCTGAAGTACAGTTAGATGCTCAAAGGAGCTCTTAATCTACAAAAGAAGGACTTGTATTTGTCCCTGTGTTCTGTTTGTACTTCAGTAATCTGCCATTTAACATCTTCAACCATTTCTGATGCTGGTGGAAACTATTAATTTTCCCACTCTGGCTAGAAGAATGCACTCCCTTATGCAATGTTCATTTTTGGGTTACAGCATCCTTGTTATCTTGTGACTTGCTCTTCTCCCTCCTGCTTCCCTATTCAGGATAGTAGTTGATGTTCATTAATCAGAAAAAAAAGAGCCTGCATTGTCAGTGCAGTGTTCAGTTGTCTGAAGACCAAAGAAGAAAAATAAGCCTCTTTTCAACAGTCAAAAATATAATAGGGAACAACAAATGAATCCATACAAAACTTCTCTGCAATGTAGCAATATAGAATCTGAAATTAACAATATTTGAATTGTTTCCAAGAAGCAATAACATAACACCTATCTTATCCTATTACCTAATCAAGTTTAGTCCATGCTATCCTGTTGTCATTTACTGCTTGCCCTTGCACTTTTCCAGGGTTTTGTTGGCTTTAAACTCAAAGCTGCTGGAAAGAGCTAAAAATGCATATTATTTTCTGTACTTGCTTGTATGCACAATCAGTAAGACATCTGGAGACTATCAGATGTGTTGAAATCAAAATGGCAAAAAAAAATTATGTCTAACCACTAAAATGGCTTTCTACTGACCGAGGTCCAAATGTCACAATGATTAAGTGGTATATGAACTTTGTCAGAGATGTGAGGAAGAGGATGGGAAGTTTTCTGATGTGATTTTTCATATTGGATCAGTCAATGAATGCAGCTCAAAGGAGAAAAAGGATGCATTTTGACTATGGTGACTGATAAAGTAACAAGTGGAGGATAGAGAGGCTACATTTATTTGGTTCTGCAGCTCTTCCCACCAGAATTGTATTCCAATGTATATGTTAATTGAATTTTGCATTCCCTTAAGACCTCTATTATCCTATTCAAGTGAAAAATGTTATCAAAATTTCCAGACCTTTATTCTAATATGTAACCTTCAGAAAATTTTATTTTCACTTCTGCTGTGGCTCAGCTAAATATGACAGGATTTTCTTATGCACACCACTGTCTATTGGTGTGTTACTCTCAGAAAGATACAGCATGAATGTCAGTACTTACCTGTATTTGCAAAGATGCTTCCCTCTTGAAAAGCAGCAACCACAAAATCTAATTCTTTTTACGTTGTGTGAATTTACAGTTTATGAAATGCGCATTAAAAAAGCAAAAAAAAAAATCCAGGAGAAAATTTAACACCAAAATATTTAATATAAACAAAAATTATTTTCTTTTTTTTTCCTTGACAGTTTAAATGCGACTGTTAGTGTAGCATAATTTTCACTTTAAACCACTGAAGTGTTATTTTTTTTTTTATCTTACTGCCTGTGAATACCAGACTATTACTGTTTGGTTCAATTTGAAGGAATGGTTGTGCACAATTTTCAGGTTCATAGTGGAATTCATGTGATAGTTACACTGGGATGCCAATGTGGAACCTTTTCAGGATTGGAATGTCAGGTTTTCCATTGGCATGCAGTTGGGCTGCTGGTCCCTTTCACACAAGTAAACTCAAATGAACTCTTCCATAAAAGTTCCTTGCCATAGAAAAGTGTGACTAAGCCTTAGGATTAAAGAAAATGAAGAAAGAAGAAGTAACTTTCTCAAGCAGTTGATCCTGTCTTCAGTTTGGGTATAAATATGTAGGAAGCACATCTATGCATGTGAAGCTCATTCTGGCTGTAAGAACATAATTCAGGTGTCTTTAACAGGGGATATTTATGTGGAAAAATTGTTGACTTCAAGAATAGTCTACTGTGGGGATAAATTTGTGGAATGGTGCAGGAATACTTAGCTGAAATTATTGTTTAAATCCATTTTTTGTGCATGTTTTAGTGCTTCTTGTCTTCAAAATAGACGCTTGTAGCCCGATTTATAATCTGAAACAGTAGGTAAAAAAGCAGCACAACAGATGGATGGTGAAAGTTGCAAAGGCCTGGCTGTGACCTTCTTTCCACCTTTCTAACAGAAATTGAAGGGATTGATGCAATGAACTTTTGTTTTATCTGATCTTTCACTGATAGAGCTTCAAGCTCTTAGCTGCTTTGTCCTGAACTGAAGAATGGCTCCTCCTCACTGAACAGTTTTCCTACTGGTCAGTCAACAGAAAACTGAAAACCAAACCATGTTTAGCTGAGAAGATCTAGGTACATCAGTCAAGCATCCTGAAAATACTTCAGAGCTTCTTTTTGGGCCTGCTCTTAGGAATATTCATTAAGTGAAACTCTGGAGCATCTGACAGATGCTACACATTCTCATCACACACACATTCTGTGAAGGTTGCCTACTATCATGGGCACACACGTGGGAGTAGAGATGCAGAGACATATGCATCATATTTAGATTTCTACATGTGCAAATCTAATTATAATCAGAGCGGCACAGTACATTTTAAACTGGGTTTGGCTTTTTTTTCCCTTTGCCATTGCATTCCCATCAGATACATCTGTTAGAAGGAAATGTCTGTGGGCAGTGACATAACCACAGCACAGACAGCAAGAGAATTGGAAGTCAAAAAAAGCCAAGCTTCTAACTCTGTAATGTTTTGGCAAGTTCCTAAATATTGGTCTACTACATGGTGCCTTAGCAGGCTGTTTCTCAGGAGATGGCTAAACAGACCAGAAGATTGATAGCTAAAGAGATATTTTAAAGGCCTTTAAAATCTGAGATAATTGTAAGTGGGAGGAAAAAGAATTTGTTATCTAAAAAATAAAAATTGTTCAGTTGAAACTTAACACCACAACAGTTAGAAAAAAGGAAGAGGAGGCAGATTTCAATGTTTATTTAAAAGAATAACAATGATGAGCAAAAGGTGATTATTTAAGAAACACATGCTACCTGATATATTTTGCTTTAACATCATGATACCTTATTGTGCTGCTTTGACTTTTTTGCTTGCTCTGTGCAATGTATTTCTATTTTGTTCATACTCATTTCTGTATTATTTATTGCCAAACTTAAAATATTTTTCTTCCTTCTCTTCCTACTGCCATTAGTATGGCGGAATGGTCTCGATTTCTTGTTTCTACTTTGAATTTTTTTCCTTATTTCTTGAAACCGTGGTTTGCTCTAGATGTCAGGGCTGCATTAATTTCTGTGATGAGGTTATATCATGTGACTTAAATATTTTGTCTGCTTTTTCTACTAACTTTGAAACTTCAAATTTGACTCCTTATTCTGTTAAGAGTGCTTAAAAAACCCCAACATTAAAAAACAAAACCAAAAAAGCCACCCAGAAAACAACAATCCAAAAAAACCCCATGATTGGTTAGCCTCTTATTTGATATTTGGCAAACACATTCAGATTAAAGTTTTGTAGATTTGTGTTTGCATTCCTGATATTCATTTGAATTCTCACATTTTATATCAGTTTCTTTAGCAGAGTCTGTTCTGTAAATAGCTATATCTTTTCATCAATCTCTCAGAATCTTTTAAAGCTCTTCAGTTTAGAGTTTCACATGACTCTATCCCCTGTAGGACTCACCTCATCACTTTGAAAAGGCTTTTCTGTATTTAAATCGTGACAAATTTGTTATGCTTGCATTTCTAGAGCATCTGAAGTCATGAAAATATCTTTCTTAATTTTTTTTTTTGTTCTTCAGCCTATATTTTAAAAGGAAAGGACAGGAGGGGAATGACCTTGTAGTGTAACAAGTGGCTGTCCTGAAGTAGCACTCTGTCCTTAGCCTGGCTTTGCTGTGTGCCTTGCAGCATTTGCTCTGAAGCCTGCATATAAAAAAGTAGCAGCTGCCTTGTGCTCTGCTCTGCTGCCAGTGAATGGGCTCCCTTGATAGCCTGCAGCACATCACGTTCCCCTGGGCTTGTTCAGGCCCACTGTTCTCCAGGACACTCCGTACAAAATCCATAGTGTCTCTGTGCTGGAGGTGAATGCATCTGGGTGTGGGAAAATCCTTCAGCAAAGCTGAGTGTTTCTCTGCCCCTGCAGGAAAGTTCTGGAATGATGAAAGCTTAATCAATTCAGTTTTGTATTGCAGAACAGTGTGAAACAGAACTGGAATTTGATCAGATATATTCTGAGTGTAGTAAGATAGTATTTGGCTTGAAACCCATCCATCAAAGCTGTTAATGTAATTAATCAAGTAGTTGAAGAGTTTAAGATGAAAGAAACAATTCTTTTTTGTGCTGCCTGTTTTAATCACACTGGAAAAAGTATTACTCTTCTCAACAAAAGAATTCTCTGTGATGGGCAGACTGAATTTGTTTTCATGAAGCATGGGACAAAAGGTTGTAAGTCTGGTTAAACGGAGAAAAAAGCCTTCCATCAATATTTATTCCTCTCTGTTTGTTCAGTACTCCTAGTAACACTTTCAGACGTAGTATGAAAGGGAAGTGTGGCATCTCTTATTACCAACTGTTTGCTGAAGAAGACAATATGAGAGGTGGATTTCAAAGAGGATGTTCAGCATACCTGAGTTTATAGGAGGAAATGCAGATGTAATTCAAAGGCCTCTTCAGAAACATATCACACACATTGTGCCCTCCCCAGAAGCTAAACTTTGATTTGACTGCCCCAGCTAGAAAAAAATAACAAGTGTATTACTATGTAAAATATATTTTTAAAAAGTCTGCTGCTTACAAATTTCCTTTTAAATATCCACGTTAAATGTCTAGTGGCCAACTCTTAGCTAAACTTATTTAAGAACTGGGTTCGCATACTGGGCTCTTCTGTGTCTCGTTGCAAATTGCTGAAGCTGTCACCAAGCTGGTTAATAGGTCTGACCTATATCATAGCATGAATGAGAAATGCCTGCCCTGCCTTAGGAAACTGTAGTCTTTTCCCAGTAAACCTGTTTTAGCTGCTACCTTTCATTAGATAAACTGAATATAAATTAACGTTATGACAAAACAGCTGGGCTTCCATACTTTTTGTGTGTTGCAGTCTGGTTTTCTTTCAGTTTAAAGTCACGCAGTGACTTGAGCCATGCAGTGTTGAGCCTTTTAACCTCATTACTCAGATCAGGACAAGATTTTGGCTTGTTTCTCTGCTGGTGTCTCTGAGTCAACACAGGCAGCCAGAGCACCCACAGACCCATAGCAAGAACACAAACAGTTAATTTATTTCTGTTACCTTGCCACCAGGGACATCCCTGAGGGAGCACCTGGTCAGAAGCACATCAGCAGAGACACAGGCACTGTTGCACTCAGTCCATGCTAGAAGGTCACTGTTGTGCTGTTCCCACAGGTTTATCCATGGTTATTCCCAGCTCCAAAGTCACTTATGCCATTTACAATCCTCCTGACCAGACTTCTGCTTTTTAATCCTTTCCTCCCAACAATGTCTAATAGCACAGCCAGTGGTGTTGCACAAAGAAAGGATGAATACAGAATGAGGAGGGAAACTTTTCCCACCACAGCTTTAAAGATGACTGCAGAGATGGAGTAGCCTTTAAAAAGAGCCTGCAGAACTGGAGAAACCTGGTGGATTTTATCATGAGATAGAATGTCATGTTGATATGTTCGACGTGTTTAGAATAACCTAGCACTGAGATGAAGTAGCAGCACATTTCTGAGGTTTCACTTGCAAGCTTCCATTAATGCTTTAGCATTTTGTCCAGCAGCTGGTTCTAGTTTGGACTAATCTCTTTTATTACTTGAACAAGATAGCTCCCTTGGAGAATGAACAGGCACCCTGGGTTTCCTTTTCACAGCACAGTGCTGGCTTTTGGAAAGGGCAGAACAGAGTTTTTCTCTGTCATCCCAAGCAGGGCTGCCTGGTCACACCCTCACACTACTGTGAAACGTCACTTATTTTTCAATGTATTTTACAATAATGTATCCTACAAACTAACATGATGCTTTGTCTGAGCTGACTTGGTGATGTTTTCTGCAGTTTTGGATGCATACACCTGGATTTTTCTTTCCTTTTTCCTTTGTCAGCCTTTTTTAGACTGAGTTCTTCCCACCCCCTGCTGTAGCATTCTGGAAATGTTTGCTTGCATTAAGCAATTAATAAAGGCAGAATAATGATCAATCTAGAAAACTTTGTTTTATCCTTCACTGCTCTGGGTATGATCTGAAGATAGTCCATGATACTGTGTGGAAATTTGGGAATTCCCATTCCAGATTTGGGAGTTGGACTATTAAACTCTTTCTTCCCACTTTTCCATACTTGATTACGTAAACTGCCTGTAGGGGCGCTCTGCCAATAATATAAGCTAATTTTGGGCTCAAGTTGAAACACATTCCCTGTACTGAGTCAGGATCTAGATGTAGGTAATTTTGGTAGGTGTCTTATAATTCACATTTGAATTTTCCATTTATTATTTCATTATCTTGCACTTAAACAGTCACAAGTATAATGTTTGTTCCTCAGAGAACTGCTAAATCATCCTCAGCGTGCTTTAAAATCTTATTTCATTTCAAAGTCTCGTTTTTGAAATGTTAAACTATTATCTAGGACACAATGTAAGTATTCCCTGTGTGAAGATGGTAGTCTTTTGAAAAAGAATTGTTCCTCTCTGGGATTGATAGTTATTAATCCTAACGCTAATGCTTTGAATCTTGTAACATTGGATTTACAGTGTTAGCCTAAATTTCCAAAGACCTCTACAACTTTTGCTTCTATAGGTGTGGAGGAGGAAGAGAAGCAAAAGAGGAGAATGTGTTAATATAATCAGGAATTGCAAGTCATTTTAAAATACTAATCTTGATCTGTTATCTTTGGATTTATTGATGCTTTTGCTTTCTTGCTGCAAGGGACAGCAATTTATTTTCTTTTGCACACCTTCTACTATATATTATTTTTCTTCTGTGTGATGGTGGAAGCGGCCATACTCTACATATAAGCTAATAACTTTCAGGCTGCAAAGTTGCTGTTGCCTGAGAATTTGAAACTGTGCCTTTCCCTGAGAATCTGAAACTGTGCCATTGCCTGACTGGGTAGTAAGTCCCAAGTCACAAAACACATGTTTATCCCTGTGAGAGGCTGGCAGCACAATTATCAAAAAGACAGGATGTCACTAGCAAATTTATAAAAGTACGTATCTATGTATTAACGCATAGTATGATTTCTTACCTTAAATAAAAACTGGCTAGGAATGGGGGAAATTATGAACAGCTAAAATGGGTTAATTATATTTCACATTCATTATGTATAAATGAAAAGCCCAGCATTATTCAAAAGCTTCAGTCAATTAAATCTTCATGAACTTAAAATTCTTATTGGTCCCTAATTAAATTAGGGGAATTACTGGCAAACTGAATTGGAGTTGATCTGTATTTAGGGACCTCTTGAACAAGGTCCCTTATCTATATAGTATCTTGCAAACACTGCCTTAAATCTACCCCTGTGATGCTTCCATCTCAGTTGATCTAATTCATGGTTTTAATTTTGTTTCCTTCTCATGGATTCTGTATCTGTGGGTCCCAAAGAAGGAATGATTGTTAGTTGCTAAAGTAAATCTTTCATTTTTGTGGTACTGTTAGGGTCTTAATGTGGGACTCTCTGGGCTTCTTGGTTATTAAATGAAAATGTAGTGTTTTCTAAGCTAGGCAAACCCCGAGAAGACATAAATAAGCAAGCCAAGAGAAAAAACTCACTATTCAAAGGTGATTAAATAGGAATTTGGCAACTATATCTAACAGTGCAATGCCAGGTTTTTCTAAAGTAATTGTCTCCTAAGTTCTGAATACGCATACACTGACAAAGAATGTACTCCCATCAACAAGACATTAACACTTATTGTTGCCTTAAGGCCAATATGTAGAATAAAAATTTAAGAGCTCCATTAAACAAGGTAATTCATACTTCTCCCTGGATTTAACAGCAGCTCTTGAGTATTTCCCATATGGATTTATTCCTTCTTTCATAAGAAAGAAATTAACATGGAGTTTTATTCCAGGATCAGAAAATATATAACTTAATGCTAAGTAGTTATAACTTAAAGTATAAGGGAACTTAGTTTAAATGTTGATGAGATCCCTAAGCAGCCATGATTGTTGCCATTGGGTGTCCGTTAGAAAGAGGAGACAAAGGCTCCAGAAATATCCCTTCATTCCAACAACCAAGTTGCTCTTTTTATGTACCTGCTGCTATACTATCAGAGGTGCAAGGCTGCATTTGAAAAGCTGACACACGGCTCTCTTCCAACATTTCCTGCCAATATAAATTAATGCTTACCATGAGACATACTTGGATGGTAAAAAAAGATGGTCCTATGAGAGATGCTTGAGGAACAACTGGGCAGTTCTGGCTCTTATACATCAAATCTAAGGGTATTTACAAAACAATCCATTATTGTTTCTTGCCAGACCCAGTGTTTTGTATGTCCATAGTGATAGCATCATATTTGTTTAGGAGGGAGTATCTCTTTCACGGGAACTGGTATGGAGAGGAAGATTAATCATTCTGCTAGTTAATTAAAATAATGACACTTAATGCTGTATAGTTTATTTCTTTTGTGAAGTTGAATGGATATTATTTCTCCCATTTTATCCACTACCATTTTCAAACCACAAAAGAGACATACTACCATTTATTTAGTTATTTAATATTTCTTTTCTTTGACTAGGAAGATATTAGGGTTTACCAAGGTGAAAGTATGGGGTTTGCAGAGCTTAACTGGATATTACTCCATCTCTTGAGTGCCTGGATCTTACATGTTTGGCAGCTACTTCCTGCCAAACAGAAAAGAGCTGATGCCAAAACTTATTCTTGACCAAGCTTTTCTGTAAATGAGATGATTGTGCTAAGCAGAGGACTGTCTATGAGTAGGAAGTAGGTGGCAGGAGCAGGTACCTAGTAAGTACAGCTCTTCTGTTTATAGTTGGCCTGGTGTTGTTAGCTGAGGGAAATAAAAAAAATCCTTTCTTAAGAGAAAGTGCAGAAACTGTTTCTGAAACAATGAAGAAGAGAAGATTCTCTAGGTTGGTGAGATGAAAAATGGGGAGTCATACTGCAGTCTGCAGTCAGGTACTCAGCAACAAGAAGGCCCTAGGTTTTAATTTCACTAAAATCAGAAAATCACTATTATTTCAAGTAGATGTGTCAGACTACATTTGACACTGGACTTCTTGCATATGTAAAACCATGCTGTATCCCCACGATCGGTGGTATAACATTTGTGTAAAGTTGATTCAAGAATACTTTTGGACTCTGATCTAGCCTCAAAGATCTTTTAAATGTACATCGTATTGACTTAATTCTTAATAGTGATAAACATTTCTGAAAGGAAAACAGTAAACCTGTGTTTTATTCATCTGTCAGTTTTTGTGGAGACCTCAGTCTATGATAGAGGTCCTTCTACAAGAAACATGAAAAAACTGTGCTGCAGGATATTTTAGGTCTCATGAATATGAATTTATTTTGTTAATGTTCTAGGATTCTAGGGATTACTATTATTTCAATGATGAATATTTCTTCCTCTTTCCTTGGGATATAGTTGTTTCAATTTTTTTTACATTTGGTAACATGCTACACCTTTCCCACTCATGAAAGATTACATTCACAGTGAAAATGTTATCGGTAATTTTCAGGAAGTATGATTTTGTGCTCTTCCTATGGGTCAAAGACATCCAGTTATAGAACAGAACAGATACTTTAAGGATCAGTCATACGTGTGAATGAAAACACTTGAAATTGTAGAGTTGAAATCTATCCATGTTCAGAAGGCCAATGTGTAATTTTTCCTCCATTTCAAGTTCAACCTCTGTCATTTTAAGCATTCTCTGTGATATAATGCTTTATTCTCAGAAAAGAAGGGAAGGAATAGTGAGACACTTTCACAGTACTATTTTTTCCATAGCATTCTTCTAGACTTGAATCAGTATCACTATGTGTCAATAAAAAAACCCAACCAAACCCAAAAAAGCTACTTTTACCTACAGATGAGTGAGAGACAATATATTTGGCCAGTGATCTTTCTGAATCAGCAAGAAGTTAAAACCTTCGTCTTTGTTCCCATGTCCACAAAGTCTTTGGGCCCTTGTCAGAAATGTATGTTGGAACAAAATTTTGATTTGCATATATGGCACTGTTGGCATGACTTATCTCTGCTATGTGTATAGCTTGTCTGCTGTATTAGTTCTGAAAATGTCAGAAGCTGGGATACTGAACACAGAATGAACTTGTCCACTTGGAAAATCTTGCTAGTCTTTGTCAGTGCTTCCTGTCAGACCCAATGCTGCAACAGCCTGTGTTTTTTTGGATGCGGAGACTGAGTATTGGAACATAAAACAGGCAAATGTATTAAAATCAGAAGGATTTGGGCCTTTTTGGTTTTAAACACACTTTCTAAAAAACCAAATATATATATATATATATAAACTATTACAGTGATATTAAATAATCAGTATAAAAATGGTAGAGGAACAGGATTGAACATGATTCCAAAATTTCAATGCCCAATTATTCAAATGGTTGCTGACAGCCTTGGGACTTACTTGCACTTGTTGAGCAAAGGTGGCATTGGCCCTCCAGATGTCACCACCACATTATGAAAAGATGGAATGAAACTGATCCCTGGATGCCTTTGTTATCAGTCTTGTCTGACCTTTCTGGGTGACTTGATCAGACCACTGCACTGGTGAATTGCCAGTCCAAGCATGGCTCTTCTGCTGGTTATGTGGTGGGAGACCAGATTAGAAAATTATTCAAATTACTAAAGTACATCTGTCTCTTGAGCAATAGGTTGGCAGATACAGACCACCTAATTAGAACTGTGAAAAGCTTTTAATAAATTTGGAAGTTTTTTAATATGGAAAATGACCCTGGGCATGCTTAGATGTGACCAGAAGGTTTGTCTTCAGTCAATGTCCATGATTTTGCGAGCAAATTTTTTATGGAAACATAATGAAGAGGGGTTATTTTTTAGGTGTTGGTAACAAGGCTCTGTGCTGTGTGTTGGCATGTGATAAATGACAGGTAATGGATGGAAACATTTCCACTATGAAGAACTCCAGAAGGAATTGGTTCATATATTAGTACTTGTAGTAGAGGCTTGTTAAAACTGCTGGAGAAAGGGCACTGAGTTCTGCAGTATTGTTGCTTGTTGCTGGGATTACTGCCTCACTGAGCAGGGCCACCATTCTCCTCAGGCTTGCTTTTTCTGGCAGTGTACATGCAGAAACTCTTCTTCCTGCCCATCTTCCCTTCTGCTAGTTTGAACTCCAGCTATGCATTGCTGATTCTACTCCCACCTATGCAGCCAGTGTCTGCATTTCTCTTAAGCAGCTGTCCCTGCTTTCAGATTCTGTGTCCTTTTGTTTTGTGCCTGAGCTCAGCCAGGAACTCTCCTTTTTATCTGTGCTGGCCTTGCTGGATTTCTGCAAAGTGGGATGAAATGTACTTGTGTTCTGGTAAGGCTGACATTGAAGTTTAGCCAGCTCTCCTGGGTCCTTTTGCCCTGGCAGGCAGTTTCCTATGGGATCCTTCCAAACAGGTCCCTGCAGAGGCTGAAATCTTCTCTTTGCATTCCAGGACTGCAATACTGTTGGTCCTATTCCCTCCTCTTGCTATCTTGAGCATCTGGATTTCCCCTGACCCACCGTATAGACCAGCAGACAACAGAGGCTCATGAGAGACAGCTCCTGTGACAGTGAGACTTCTCCCAGCTGCCTCAGGAAGGTTTTATCTGCCCCTTCTCCTTGATTATCAACCTGGTATTTCCTGGAGCACTGAATGACTGCTTTTCCTCAACAACAGGATTGAGAAATGTACCACTGGGCCCCCCATCTTTCACCCTTGCCAACAGGGTGTCCTGCTTTTTAGTACAGTGCACATGGGCCTTGTCTACTTATTAGATCCTGGGGTAAGGAATACGGGTGGGAATGAGTTTATAATTTCATAGTACATTTCTGTGGGGCAAGGTTGATATTGGTACTCGGACATGGTGGTGTTTTTCTTTCTTTTTTTCCTCTGCCTCGAGATTGATTCTCCTGTGCACTGTATGGCACGAGTTCGTGTACCTGTATGTCTCAGAGTATTCTTAGATAAGTGCTTGGGGGAGAGGGAGAGAAGTAGCAGGTAATCTTGGAGTCTTTCATCACAGAAGCCCTAGAGGATCCTTTTAACATAAAACTACTTGTACTTAACATAAAACATACAGTAAATGAAATGTTCCTTCAGGTAAAAGTGTGACCATTTGGGAAACTTACCTCATTCTATCACTTAGCTAGTTGCTCTACTGAAGAGGAAGGAATTGAAGGGGGAGTTGGTGTGATTAGCACATTAGCTTGAAATCTTGAACAGTAAAATCCTCATTTTCTTGGTCTTGTCTTTTCTTGTCTTACTTGACAAGCCTATATGAAATTGTCTTTATAACATTTTAAATAGTAGTAATCTTCCTTGGTTCTGAATATTTGCTTCAGCTGCACAATGTACAAATAAGCTCTGCCTTAATGTGCTTGAATAGACTTTTTTAGCTTAATGTTCCCTTCAGGGATTCGGATTCACAACTTTCAATCTTTTCTTCTTCCTACTTCTCTCTCTGAAAACATCAGCATCTCTTTAAGTATCTCCACTTTCTCCTCAGGCAGTTTGTCATGAGGTATTTCTTCTGGTCTGTGAATTCCCTTTAAGATAACTTTTTTCTTTCTTAGCCTCTTTTAGTTTTTTTGGGGGGTTGGGGTTTTTTTCACTTTATTTTATTCTCTGTTCCATGTCAGCTCCCTTGCTACAGCATTGACACTTTAGTGATGCTGCTGTTTGAAAAAAAACAAAACAAAGAAACAAAAAAAACCCACCCCAACAATAATTCAATAATGAACTCTGGAACACATAAGGAGCACTGTTCCTAACAATTGTCTCTTCTTTTCTAGCAATTGGGAAATTGAGCCTGGATAAAGGAAGAAACTTTTTAGGGGCTGAGGCTCTGATATTGCAGATATCTCCTTCCAGTCTAATTTAAAGCATGCTAGTGGTATTGCTGACATGCTGATGTTGGGCATACGTACAGTGCTTGCAGGGTCAGGAGCCTCCAAGCTTTTATTGAAAGAACTTGTCAGACCTTTTCTAATTATTCATAATCAGAAAAAAAAAAATAAACAACAACAACAAAAAAAAACAAAAACAAACAAACAAAAAAAATCACAGAAAAAACAGATAGAGAAGAAATTGCATAAACTGAAGGGATTTCCTAGGAAATTATTAGGTTCAGTCAAGTTGTGCTGGTGTCATTTTAGAGGTCCTTAAGGTTTTAGAGACATATTCTTTACATGAGGAAAGATATCTGTCTGTACATTGGTAACTGGAAATAAAGAGCACTGTTCTGGTGCGTTGTCCTAGCAGTCCATGAGCATTAGTTTATGCGCTCATTTATTTCAGTAATAAAGAGTATAAAACTACCTTCTTCATATGACTGGTATAAATGACAAAGTAAAAACTGGTAACAAATAGTTTTTTTAGGACACCTGCTTTTCTTTATTTTTCCAGATCACCTTTGTCTATCACTCCTTACAGTCTTCGTTCCACTCCCTCTGTCTTACACCAGCATCAGAAAATATTGCCAACAGTTGGGAACCTTTTTCTTTTTTTCTAGTTTCAGGAACATTTTAGTACCGTTCTTTTCCATCACTAAGCATGATAAAATGCTGTAGTAATACCAAAATTATGGGTTTATATTTGCATTGGCTTATTTACACTCATTTGTCATGCATGTTAGGCTCCTCTTCCTGGAGATGAAGTCAACAAATGTTGTTATCCAAAACAGTTGGTGAGTAAGTATTTTGGAACGATTTTTTAAGCATCAAATACCAAACTGACATATTTTAGGGAATGTTGAGGAGCAGAAAACGGTTGGTGTTCTTTACTTAAGAGCTGGTTGTTTGCTTTTATTCCAAACCACCTGCTTGCTGACTTTTTCTATCCACTGTTAAAAAGTATTGAGTTTATTATGATCTGATCAAAGTGATTTTGACTGTCACAAGTAACATCATAGAGGGAGCTGGGTATCATAACACTGGTTTAATATAATAATAAAAGTACTGAGGTTTTTGTTTGGTTTTTTTCAGTGGTGGTAGTAGAGAATCTTATGCTTCTGACTTGGCTTATCAATTTTTCCATTATAAGAAGTGCTGTTTGCCATTTTTTGGTATTCTACTTGGTCAAGGAAAACTCTGCCTGCTTAGTTTGCTAAGCTTTTCTCTCCATCCTCTTTTCCTTGAATTAGTGTCTAGTTTCTCAGAGTTGTGCTTTTGCCTGTGCAGAACACCCTCGTTGTAAAACACAAACTAAACCACGGTTCTGAAGTAAACATGCAGTACCTGCAAATTTGCCTCTAGCCTAAAGATGTACCCATGGAAATTTAGAAACTTGAGGGGACTGGAGATAGGACTAGAATGTTACATGAACCAGGTGCATGGCATGCTCAGCCAAAGGAGAAGAGATGGTCGTCAGGCAAAGGGTTGGTAACAAGGAGCACAGAGAGTGCTCTGATGCTAAAGTTAGCAATGAGCCAAGCAGGAGAAACAGGAAGCTTCTGGGATGAGAGAATCCATCAAAGGACACGAATACAGAGATGCCACCTTCAGTTGAGGAAGTCTCTTGCAAGCTGAGGGAATACTTGAGGAAACTATTTTCTCACAGCTGTTGTTTGTTTCGTTGTTTTTTTTTGTTTTGTTTTGTTTTTTAATTTGCTTCCCCAGCTAGTCTCTACAGTTTGTCATGGGAGGCAGCATACTGTGCTGGATAGATTTTTGAACTGGCCTTTATGGCTATTCTTGTGTGTATTTATTTTCTTATTTGCATTTTAGTAACCTCACCCTGAGACAATTAGTTTCCACAGGCATCTCCTCTTGCCAGTGAAAGAAGAGGCCACAGCTCAGGTGAAGTTTGGTGTTAGTTCCAGAGTGGGAAGGAAATTGAAACCATTTCTACATTTTCACTGACGACTGGGGAAACATAGAGGGTTTAGTTTCCTTATGCTAATGCATTCTGTGAATATCCACTGTGGTACTTCCCCAAATTGCTTACAATTTAATTTGAAGCAATGCATAACAATTGACTGTAATAAACAAATAAGAGGAATGATGAGAAATGCAAGAACAGAGGTGCCTGTAATAAAATCATTACATGGTTCCAAGTGACTTCTGTCATTGGACTTGGGAGCAGAATGAGGCATTAAAAACTAAGCAGTATGAAATGTAACATTCCAGCAAATTTGAAATCACTGTGGGAGTACTGACTCTCATTCAGATGTGGATTTTATGAAGGGTGGTTATTTCTGCGCTGAAACTCATAAAACAAAATGTTTTAAAATATTTGTCTGTTTTAGTCTTTTTATATTGCAAGGTCAATGTGTTGGTCTAAAACGTTAACAAAATAGCTATTTGGCTCTGAAAGCTCCTTTTTACTAGAACAATTCACAACTCTGTTGTGTGGTGCTGCTCTTTGTGCTGCAGCCCTCCAAGAACAAAAAATACTGAGAAAAGAGAAACTGCTTGAATAAAGGAATTCTCTCATGCTTTGCCAGACCGAGTCACTCAGAACATTAAAAAAATAGCCACTAAATTGGTAGAAAAGAGCTGCCATCCTATGTGTGTGCATATATACATACACAAAGATTGTGAGTAGCCCTCAAATTGTTTGGGCTACTGTTTATAATACAGAAACGAGAATATTCCTTCTTTATAGCCTCAGTGTGAAAGTAATTACCTCCAAATCTTCAAATTGCACCTAAATCACCCAAGGGAGCTACACCAAGATTGCGCTTTAGGTCCTTTTTAGGTTGTTTGAATGTTGTGCAAACTGGGAGTGGTTCTTAACTGTCCATTTGGGTTGAAGTTATTAGAGGAACTTCAGGAAATGAAAGGTTGAAGTGTGTTTTTTCTCCATCGCTGTGGAGAAAAAAAGCCCAAAAGATTTAAATGAAAGCGAGTTCTAATACTCAATCATAGACAAAATATTGTATATGCAGACCTGTATGTATGCAGTTACATATACAGATGAATGTACAAGAAAATCTGGAGTGAATTTCACAGATCTTGGGAACAAGGGGAAACATCTGAGGCTTTATTGCTGCAGTTCAGCTTTGCTGAGCATTGCAAATATAGAATGTTGAAAGAAAAGCTAATAAGATGATAGCTGTTGGCAGAAGAGGCTCACATTTATCAGCAGTTTCAATTAGAATTAGGTACTGCACTAACAAAAGTCATAGCAAATGTGAAGATCAAAGAAGTGACTTGATTTACAATTACCTCTGTGCCAGTGATGTGTTTATCAAACAATTCAGATACAGTAATGAATAAAAATACTAATGTGAAGGGAGAAGCCAGATCAAACTTATCTCCCAAGTGTAGTGTACAAATGTTGAATGAGAGAGGAAAGAAATAAGGGGGAAGAATGGGAAACTTGTGGAAGCTGAAACCAGATGTCATAATTTAACATCAGTGTTAAGATTCACGATGCAGGAGATGATGGAAAGAGTGTCATAGTTAAATGACATTAGGTCTTTACCTCTAGAAGTTAATCATAACCAGATCTCTGTTCTTAAACAGTAATCCAAGTAGAGAAGAAATTGCTGGTACCAGTAAGAAATATTGGAACAGTAGGCAGTGTAATTCCAACACCTGATTCTGGGAAGATCAGAGAAAGTTTGACAGGGAATAACTTAGAGCATTTGTGCCCATTTTGTTCAGAATATGAAAGATCATTCATCCATCTCTGTTGAAAATGTCATTAGACTGTATGGCAGGTGGCAGAGAAATCTGAATGTCAGTGAAATAAAGCATAAGAGATTTTCCTGGTGAGGCATGAAGGTTGTCATCTGTAAGTCCTGTTTCTTCGAGCTTCTTCCTTTATCTTTGGAAGAGAGGAGAGGATAAAAAAAGTCTAATGGAATAGAAGATACTGGGTTATTTCCAAAGATCTTATGCAACTGTTACACTATTGATACTTGAAAAAATAATGCTCCTGTGGATCTTTTTGTGCCTTTTGCAAGAGTCAAGGAGGTCTGTCAGGAGAGACTGATCTGCAACTCTGAGGTTTCAGCAGGCTTCCTGAGAACTCCCCTTGCTACAGAATGTGTGTTATTATCTGTTTATTACCTTGTTTGGATGACACTTTCAACTGGCTTCCCCTCAGCATCTCTTTAATGCCAGAACACTTCTGAAAGAGACTTTCAGGCTGTGACAAACTTACCTGGGTTTCTTGGCCATGCCTATGATATGATGGTTTCCAGCACAGCTAAAAATGAATGCAGTAACTGCTTGTTGTTTGGGATGTTCGCAGCAAGTTGGACTGGCTGCAAGAGAGGAAATGTGAATTTGAATTGAGGCAGATAAAACTTTGAGGTTACATAATTAAAAAATGGCACTTGTCTGAAATTGAACAAGTCTTGAGACATGCATTCTGGTTTGGGGGAAAAAAAATAACATTAACAAATGATGTGAGGTAGACTTCATTGTGACTGAAAGCAAATCATATAGCTGAACTTTGGTGTGTAGTACCAGTCTGGAAACTCCAGGGTGACTGGATAAGTCCAAGTTCCTTGTCTCAAAAGGGAGCTCCTTTGCCACCTGCAACTGTCCCGTGAGGCTTGTCCTGAATACAGAGCATACCTAAAATTTCATTATTAGTCCCAGCCAATGACAACACAATGTAAGAGTGAACACAGAGTCAGGAATACAAAAGAACTTCATAGAAAATTGTGATTTTTTTTTTTTCTAAGTGAAGGACTTTCACAAATCTGCTTTTGAAATTTGACATAAATGCTTATCTGGGAGGCTGCTTTGTCAGTATTGCTTTCATCAGAATGTTAGCATACAAACCTGCTTTTATATATTTTCTGAGATTTTGCCTCTGCCTAAGCAAGTTATTTGTGATTATCCTGCATTCAGTGAAGATTCTGATGAAATTGTTAAATATTGTTTCTGTTGTCTGTAAAAGGAAAGAATCAGTTTGAACAGGCCAGTAGCTCATTGGAGTTCATGTACCTTAGCCACTTAGGTGCTCTTGTAATCTTTTAACATCTGAAATAGAAAAAAGTATCAACTGTCATAAGAAAATTTTTAAGGAAAGATAATGAACTTATTTTTGTTTTCATGTGAAAATATTTGAAGTTTACTTCATAAGTGAAAAAATAAATCTATATTTTTAAAATTCTTTCTTGATCCAAATGTAAGGCACCTTCAGTATTCTGTCAGGATAAGGGTGGTTTGCTGATTTTGATTCATCAATGCATTAATAAGCTCTTCTTTCTTTTTCTCCTTGATGAATTTTTAGTTTGCTTATTTAAAACAGGCTATTTTATTTATTTGTTTTCAAGGTTCTCTGTAGTGAATGGTGCAAAAATGTATTTAATTCCTGCCCATGGCAGGGACATTAGAATTAGATGACTTTTAATGTCCCTTTGAACATAAATCAGTCTAGGATTCTATGGTTCGTGTCAGCTGAAGTGTTAGATGCCATTACCTATTTCCCATTGAAGTCTGAGATACTCCCTACAAGAATGAAGATTTTTTTTTTTCAGGAATATTTGATCTGTGCTCTATGAAGGTGAGTTTTATAACAATACTTCTCACAAAGATTGTTTACCTTAGTTCCTGAGATGAAAGAAAATTTGGGGAGGCAAATAAAATTTGGGGATGTAAATTAAGTGAAATACTTTAGTGAAACAGAGTAAATCCACTATTGTTTCCTTTTGTTGGCCTAGAACATTTTTCTGTTTTGTTCCGTTCTCTGAAATATACTCCCATATAGCTGTTTTATCTTCCTCGGCCATATTCTTTACAGAGATAGAGTACTTACATATATTTCCTATTTTTATAGCTCTTTGAATTCTAGAAGTGTACTGTAGTATTTTGATCTTTCAAAATTCTCCTGTTTAACTGATAGAATCTTTCCCTGATGATTTTTAGAAAGTTATTCTAGTTTCTCAATTACAGTTGGTATAGTAATCTTTTGGCATGCCCAAAAGTTAAAAATGGGCTGATGTTTGGCTTCAAAATTTCTACTGGAATTGCTTCCCAATGCCTCATTCTTGCAATACAGGTTATGATAGAATTGAAAAATAATGTAATGCTTGGCTTTTTAAGTTTGAAGAGCCAGCTGTAAAGAGAAGTGGAGGGAGTGCTTTGAAGAATAAGAGCAGGATCTCTTATGGCAGCTTTCTTGCACAGTACTATTTGTTGCTGCAGAAATGAGGTAAGAAGACAGCTGTTTATGCAAATAAAATGTCTCACAAATCCACATGAGAAGGTGTGCACAACACTTATAAGACAGAAATGTTTCCTCATGCTCATACGGCGTCTGTTTCCTGAATAAATCCCACACCAGCCTAAATTCCTGTCTGCCAGCTTGTGTTAATGAATATGGAACTTGCTGAAAAGCCAAAGCGTAATGAAAAAAAAGAGCATAAACATTGCTTTTAGTTTGGAATGGATGCATGACTAATCCAAATTAGACATACAGCACTGCCCATTTCAAAGGCCAGGCTCTCTGGCTAGCTTTGCTTGTTCACTTGCTCTAAAGAGAAAAACAAAAATACACTGAAAACTTGGTTGAATATAATGGAAAGAGGAAGAGAAAAGGATAGAATTGGATTATAAAACCTGAGGGAGAAAATCCCTACTAGAGAGGTGCTGTTGTATGTATGTTGTTTTGATGTCCAACTGTAATATTAATATTTTTAGAAAGCTCAGTATTCCTCCTGGCAGAAGTAGTATGGCCTATGGCATCAGGGATTTGGTGAGGTTTGTTGGTTTTATTTTCCAAGCACTGGTCGTAATGTCTAACCATTTCATTTGTGAGGGATACAACACAGCTATTTCTGTCTACTTTACTTTAAGTACTGTTAAGTGTAAATAATTAAATAACAAGTTGAATTTCTCCTAACTGGCTTCTATATAAACATTCCTATGAGAAAAGGGCCCAAATGATTGGATGCCTTATGATGGTAGAGGATATGGAAATTTGTAAGTTGGTGTTGCCACGGTTGCACTGGTTGTTGTGCCTATGAAGTTCCCTGATTTCTGAAAGTCAGACTAATTTGTTGGACTTGGGCAGATCTTCTGCAATCTTTATAGTTTTAAGTACTACATTTCACCATGCTGGCTTCCAGACATGAAAGAAATAGAAGAGGAGCTCTTGCTCCTCTGACTTTGACTGAGTGAATCCTAATTTTTATTTGCATGAGGAAATCACAGGGCTGATTATTAGCTCTTGGTTGCTGAAATCTGTCTGTAGAATGCATCGTTACTTTATTGTGCTTTGGCAGTGTCTGCTTTCTTTATTTTAGGGAACAGCTGAGGAATCTGATTATATTTTATAATTTCATTTTAACCTGTTGGCAAGCTGAGCTGTATGGCAAATAAGACTGCAATCTAGAAATAAAAATTTATTTGTGAAATTTCATCATGATTTTGTATTGTATACATGGAGTTGGCCAGTAGTAACTCTTGTAGCTGAATTTCCTATAGGTAGGAATATAGAAAAGTATGTAACTAATCTTACATAGAATTGAAAGTTTCTATAAGTTCTCTTTAGTTTTTCCCAGTTTCCTAAGAGTGGCTAAAAAAAAGCAAAAAAAAAATTAATCTTGACAGACAAATACACATATAGAGAAAAAATAGCTTTGAGCTCCAAGTGCAAGACTTTCTTTGGACACTCAAATATGTGTTATTTCATTGCTTAGGAAAGCAAACTAATCCCTCCTAGAAATTCTATTATGTGGAACCGAATTGCTACCGATACAAGTCAACAGCAATTTTGTAGCTGTGGAAACCAATCATATTTATTTCTGTCACCTACAGTATGTTCCAACTGACTGATGATAGTAGTACTCAGTCCTTTGCGAGGACTATCTGCTGTAATAAGGGTGAAAGATAAACCTCTGAAAGCTATTGACAGAATATTTGTAACAAGAAGATGATAAAACTCAAGAATTTGGGTTTCGTTCCAACTTGCTCTGGAAATGTGCTCTTGTGACCTATGCTCTACATCTTCCTTCCTCAGAGGTGGCTGTTTCTGAAAGATATATTGGTGATTATTCCTTTTTCACTGCAGTGGAATGAGGGGAAAAACACATGTGAAGAATAACAGAGATGGCTTTTTGTTAAGTTCCAGTGCAGGTGTTACAAAAGTGACAGCATCAGTCTCTTTTAATTTGAGAGGTAGTCTTACTGAGATCCTACAGATCTGGGATAGAACAGATACAAAATCTGACAGGATTTAAAGTGACTTGGGTTTTTTTCCTGCTAAGCTCAGTAAATGACATCTCCTTAGCATGTGAAAATGGAATTTTTTCAGTCTTCATTTCATCAACTGTGGCGAACAAATCTATGCTGAATTTAGAAAGTGATCCAATCTTAATATTAAAGAAAATTATGCTAAAATATTCCCAAGCTTACTACTACTAGAAAATGAATTTTGAAAATCTAGAATGTTAATGTTATTATGACTTTAGGAAGGCACAATAACTGTAGCCCACAAAGATAAGAGCTAAATAAAAAATTCACAAAATAAGAGAGGGAGAAAAAAAACCCAACAAAACAACAACAAAAAACCTCCAACAAAAACAATCCCAGTAACCCTGCAGCTTTAATTTCTAATGCTAACTTATTGGTGAAATAAGCCACTCATGAGATAAATCAATCCCCTCTGACAGCTGCCAAATTTCTACCCATGATTTGCTGTTAAAGATACTACTTTTAGGAGACTTTCTGGTCACCTGCTCCTAGAGGGCCTTTTAAATATAGCTTCAGGCAATCTTTCATTGTACAGAATACATAAAAGAGTGACTAAGAAGGATGTATGTGGTAGGACTTGCTACCTGGAGGAGACAAAGATTTATTAAATTACAGTCGCTGCTAATTTCTGCTTCAGAAGAAAGTCTAATTGGAAACAAACAAACAAACAAACCACAAAACCAAAACCAAAACCAAAACCAAAAAAAACAACAACAAAAAACAAACAAAAACAAAAACACCACAAAAAAAAACAACTAAACAAACAACAAACAAACAAAACAAAACAAACAAACAAAAAAAAACACCAAAAAACCCCCCGCACCCAACAACAACAAAAAACCAAAACCAACCAAAAAACCTGACTTCCTTATATACAGAAGCTTGTGAAAAGTCTACACCAGTTATCACCTAAGGATAATCAAAGATTAGTGTTGCCAGGGGTTTGCATTTCCTCCTTTTTCCACTTTGAGATCAAAACCTGTTATTCCTTTACTCATTTACTTGGGAAAATTACTATCGGCTACTGCTTCTCTATAAGGAGAACTAAGTTTAGCAGTGTCAGGAAAAATCACAAGGATCTTGTGGGCTGGTGAAAAGGCCCTTCCCCTCCTCCAAGGAGACTCCTTTGACATCCAAGCAGTAGCAAAATACTCATTCAGAAGCTAAATTAATTTGGCAGCAGAGGTTTATCCTGGCATAAGAACCCTGTCAAAGAATCCTGAAGAGCTAGAGTTTATGAAGTCAGATGGTGACTTGTACAGCTTGAAACAGGGTCTTAGGGAGGGGTGTTTTTTGGGCTTTCTTCAGTAAGGAGTAACTTTGAGGCAATATTGACCAACAGGCTTTTTTTCCCTTTTTTCTCTAAACCCATCTGGTAGCAGTGCATCTATCTCAGTTCCCTCAGTAACGCTGCTAAGGACTTGTGTACACTGTCATCAGAATCATGGATTAGTAGTGAGATTCAATCAGGTCCTCGTATTAATGATTTTCTGCACTGGAACAGCTGCTGCCACCCATGGAAACCCTATGGATTTTTTCCCCAAACTTTTTTGTGTAAAGCCTCCTGCTTTCTCTTGGAAAAGAAAAAGAAAAAAAACCAAAACAAAACACAAAACACAGATGGCATGGTGACCACTGATATTTTGATATTTTAAGACCTGCCTTGTACTTGTGACTGTCTAAATCCCTGAGTGTGGATTGTGACTCACAAAATAAACCCCTGCAATGGGAGAAGGCTCAGTGGAGAGGGACAGGGTAATGTGCCCACTAAACTCAGGGAATAAGGTTAAGAAGCTGAGTATCCCAACAGCAAGGAGACCAGAGGGTGGCCTTTGTTTTAGATAAACAGCTATCAACATCTGAATGGATCACCTAGAAATGCAAATGTCTCACTGAAACAGCCAGACCTGCAGAGGGGCTGTAAATACATCTTTGTCTGACACAGAGTATGAAAACTAGATAACTATTAGAGCAGCAGGTTTGAACTGGTTTCACCTGAATATTCCTTCCTGGAGACTGGGGATAGTAAAAGTTATACCTTTCACACATGGAATGTCTGAAAGAAGCTGATGAGGGTTTATTGGGCTTTTGCAGTAGTAAAGGTGGATAATTGTTGGAGACCGAAGTGTTTCAGTAGACCAGATCTTTGAATTAACAGAGGGACTATCAACTGAGTCCCTCATGCTTTTTGTCACCTAGAATTATAAAGTGCCTCAGCAACTTCTCAGAGTTATGGAGAGAGGTTTTTGCTGGCTTGGAAGTGACTGTAAACCCCTGGTTTGTCACCTGCTTCTGTACAGTGGCAGTTCTACAGTGTGCTGTGATGAAGGAAGGCAGCATTCCAGTCACTCAGTGAGACATTCCTTTAATTTAAGCATTGAAAAGGGCAGTATAGAGGTTATTTATTTAGTTGACACAGTATGTAAACTTGGTTGGGGGGACTCAATTTGTGCTGCTGCCTGGCAAGGTAGCAAACCTCTCTCCTAAGAATCATCATGAGGTTTCTTGGCCAAGTTGCCCTTGTGTGTATAATCATCTCCTTGACACCTCTATTAAAAAAAACAAAATTATTTTGAAAAGAACAAAATAAATAGATGAGACAGGGAACTGATTTTATTTATTTATTTATTTATTTTTTCTGAAAGAAGGATAAAGCGAAAAAAATAGTTCTATCTTCAACCTATCAAATGGCTCAATTCAGACAGGGATAAGAAAGATGCTGAGCTAGGTATGTTGTTCTTGAAGAGGTGCATAGGAAACAAGGGCAATAAGCTGTATCTTCTTAATAACAGAATACTTTGAACCATTAAGAAGAAAATTTAGCAGTTAAACACCTGGGTATCAGTTACTAGATATTGCACTTACTTGTGGTTATCCAGATGTATTAAATTATGAATCCATTTCCAAAGAAAGATAATTAAACCTGTGTTGGATACTGTGCACTCAGATTATTTAATAGACGGGTCAGACCTAATTCCTAACACACCAGAGCTGATCTGTTGATTTCTATTCCAATACTTATTTTATTGAATAGCTTGCAACACTATCCAGGAGTGGCACATATAAATATATGTACTGATTTAGGCACTGTATTGCAGCTCTTTGCAGACTTTTGTAAGGACATTCATGTGAGACTGAACTAGACAGGTGTTGCTTTGACCAGTTAGAATCTGTGATTTTCTACAACAGCTGTGGCAGATATTTCATTCACCTCTCTCCCCCTTATTATATTTACTTGATAGTTAGGGAAGGATTTGCCCTTGGAATATTGGATAGTGATGTATTTTTATCTCAGAAGAAGTCCTTTAATGAGAATAAGCTTTTAACAGAAAATCATTACTTAAACAATTTTAGAGCCTTGTGCTATCTGTTGGAACTGAAATCGATATGCCAGGACAGAGATACTGAAATTAAGTGCAAACTTGATTTGAGTATCATATTAATTTCCAGACCAACACTTCAGAGCTCTTTAGCTAACAAATTATTTTTAACTAAATGCTTTTCATTGATATTTTTATAATGTGTTTTCCATGTATTTTCATTGCATTTATATATTGCCTTCACAAAGAGAAAATTTGTATTTTGCAAACACATAGCAAGATTAAACTGAAATTCTACCTTTAAAAAAAAAAAAGAAAAAAAAGAAAAAAATACCTTAAACAAGGTCTTCTTCTTAAATCTCCTATGGGCAATAATTAAATCAGCATAAAATAAGCACTTTATAGGAACTATACATGTCATATGGGTTACTATGATGACACAAAAGTCTAATTTACCTGCATATTCCAAGTGTTAGGCAGATATATTTTACAAATAATTTAGTTCTAAGCTTTTATGTGGCATCTTAAAGGTGACTTAGTCCTCTCTTTGTCACAATCTTTGCACAATGTAGTCGTGAAGGGAAATTTTTCAGTTCTCTCTTAAATAGGTACAGATTTATTTCTTCTTTGTTTTTAGCATGTAGTGCTCTTGCATTATTAAAAAGTGATATAATTCTATTAAGCGTGATTATAAACCACAACGAACTAATTCCAAGACTTCATCCTGCTCAATGAAATCATGTCCTAATTTTCCCTGCTCATCACTTAAGGCAACTTGAAATGGTTCCAATGTGAACGACCTCCAACAAATCTCAAAAGTCAGGAAGGTGAGGTTGAGGCAGACAAAGCAAATGGCTGGACATATCCAGCAAAATGAGGCTCAGGAGGGAAAATATCTGCATGTATGCGTGGTTTTGTTTTCTTTTTTGAGAAAAAAAGATAAAACAATCTTAGACTTTAGTGTACTATTGCGTACTATTTCAGAGATACTACTGCTATGTATTTTAAGTGATTATTTTCTTTTTTCTCCAAAATATTATTAATGTTAAATCTGTAATTTAAGAAAGTTACAAAACAGATTACTGGTCTTGCCTAGATTGTTTTTGGCATCATTATTAGTAATTTGGTCATAGATTAGGTGAAAATTGCATTTTTAGTACGTGCTTTTTTTGTGTTTTTTTGTTGTTTGTTTGTTTGTTTGTATTTTTGGTTGTTTTTTGTTTGTTTGTTTTGGGTAACTGAGCAAAAAGTAGTTCTGAATTTCCTGAAAGAAATAATGGAAATTTTGACCAATAATATTTGTTATCATTATTTTACCCAAACAGAGACAAAATGAGAATCCTCTTTTTAAATTGCTTTTAAAATTATTATTTATAAAATAATTTTCACTTTTAAGGGGAAAAAATGTAGACGCAGAAAATTTTATTTAAATTTACTCTTTGGAAATTCATAGCCTCTGTGCTTGTCACAATGCTGGTTTTTGGGGTTTTGGGGTTTTGTTTGTTTTGGTTTTTTTGGGAGGGGTTCAGACAAAATTCCTGGGAGAAAGAGTTAGGTTCTGTACATACAATTAGTTTTAGTAGGAGCTGAAATCTTCAAAATAATGATGAGACATCTTTTATTTTATTTTAGTATAGCCTTCATATACCTGTGCTTGTTAATTCTGTGTTCAGACTTCTATAAAATTTTTTAACCTAGCTGATACTTACATGTTAGCTTATATCTCATATGGCTGGTGTTTGCATTTCATAAATGCTTGTTCCAGGACACAGTTTAGTGCCTTGGCTGTTATTTTTATTGTGAATAACTTCAGTCAATTATCCACGGAATAACTCAAGTTAATGTAGGAACAAGCATTTAAGTTCATGAATAATCTTGTTCTTCAAGTGAGTACATGTTTAATATTTCAGAACACTGTTATAACATTTGTTACAAGCAATTCAAGCCAGGCTATGAAATCAACTCCTGATAAGCACTTCATGCTAGAGAACTAATTTTAGAGGATGTCCTCTCTTGCAAAACACTCTGTGCATCTTTCCCGGTGTTTACTTTGCACCCAACTGCTAATGGCAACATTCCAATGGATGTTTGAGCTGCCCTTTCTCTGCTCCATTGCCACTGTGAATGGACCAGACTGGCTTCTAAATTCTCAGAGTTAATGAGGTTATAATTGCACCACAATTATGGTCTCAAGGACGGCTCAGACCTCCTCGCAGTTACCCATCTAACCTGCCTAGAGGCTGATAAAAGTGTCCCTGGGGCACTGCAGTGTGGTGTGCCTGCCCAAAGCTGCCTGGAAAGCTCCCCAAAAAGCAGTGGCACTAGACTCTCCCCAGCTCACTGCTGCGTGGCTTCTCTTGTCGTTCCAGCCTCTCTCTTCAGATGGAGGAAATGTCTCTTGGTGCTAGCAGAAGCAGGAACTTCCACCTCTAGTGTTTATGTTTTTCGTATGTGAATTACACTTCTGTCACTCTTACAGAGTTGAAAAGCTGCCTTTCACTCGTTCTTGCTAGCAGAATATCACATGTGATGCTTCTCAGCATAAGACTGGTGCTGCTGATTTGTTTCTTCAGGTTGATCTCTGTTAGATTATAGATATGGTTTGCTTGGTCTGGTTAAGCTATGTCACATCCTACCTCCCTGCCCCAGAGCTCCTCTGATCAGTTGTGCATCACAGCTGAAGGTGTTTAAAATGCCCACCTGGAAGGACTTAGAAACTTTGTGTGACTCTGTAATTATTTGCAGGCATACATGGCTGTCATTTAAACCTCTTGGGAAAACGAAAGGCAGATGGAGAACTCTGAAGTGCAGCTCTGTTTTTAGCTGATAAATTATATCTTAATTCTAATAGTGTGCACCTTAGGAAAAAAAAAAACATCCAGAATTTAGTCTTATAATTTGGAAGCTGGTTTTTTTTTTTTCCTTGAATTGGTGATGATCAGGAAACTAAAAAACTTCATGTAGAAATCAGTTAATCTCTGTTCACACTGAGCAAAGTTTAGCTAGGTATTAGAACTCCAGCAGGCTGAGTGTGAAAGAGCCTGGGTTTGGTAATAACACCAAGACAAGCATCAAGATAATTGGAAAATGATTTTTTCCTTCAAGAAAGGTAAATCTTAGTGAATTTATGATATTAAATGTCTGGTTTAATGCTACAGGCTTGCATGGATTTGATATGCTTTGGGCTCAGGATGGTGCATTTTAATTTTTAGTTAATGAGACTAAAGACTTCAGAAACTTAGCTGATTTAATGATAAAGATGCTCCAGTTTGTTTTGGCATTGTCATATCACATACAAGCCACCAAAGGAGCCCTTCATTTTGTTTAGGTAGATTTGTTTGCAGTAAGCATGATATTTTCATAAGATATGATGGTGTAAAAAAAATTTTTATTATAAATCTTATTGCTACAAGCACAGCTTTTTTTATTTATATATTTGCAGCAATTATCTTTCACTAAATAATTAGAATTATAATTTATATCATTATAAAACAGAATAGAGACAAAATTTGAGAAAGCATCTGCATTTTCTGTTCAAGCCAGTTATCCTTAATTGTGAAAGGCACTAGCTTAAAATTAGGTCTACAGTGTACAGATTAAAGCTACCACTGATTTGAATGCCTTTTTGTCTTGATAGCTTGCAGTAAATCTGATAGAGTTACTAACATGTATTTCCCCAGAAGGATACTCAGTGTGAGCAATAATGTCTCATTTTCTGCTGGACATGCTGTATACTTAAATGCATAATTCATGAATTGCCTATAAAATGAGATACATTTATTAATGTCGAAGTAATCATAGAAAGAAATGCTATATTGCATCAAATACAAAGTATAACATCAATGTTTCTACTGAGTTGCTGGTTTTTTTCTCCCCAGAAAGAACAAATCATTGCTTCAAATATAACTCTCCTGCCAGTTATTAATGCTAGCAATATCAGCTATTTTCAAAGCTAAAACTGATTTGAGCCTCTTCCAGGGCTCTGCTGCCTTTTCCAAATTTTGTAGAACTTTTTATCTTTTTAAAATTGTTTTACCTTTTTTATTTTTCACAAAACCAGGTTAAGCCACTTTTTCCACTTTAGTAAGTGCCTTTTGTCTTATCAGAAATACTCTGCACCCTTTCCACTTGTGATCAGAATTGATTATTATTATTGTTCCTTTTTTACTTTAGGCAAAGCATAAGGTGTTCAGAATTGCCATGCAAGTACAACAGGGTGGGTAGGTACAGACAGAGAAGTGCACAATTTGCATCAAACTTATGAGTCAAATAATTATGGTCATGATCAAGTAGGGAAGGGGACATCATGCCCTGTCTGTATGCAGATAAATACGTTTGTGTATTGCTCTGATGTTAAAATGCTTGACTCAGTGATCTCTTTTCTTTTATTGCTGCTGGGCTGGTAGAGTGAGGGATTTGAAGCCTGTGTGATGCTGCCCATCCAGCAGACTCTCTTATGAGGATGTTCATGCAGCCAATTTCTCTGTCAGGTGTCTGTCAGGATTTTAGCCCACTGCGCTGTAGGTCTCAAGCTGGGTGTTGATGGATATTGCTTTCATTGAAATTAAAAGATTGGAGAAAAAAAAGCCCCATTATATTGATTTTTCCTTTCCAAACACTTTTATATTATCCAAGTAACTCTCAGGTTTTAATTTCAAAGGTCTGGCATATTAAAATAGCATAAAAATGTGAATTGAAATAAAATGTTTTCCCTTATTAAGTCAGTAACATTTTATTGATCAAAAATATATTGTTGTTTCTGAGATTATTGTTTTAATATTATGCTGAAATTCAATGTTTGATAAGGATTGGAAATCTCGCTGTACTTTTGGTAGAATTAACCACAAAAAAGAGATGGCAGTTCTCATTGACTCCTAAAACAACTCCAACCAATCTGAACAGGCTGGCTTAAAACCCTTCCTCCTTCCATACATGCACTTTGCTCTGACTTCCGTTCCTAAAGCCTCTTTATTCTGTGTGCATTTGTTCCTTTTCCTAGAAAATTAGGACTGTGTTCACCAAGAAAGGGTAAAGAGTTTATTTATAAGGGGGCAAGGGTGTTAGTGTACAGTATACATAAATATATCTGTGCATTTACAACACGCTGCTAATTTTCCATGTGGACACTCTTATTACTTAATATAATTTTGACTGGCCATAGCTTTCTGTTGCCTAGTGCTATGCTGTAAATTCAATCCCTACACTGTCCTTCAATATCCTTCCCAGGCACACAAGCCCTTAAAGACCTTCACCAGAGGAGAGAAGTCACCAGAAAGTAAGAGGGTGCTACCCTGCAGTCCCCAAGAGGTCAAAAACATAAACACCTTGGTGGATATAATCTATGGGGCCTAATTCAGTGAAGGTACATTATAGACAAAAGGCATATAGCTCTGCAGGAAATCACCACCTTAACTATATTTAGCTCCAGGAATCTTTTAGTGAGGTTATTTACTCAATGGCTAAAAGTGCTTTTCATGTATCTAATCAACGTAATGAGCATTTTGTGATATGCAATTAACTCTGCAGTTGCCCAAACATCTGGGGACAAATCTTTTGACAGCTCTGTGTGTATATGTGCATGTTTCTGTGTGTACAAACACTGAAGGATGTTGTGCTTGTTAAACAGTATTTTTGGGTAGTTTTTGTTTATTGTTGCAGTACTTATGTTCACCAAAGCTTTGACTTCAGTTAAGAGATTTGCGTTCTTTAAGGAAAAATATGTGGGCAATTGTCAGTAGGAATGGTCTTTGAGAAGAGAGCTTTGAGGCAGGTCAGCTGGATTTATCTCCATTGCCACAACATATGGGCACAGTGTAAATCTTCATTTGTGTTTTTTTTTCTTTTTGTGAAAAACTCTAATTCTTTTAAAGATATCGCTTTTAATCATCGTATGTGGGAGTTGGTTTTGTATATTAATTTTTGTGTTCATGTCTTGGAAATAGTTACTTGATGTACAACTGTCAGAGAAATGTTGAATTTCAGATGCTTAAGAATGTGAGGTTTTCTCTTACTGTCATGCAGTCAAATTATTTTTGTATAACATCAGGAATCCTGGGTTAAGCATCATCATGTCACTTTGAAGATGCTTAGGAAACAGAACCTTTAGTTTTTCTTTGTGGCTTTCTCATCCTAAGTAAATGCGAGGCCCACAGTCATGGTAGGAGTATTTGTTGTCTACCTTGGATTTCCAACAACCCCTTAAGATGCCTCCTCTGCAAGCCCATGAACATGAAATGGATAAGATGAACGTTTCAGACAAATAGCTGACCTTTATTTTTGATTCAGCCATCCATTGTGGGGTGCACTATGCTGCAGCTCCTGGCGAGGCGAGCGCTGCGGGAGCCGTGGGCAGAGCAAGCCTGACTGCTGTCCTGATTAGATCACCAACACAGCAGCACTGATCCCAACAAAATTGGCTGGGCCATGGCTGCTGAGCAATCATTTTTTTAAAGGCCATAGAAGCATGGTCAAGTCATCAGTGTATGAGTGTGGAAACCAAGTGCTTTGGGTTCTGTTCCTGATTATAGATTATGTCTAATTTGTCGCCTGCATCAACTAAACTTTCCTCATCTGAAAAATGGAGATAAATCACTTATTTCTAACGATCCTAAGGTGGCAAAATTCTACCTGGAGCAAGCTTTGGTTAGATTTTTTGTTTACCAAAATGAGTAATTTCTCTGGCATCTCCCAGATGATTTCAGTTATGTATTGTTCTCTGCTCTTATGCATTACCTCAGTTTGAAAGCCACAAGTGGAAAAGTGGAGAAAAGGCTATGGAAATACATGTACTTATGTATTACAAGTAATAAGGAGATCTCTTGTTGTTTTCATGTGTAAAGATGCATTAGTTAATAGTAAAATTGGACTACTCTAGTAGTAAATAGTAGTTAATAGTAAAACTGGATCTGCTGTAATCTAACTGTTTTATCAATTCCATTTCTTGTTCTGGAAATCATTTAGCAATGGAGATTACTTTTTCTTAAAGATTCCTAGACAGTAGGATTAATCCTTAACAAGATGGTTGCGAAATTATTGTCAGTGTGCTTATGAAACACTATTACTTCAAGTTTGTTTTTTATTTAATGAGATGCCTATGAAAAAGCAGTCCTCTCTAACAGCATCTAGGGTCTCATAGTAGGTATTTGTCTTAACTTTATATTGTATTAATCTTTAAAATATGGAATTTCCTTCTGAAATTTATGATTGTTAATTTACACAAACGTAGCAGTTTTTTACGTTGGAAACTGTGTTAGAAAGCAAGAATAGGACTGGTGTTATCTACTTTCTTTCCTGAAGTGTAAAATCTATTTTTCTGGGAATGTGGTACAGCCAAAAATACTTTTTGGAAAGGTACATTTGCTCTCTGCTTTTAAAAAGTAATATTTGGGCAAGGTTTGATTTTAGGGCCCTGTTCTGCATCTATATGCCATATTTGATCCTTTTGAATTTTGGCCTACAGTCTCAGCAAGTTCTCAATTATATTGAGAGGGTTGCATTAAAAAAAAAAAACAAACTTAATTTTACACTCTAAGCCTGAAAAAATAAATACCAAAGGCTTTTATTAACAGTTAAATTCCGAGTTGGTTCAGATCATTATTTACACATGTAGTCATTTTTATATATATTGTGACATTCTAGAAATTAATTTTTGTTGAACTACTGGGCACTCACTATTTTCTAGCCTTTTTTTTTTTTTCTTCTTAGGTTGAGGTAATAGAAAATACAACTAAAGTGCAAAATTCTCTTAGGAACTCCAGATGAATATTTTCTTGCCTAAGGGAGCAATGAGTATTTCATTTCTGCCTCAAAACTGAAACAGCCCCTTCTTCCAATCTTGAAGCAAAACATCAGGTGCCATCTCCTTTGTTCCTTCTATAAAGTTTTTCTCTACCATTACTGTCAAAGATTGGATGCAACTGCTTTGCCTTAAATGTTTGTCGTGTATTTCATAAGCTGTACATATATTTCATATTTCACTTAACCTTAGCATACCTGACTCCTCCATCAGTGTACTTTCAGGATCTCAACAATTTAAGGGGGGCCTAAGAGTCATTATGCAATCCTAACTGAGTAAGAGATTTTACAATTAGAAAATAAACCTGTTGCTGACATGAATGAGGACCTCAGGTGCCACACAGCACATGATTTTTGTTGCAAGGCTTAAAAGAATCTTGCCAAAAATGGACGGGCAAAAATAAAATCTCTCTTCATTAGCTGTTGGCTTAAGTCTTCTGACTCTTCTGTAGTGTCTTGTGCTGTAGCACCTTCCCTGATTTAATAACTGTCTGTCACATCTGAAATAGAGGATTTGTTTTGGGGCTGGGATGATGTTAGTGTAGGCAGAGTGAGGGAAGAGGATTGGAGAAGTGTTTCTGCAAGCCTGCTAGTACTATAATCCTTTGCTGAAGAAAAAAGAAAATAGAGAAAAAAGGACATTTTTTCGTACAGTAGGTGTGCAAAATAAAGCAGCCAGGAGCAAGAGTAGTTTTTGTCATCGTATATAATTTTAACCATAGATTCACCTCTCTAAATCTGCAAGCATAAACCTTTCCAAACAAGCATTTATGTACACAAACACTCACACACTCTCAAAATAGGTCAATTATCTTTACAATTACTACAAAATTTCATTGTTGGTGTTTCACTCCAACCATCTTGCAAAGCAGAGTATTTCATTGGAACTAAACTCCTCCAAAAGTGAAAATTGTCTTGTGAACAATCTCAGGGCAGTGTATGTGATTTTAATGGGTGAATTATTTTAAACATGGCCTTTACCGTCTGCTCCACCCCCTGCGCAATCAGTAAAGAACATAATGCCTGGCTGTATCATGAAATTAAAGATAAAAGTGATAAATGGTCCTTATTGAATAAAGTTTTAATCTCTTATGATTTTTTTTTTCCCTTGCAAATTGTGGGAGGACTGGAGGATTGCTGTACCTGGAATGCTTTCTTTTTAGTCTTAAGGCAAATTTGAATTGAGTCATATTTGCTGGGTAAATTCAGATCTGTTGGCAAAATTGAGAAGGTTCTGGCTATGGTACAGAGTATCCATGGGACTTGTTGTGGGGAAGAGTAATTACTGATAAATGTCAGCTCTGCTTTGGTCTGGTAGACTTTTGGTTTGGTTTTTTTGTTGTTGTTTTTTGTTTTTTTTTCCTCCCAGAGCACAAGTGAAGTAGAGTCCAGATCAGTTGAGTCTGGTCCATGCCCAGGTAAGTCCAGGTCTGTCAGGTCCTGCTCTCTTCCTGTTGAGTCCAGGCCTAAGTCTCTCCCCGTGTCAGGGTCAGGTCAAGTGGAGTCAGATTCAGCTCCAAGCTGCCAAACCATGCTGTCCCTTCCCAGTGCCAGCTGCTCAGGGAGAGAAGATAAGCTGGTAAACAGCTATAGGCTGAGATAAAGCAATTTACTGAAACAAAAGCCAAGTTTACTCATGCACCAGAAAGAGAAAAGGAAGATTTTATTCTCCACTTCCCATCATCAAGAAATATGCAGCCACTTCCTGGTGGAAAGGGCTGCAGAAGAGAATTATTGCACATAAGAAATGTCCTCCTTTCCTTGTCCTTTTCCTTGTTTTCTTACCTGAGCTGCCATCATATGGTATGGAATATCCCTTAGCTTTTCTCTTGGTGGAAATTATCAATGTAGTCACTTCAGTCCCCTGGATCATATGGAGCCTGTTAAAAGTATCAATTTAATAATTTCACTGGAGATTATGCTACACATCCTTAACAGATCCTGAATATAGATGTAAATTAGGCCTTCCTTACCCATGGAATACTCTAAGGACTGTGTCTAGAGTGGCATCAACATGTTTGGCACTTAAGTTTGAGAGTTTGTTTCTGAGCTTTTGGGGTGAATGTGTGCTGGGTATGTAAATATGAAAAGGTGAATAAATTCACTTTCTAAGGGAAAAAAAAAATGAATGCGTTTGTTTGGGAACCCGACTCTTTGTAAACATCCACACAGTCTCTGTGTGCTTATGGGCTCAGGGAATCAAAAAAATTTCTGCAACAGGCAGAGTTTCTCACTTGTGAAAGCACTGCAGAACTGAGTTGTAGAAACATATGACCACTCTTTGCACAAAGGTTCAAGAATAGGAAGAGATTAGGTTGAAGCCCAGGACAGTGTGATTGTTTAGTTTGAAAAGAAAAATGTGTGAAAATAGGAGATGCAACCTATGTAATTCCAACTGCTCACCTCTGCTTTAATGTAGACTTGAGTTTTGGATGGAAGCATGAGTACCAAATATATGCATTTAAATAAAAATGTTCTTGCTTGGAACAAACTGCTACTGGGTTTGTTGAGGGCTATTTGTTTGTTTGGGTTTTCTTAATTCTCCTCTGCTTGGTTAATGTGTTGACATAAAATAACCCCCTTAAAATACTTTAGGAAAAAAAAAAAAAATATATATATGGGTGACCAGAGGAGAACAGAGCTCAGGGAGGGTCTGGAGCATAATTCCAGCAAGGAGCAGCTGAGGGAGCTTGGGGTGTTGAGCCTGGGGGAAAGGGAGGTCAATAGACACCTGATTGCTCTCTACAATTACCTGAAAGGAGGTTGTAGCTGGGTGGCCATCAGCCTCTTCTCCCAGGCAGCCAGAGATGGAATGAGAGGAAATGGCCTCAAGTTGTGCCTGGGGAGGTTGAGGTTGGACCTCAGAAGGAATGTCTCCATGAAAAAGGCTGTTAAATGTCGGAATGGGCAGCCAGTTGCAAAAAGAAAGGAAAACAGCCTGGAGATGAGTCTGGCAATAGTATGTTGATTGCCTCTCTGTAGAGAACAATATCAAAACCTGTTTGTGACAGACAGAAACTATTTTGTTTCTCCTAGTCTGAATTTGGCCCACACATTGGATTAAGTTTGTCCTCATCTAATTAAGTGGCCTAACAGAGCCACCATGAACAGACAATTTCCAAAAACTAATTTATGATTCATCCTGAATTTAGACTTTTGTGGGGAAGGGAGTTAAAAATGTCATAGAAACACGGTGTTGTTTTTTAAAGGATCACCTTGGAAGGAAGGAATGAAGAAGCCCACTGAAGGGATGGGGAAGTGCTAGATTCATACTGAGGAATTTTTAAGTGCTTCATTGTGCAGCTTACAGTACTTATTTATGCATGACTTTAGACTCATTAAGTATATTGATGAAGGTCCTCAAATATGTCTTTAGCCAGTTTTATGAAATACATCCTCAGTAAAATCACAAGACTATTTCGTCTGACTTGATAAGCCCATGTATGATTCAAGGATAGTGCATACATTGACTTCATGGAAGCGATTTATCTGTATTTAAATGTATTAAGTTGTCTGATTAATTATTTTTAGATTTTTTTTAGTTCTGACTAATTTTTCCCTCTTATATAAAAATATGCAAATAAGCAGTCAGAAGATGAGTATCAATAGAATCTCCTGTGAACTGCCTGAACAAAAACTTGTTACAAATCTGACTTCACAATCAAAGGGGTGGAAATAGCACCACGGGTGGGTTTACAGGATACCAATAAAAGCCTTTTATATAAGAACATCCCCAGAGACAAATCTTTTATATACTCTCAGAGGTGCATAAATCACTGACAAATCTGTCTGGCAAGCTTGTTTAGTAATTTCATTTATTAACCAAACCAATTTAACAGTTTATAGACTTGTTCATTTGAACTTGTTAAAGACATTCTTTATATGTTTAAAACACCACTAACTCTGTGTGTGTGCCACTAAATTATAACTAAGGATATCATCAGTTTCCACTCCTCCCATCCCTTCACTCTTTATGTAGTATGCTGAAAATGGTAATTGTGTGCTATAGCATCTTCCCTGAGCATTTTGTTTTGGATATGATTCTTAAAGAACATCTTAGGGATTATCACAGCTTTAGAAACATGTCTTTATTTCCAAGCAAGAGGAGCTTATTCTTTAAGGGTTATATCAATGTTGTTTCATTCTTCCTCTGAAATTGCTCCCTATGCCTTCTGATACATAGAACAAACAAGTTACTATTGCAATTTACAGATGGACATATGTGGTCATCTCTATCATGTAGCCTTTTCACATTTTAATAAATCACCCCAATTTAATGAAAATTGCCTCTCTGCACTTAGGCTGACACCATCCCTCTTCTGAAAGG
The DNA here is from genome assembly GCA_013397075.1 of Rhabdornis inornatus. Lineage (NCBI taxonomy): Eukaryota > Metazoa > Chordata > Aves > Passeriformes > Rhabdornithidae > Rhabdornis > Rhabdornis inornatus. Next base: position 45,908 of record VWZS01002677.1, read on the forward strand.
AGGTATCCTGCCTTTTTAAATGTGGCATTAGTAGTCATGTCCACCAACAGAACATATCTGTCTAAATGAGATTTTATTAAAAAGAGAGGGGGAAATGCTCTCAGTTATGACAGACTGAGACTCCAGCAGTTGGATGCTATTGAAGGGGGAAGGGAAAAGATTAAGAAAACTGAGCTCTAGAAGTAGTCTAGATATTAACAGGCTGTCAGCTGCACTTTTGTGGGGCAGGTGACTGTAGGCATCATAACAGAATGAATGCACATCAATGTTCTTATTACCCATGTTAACAGTCTCCATAATTAGGAAGGCAGATGGAGAAGGGGCTATATGTCTCTCAGCACATACTTACACTCAAGGCTTGAAGTTTGTCTGTGTAAACTAAGCATGCAAATAGGAATTCCTGCTCTCAAATTATCAGTCTCTAAGCAAGCTCTCCTATGGTCATTGCTCAGAATGCTCTTTCAAAACATGAGATAACGTGCTGGGCTGTTTTCTTATGTTATTCAAATGTATAGATCTTAATTACTGTTTGCCTTTTAAATTATATTCAATGTACTTTAGTACTCCAGGTAGAAATGGTTATCATGTCTCTTACTGGAGAATCATTAGCCTGCCAGGCTGAGGCCTTCTCTAGACTAAAATATCTTGATGATGCAGAGAATTCAGTAAAATTGATTATAAAGACAAAACTGACACAAGAGCAAGAAAAAAATAGAAATCAGAAGGATAAAAAAAAAATTCTGCAGCATGTTTTATGGATTGAGAAAAGAGATTTTCACAACCATTGATATAGTTTGTAGTTCTGGTCTCTTTATTGTTGTTTTCCTAAGTTTGGTGTAACTTAGTATGTGACCATGAAGGTAAAGTTGATTTTAGTGGATTTTGTTTTACAGCTTGCTATTTCCTCTTAATAGAGGAGTTAGTGTAGAACTAGGATAAAATGTGTGATGTTTTGTGGCCTCATAAGAACTGAGTGGTAAGCTGTAAGAGAGTAAATTAACACCAGATTTGCATCTAATAAATCTCCAAGTTAATCATAGGCATTAATTAATAGATGGCGAAGTATATCTTTACTCATTAATGAATAAGAAAAATGCCTTATAATATCACGCACTCAGGATAATAAGGAAGACAGTGATGCTAACAGAAGGCTTTTTCCTTTGCCATGAATTTGGGAAATCCTCTCCCTGCTTTGCCACCCACTCTCTAGAAGTGCTGTGACTGTGGCTGGCAGAAGGAAAAGCAAACACAGTCGAGCCAGCTATTCGCAGCTGTATCTGTGTCTCAGCTGTGCCCATCCATCTGCAGTCGTTGCCATCTGCCAATTGCTGTAGTTGGGGAGCATCTGGAAGGCGAGCCATTTTAAAGAGAATCTGCTGCACAGCAAAGAAATTATTTCCTCCTCCTTCTTTTTCATCTGACTTGTTTCTCTTTCCTTTCTCACAACTCGTGTGTGTGGCAGGAGATGTACAGCAGTAATGTCCTGAAAAACAGAGTGTTCCCTCCAGTATCCCACAGAAAAAGGAGACTGATCAGAGTACCTGTGATGAGGACAGCACAATGAGATGCTCCTGTTTCCCACATTTTCATCTAGGAGTAGATTCCTAGTAGGAGTTCTGTGTTATATTAAGTTCTGCAGGAGAGGATAGGTCCATGTGTGCACACTCTCTTATATTTCTGAAGAATTATCAGATAATTAATAATATTTATAGATTTGGCTTCTAGGACCTTAATTTTAACAATCTGGCTCTTCTATTTTCAGTTTAAAAAATATAGACACAGAAAAATGTCTTGTGCTCTGGTCATCTTACAGCTGTGCATGTAGATAATGCAGAAGGACTTACTATAGTTAAACAAGAATGCTCATTGCTTCATATGTTTGTGTAAAGAACCCAAAAGAGTAATGCATAAAGGATAAACTGAAGTAGAACTGGACATCTGAGAACTCTTTGCAAAGAATAATAATCCAACTGCCTTTTCTTGCTTACATTGATATTGTTTGTATCCATGCTGGAATGTTGAAGCTACATTTTTCTGGATATGTTTGGTGCTATTGCTTTGGAGCTTTATAATTGTTTGATGAATTGAGAAGAAATTGAAATTGGGACTTCGGGCTTGGGGTGGATTTTACCTTGTGCGAGACATTTTTTACTCTTTTAATACCAAAAACCTCGGATAACTAAATAATCTGTGCCCACAGAAAATCTGACATATTTTATGTTAATTTGATTTCTTTTTACCCTCAAAATGCTCCGCTTTTAAAACCACTGTCCTGCAGAAAACTAAAAAATAAGAATCTATTCTCCCCCAATGATAATCTCTTATTGGAATCAAATTTTAACAGTGAAACAGGCAAGAGAACTGTTTAGATTTGTGCAAGCAACAGGATGCACTAAAATGGTTGTTTACTTCTTTGCATCCAGCTCTTACCCAGGCTCTGTTCGAGGCAATGCCAGAGTGTCACTTTCACAAGGCATCTACATCAGCAGCTTTAAGCAGGAGAAAGGGTTTTGTCAGAATAAGAGAAAAATATTGGGAACTTCTATCAACTTTATTTTCTGGCTCTGTGGGTTTCCCTCAGTTGGAATCCACACTATTTTCTTTTTTTAAGAAAAGCTCTTGTAAAATATCTCTTGCTTGTACATTAGTGTCTTATTTACTGTTGCTTCTGAGCAGGAGGTTGTCGTTCCTGCTTTTTTCGTTTTGGTTTGGGGTTATTTGTTGTTTTTTTTTCAGTCCTCCAGTCATGTGTTTTGAAAATGAACTTCTTCTTTTCTATTCACTTTGAGTTGGTACAATAAGCATTTATTTCTGGCAACTGATTCTGTAGGACTCTGGTCCTTGGCTGTGAATCTTGGATTCTTACCAATTGTTCCTGTTCTGGGCCTGGTAGCTTTAGCTCATTAATCTAATATTCTATAACTTCCTGCTGCTAATCCTGGTTGTTGGGTCCTGTGTTCATTACACTTGCTCCTGACTTCCATGTATGACATGGAGTGTGAAATAATCTGTAATGACAAGATACATGGGAGCACAGCCTCGCTCCCCAGGCAGCCCTGCTGGCTCCTGCAGCATCCCTTGTGCTCCAAGGACTGATCAGCCAGGGTAAAGCCTGTCCTATGCACATGCTAACACTTTTTAGTGCGCATGGAATAGGCACTCCAAACTTCTTGGGTTTTTTTGTTTGTTTTTTTTTATTTTCCCTCTTCTTGGATAAAAGCACTGAGCCAATGTCAGTATCTGATGGGCTGCCAGCATGAGGCTTGGCCCAAGATTAAGTGGAAAAGAGCAGGTCAAGTTGCAGACAGCCTCCTTTTCTCTAAGATCAAGGCATTTTTGTGGTCCTTGTGATTTGAATGCGGAGTTGCCTCATAGCTAAGGACTCTGAGGCTAACACCTTAGAAAGGGCAAGAATTCCCAAGTATTTTTCCATCTTTCAAAAGCTGAAATATCAGTCATCTTTATGCAACACACAAAGGCTCCAGATGCAATTAAGGGTATTATTTTTACTATTTAAAGCCCTGGGACGTGGGGGGTAAATCCTCCCTGTTTGAGTTTATAAACTTACCCCATCACTGTAACTTCAAAATTAAATTTAAGGAGCTCTATGCTAGTTTTTCATGTTGTGTTAGCCTCTGGTGAACATGGGACTCTTTCACAGGTGTCTGGCTGTGTGACAAGGGGAAAAAGAACCCTAATATTTTAGATCTGGGAACAGTCAGGGTGATTGGCTGTGTAATCCTCCTTTTCATAGAGCACCCAGACCTCCAGCAGTTATGCAAAGCTAGGAAGCAGCAAATTGTCTGTATGTTCCTTTTATATTTCACACCAAATCTGTTTTTTGGGTTTTTTTGTTTGTTTGTTCTTTTTTTTTTTTTTTAATAAAATGTAATTTCCTCATAAAAGCCAGTAAGTTAGTTAGTTGCTGGGATAGTCTCCTTCTAAATGTTGAGATTGGTAATTTTCTTTAACTTAGTGCCTGTTTGTGTTACCTCAGTTGTGTGGTGGTCCACTACTCCAAAGAGGGAAAACTTCTGACTGGTGGTTCTGCAGAAGTTGAAGGTTGCAGCAACATATTATGGCATCTTTGTTAGAGAGACCATTTGCTGACATTAATTCTAGCAGTGATTAAAGAGCTTGGTTGTGTCACCAGAAGTGTGGGAAAACCCAAAAACCCTCCAACAACATTTTAATTTCAAGAAGCAAGGTATTTCTGTATTCTGGCCAGGACGTGGAACAGAAATTATTTCATCTTCACATTGCCAGGGTTGTGTGGTGAAAGTCATTTCATCACACATAAATTTTACTTGATTTTTCACATATTTTATGCAGTCAAAACACATAGAAATTCATTGGTTCCATGTTCATTGGTCCCCAGTTGTGAAGTTCTTAGTATCTGGGTTCCTACTGGTTGGAGACCATGCCAGGGGTGATGCTTGGTGTTGATATTCATTCATGATCATTTATGGTCATTTATCTTTTGTGCATCTTCTGTGCTGCTCCCAGTCTGCCAGCATGTTTAGCTTATTAGAGCTGCTGGGTGGAATAGTCCCCTGAAAAGAAGCTTCAATTCCCTTCCCCTGGGGCAAAAGCAAACAAAACTAACATTACATTAAAAAAAAAAATTAAACTTTGTAAAATTTCCAGCAGCTGCAGCCTTGCCTTGAGAAAGAAGGTGGCAGAATATGTAGGTATAGCAGGACCTCTGGTAATTCTTAGGGAAAACTTCTGAGCTATGCCAGATTGTATTTTTACTGCACAGTGAGGGCCAAAACTGGTCAGAATATTGTGGCTGAGTCTCTATCTGCACCAGGATGAATAGCAAGATTGCTTCATAACTCTTCCTGTAAAAAAAGCCTTTTTTTTTTTTTTTTTTTTTTTTTTTGNTTTTTTTTAATGTGCAGTTTAGGGGGCCCAAGAAGTCTAGGCTTAAATTACAATAAACATTGAGGATATTTAATACTATGGGAAAAATAAATAAGTCATGGAAAGGAGACTGGAACTGGCAAATTGCAGTGTCTTTGATATGAAATGTTTAAGTGAGTTTTGCATAACCCCAGGTTGGATATGACAAAGGTAGCTGAAGTTGCCTTACTGTAAGGGGAAGGGGCTGAAGGATTTTTCTAGGTCCTGTGTAGTCTTATAACTCTTATCCAGAAATTGCTTTGGAAATTTCCAAATACTTTGGAAATCACCTCTGCCCTGGGTTTATGCCATTTTTCTTCTCCAGTAAAGGTGAGATGCAACTTGAGCTATGTAACAACTCATCTCAAATGCATCTTTGCCCACTGCTGTTAAAGAATGCCTTGAAGGAAAAGGCTTGAATTGCATAGTCAGCCCCATTTGTAGGAAAACCTTTCTTTCCCCCTCAGTGAAATTCTAATGTCCTTGCCTTAAAATACATTGCAAATAATGAATACAGTGGGTTTTGTCCAGTTTTCTCCATCCCCGCTACAAAATGCTTCAGGCAAGTTTGTGCTGCAAGCTCAAATCATTAAGGGCTGTGGATTTGCCAGAATAAAAATAATGATGATAATAACAAAGCAACATTCTAGTATAGGGAATCATTCCCATTCTGAGCAGTGTATTGGAAAACAGGGTGTTTGTAACTGCAGTTCATAGTGAGTTACATATTTTTATGTCATTCTCGGCATGAATCCTTGGAATGGTTAGAGAGGATAATATGATGTGCACATTGACATGAATAGGTATAACACTTCATCTCAGTGACTCCTCAGACCTACAGAATTCAGAAGGATTGCTGTGCTAGAAGTAGCTGAAAGCAGTCTTTAAAACAACAAATATAATGCTTTAGTTTGCACAATTCCTCGAGTCTTGTAAGCATGAGTGAAATACTGATGTTTTTGAGAAGTGAGTTTAAATATCTCCATCTCTATCTATGAGTTACTGTGGAAGACAGCTCCCTCCTGAAGCTAGAAGTAAAAATTAATTAAAAATTCAGCAAATGCCAAAAAATCTTATTTCATATGATACAGAGGCTCAATAATTTTAACTGAAAAGCAATCTACGAACAGATCTGCAGGCATTTTCGACCATGTGTACATAGATCAGGAAAAAACAGAACAAAGTAGATGAAGATATAAGTCTATACTGTAGCATCAAGATTTAATTATTTGCTTTTTGTATTTAATAATTTGCTGTTTTGTTTTATTATTCGCAAGGCATTCCCTAGCTTTTTTAAATACCTCTTTACCAAGAGGGTGGTCAGACTTTGGAAGAGACTTCCTGGAGAGGTGGTAAATGGTGGCCCCATCCCTGTCAGTGTTCAGGAGAATTTGGACAATGCCCTTAATAGTGTGCTTTAACTTCTGGTCCCCTGACTTGTACCAGGTGATCAGTGTAGGTCTTCTACATCTGAAGTACTTTATTTTATTCTCCTCTGTCAGAGAATTAATGAATATCTCTTTTAAAATCATACCATCCTTAAGTGGCATTCAACTGAGAAAGCAAATCCAGCTTGCTTTAACAGGAAAAGTGACTATTGCTTCAAACAGGACCAGATTTTGAGCTCATATTTTTGCAAGTTTGTGGGAAATTCTGCTTGAAAATAATAAACTAATCTCACGCGGTAAAAAAACTGAGCTGAGAGAGCTCATTTTATTAAAACAAAAAAAAAAAGTTATTTCTGTGTTCCCTGCTCATTTATGTGGAATAGACCTGACATACACATCTTACAGGAGCCTGAAGAAGCTCTTTCCCATCTCCCCAGCTACTTTTCAAAGTTATTAGCATACCACATATTTCCTAATAAACTATGCATTTTCTTTTCTGCTGCTGATTTGGCACTTTAGATTGTGCTTTGAGAATAGAACTGATTCAGTATAAACCCATATTTATTTACCCTAGACTTTTATCTTTCCTGAAGTGTCTCTGCAAGATCAGAGGTGGGAATAGAAGTGCCCTGTTCCCCACAGATGTGCCCTATCTGCCCGACCACTGGAGCCTGTTCATCTGCTGACATCTGAGCTCACAGACCCTCTTCTTGAGATCTGTAACAAAGGTGGCCAGAATTAAAAAAAAAAAAAGGAAAAAAACAACAACAAAAAAAAGTGCCTCTCCATTCTTTTCTTTTTTATTCCTCAGAAAAGTTTTGTTCAGGAGCAAACAGGTTTGCTCAGAAGCAGAGGGGTCACTCCAGTTTCAGCCGTTTTTAAGCCAAGATAATTAGTGGTTCATTTTGGTTTTGTTCAAGAAAAAAATGGGAAAATTAGGAAGGCTTTTAGCTGACCAGGCTAAACAATGAGGTGTAAAGTGACAATCCTGTGCCCTACAGTACAGGGAGGGTGGTAGATTGTGCTAATTGCCCACTTGCCTGACAATTTTAATGTGTTCTGACTGGTATAGAGAGACTGTCACAACTCTAACAGGCTCTTGTCCAAATGATATGAGTCCTTTTCTGAAAATCAAACACAGCTTCACCACATCTCCGTGCCTTTCCACATGAGCCTGGAGAATCAAGCTGGGGGTAGGATGGGATGAGGAGGAGAAACAGCAGTAGTAACTTAATTTGTGCAGAAGAGATCTCTGCGGAGGGTCATTGCAGAGGGACACAGAGATTGTAACAAAGACTGACAGAGAGAAATCTACTCTCTGTGAACCAAAATGTGTGCTAAATTTGGAGTAATTCAGTCTGAGCTTGGATAATTTATATATATATATGTAAAAAATAGATTTGTCCTTAACAGATTTTGAAGAAGATGATAGAATACAAGATTAGAGAAATAAACCAAAACCTCACTGGTAAAATTTAGAGTGGGAATTTGGCTTTTGTCTTATCTTGGATCAATACTTAATACTCTTTTCATTTGGATGTCTGCCATAGGATGGGCTTTAGAAATGGGGCCCAAAGTCATGTATATACGTAGGAATATTGGATAGTTTATATAAAAAATTATTCTTAGCCGTCAGGTTATCTTTTATTTCCTTATGGTTCTCTAGTACTAAAATTTAAACTCTGGAGTGCGGGTCTTTTTAAAATTAAAATTGCATAACTTTAAAAATAATTTTAATGTTTTGTACTAAAACACTTCTAAATTTCCATAGTGTGATTCATGAAAGGGAAACTGGTAACAGTAAAGAAAACACTGTTCTGGAAACAGCTGTAGTGTTTTGTGTAGATGTTATTATTGGTAGGAGATTGGTAACGCTTTAAAAAGAAAGTTGACAAAAAATATTAAACTCTGAGTGTCTTTTAATTCCCATTTTATAACTTTTAAGCTGCATTAGCTGGGCTTTTAGGATAAAGAGCTGCAATCTTTTTACAGCATTCTTGTTGGTGTCTTAGCACTGTCTCTCTTAATATCCAGCATTTTTAGAAACAAGAAGTATTTCTGTGTTTGCATTTATGTAGTGGGATAGCTTTGGGAGAGCCATCACATTCAGTAAGACTAAATGTAGTAAGTTGTAAAGACAAAACTAAAAAAATTAAATTTATGGAGAGGAAAAAGAAAAAACATTTTCTACCCTGGAGACTAATTTATAGGTTTGTACTCACAAATAGTATAGTCAGTTGCTGGAACACGTGCAGGTCAGTATCTGTTTGGGAGATGTCATCCTCTTAAAGCTATATAATGTAATATAGCTGAAAAAGTAAGCTGTATGTTCATGGTAGAGATTAATGTCTAGGTACAACTCTGTTTATTAAGGACAACTTAGCAACATCTGCAGAAATGTGGATGGTAGACTAATTTCTGTTTTCTCTCTTTGGGGCACTGTCAATCTGTCTACATAAATTGGCTCCACCATTTTTGTGGTGGAACTTTCTTCTCATTAATTCTTAAACTGTTTTGCCAGTGGGTTTGCAGCATAAATACCACTGCCATATTTAATCACAGATGTGCCTCTTACAGTACCTGAGTCATTCTTTCCTTCAGCAGTAGAGCAGAGCACTCAGAGATGCCACATATTAAAGCAAAGCATTAGGCTGAAATTGCATTTGAAAGCTTCAATACAATAGAGCTCAGTGGTCTCTTTTTGCCTTAGAGGCAACAGTAGGAAAACCAGAACATAATAAGAATTTTAACTACAGTTCTACTTTGTATTATCTACTGCCTTGTAGCATGATGCTGAGAGAGACAGACATACCTCTGGGAATCAAACCCCTGGACTGACTAGTAGATAAAATATAGGTGATGATAAACATAAGTTCTTCCAGTCAAAGCCAATATTCTTTTCATCCTTCATCTGTTCTTTTTTTCTTTTTTTTTTTTTTTTTTATTCTTCAAGATTGTTTTAATTTGTTTCTCTCTTGCAGTACATTTTCTGTTTTTTGGTTTTTTGTGTGTTTTTGTTTTTTGGGGTTTTTTTGTTTTTTTTTTTAACATCTACTAAGCATCATCAGTAAAGTTCTAAGTCTAAAGCTATAAATGAATTGTTATCATTACCTTGTTAAAAGAAAACCAAGTGTTTTCAATCTTCTGAATTAATTAGCTTTTCACAGTAGAATAACATTGGTGAAACTATGCAGTTCAGTATTTTACATATTCTATAGGGGATTAGAAGTGAGACAAGTTTTAGGTTGTACTGAAATACGTGATGTATGTGATGGGATTTGTATCATTTCTGCTTACACTTGAAACCTGCAGTGTTTAAAAAACAAAAAGAAAATTGTTGACACTCTTTAAAAAAAGCCAGTAACTGTATTTCTCTTGCACTGATGGGAAAATTGTGCTTTCCTTAACTTGCAGACTGGAGGATATCTATGTGTGTTTGAAAGTATTTATTGATGTATACACAGAAGTGATTTTTATTTCACTTTCACCACACAAGCAGTGCACTGCTAGCAAAGCTGAAATCTGTTAAAAACAAACACACAAAAAAACCAAAACCTCCAATAAACAAACCTTCCCCTCCCTGCCCCCAACAACAAAACCTTCAAGGAAGTAATATTTTGGGATAAAAGAAGTTTATATTTAGGCTTAAGTGGTGTGGCCAATTCCAATTCACTTTCTAAGTGCAATAATATATATATATATA
>VWZS01002677.1:58234-210410 GCA_013397075.1 Rhabdornis inornatus
CTTCAAATATCTTAGAGCAGATGCTGTTCATGGGCAGTGCCTCTGTGTCAGTGTGCCACCAATTCACATGATTGCCAGCTTGAAAATGATATATAGAGAGAGTCAAGTAAGGACATGTTGCTTTGTGCCCATTTGATGTGCACCCTGTGTCTCTCATCTTGGCCAAGATGAAATTTTAACACTTGAAGCAGAGAGAGGAAGAAGAAACATGTTGCGGGTTGGAAAGGGAAAGGATTCTGTGTCTAGTACTGTGTTTGTGAGCAGAGGTCTGTGTGAACACACACAGAAATAATCACCTGTGTTCATCAGAAGCACAGCCCCAGCAAGTTACATCCTGAATTATTCTGGTGCTCAGTGATATTAGCTACCACTTGGAGCAGTCAGGTTTTGGCTCAGACATTAAGCCTATCATGGATGAGGATTATTTTGACTTCTTTCAATGGTTATGGACAATAGTATCTCAGCAAAACAACTGTGAGGAAATCCACAAAAGATCTGGCAGAACTGGCTCCTGGAGAATTAAAAAATCAAGCTTTTTTATCTCCATCTGTTTTGTCTGTGCCTATCTGCCAAAAAGAACATGCTGAATTTCAGTTCATGAATGAATGAGGGTCTGTTTGGTTTCTTTGAAAGGACATTTGACTCTAGTCAAATTATCTACAGAAAGGCTAAGCATAATTTACTAGAGTCTTAAAGGAGGCCATTCTTGCATGGGCTAATTTTTTTTAAATAAATCAAGAAATGTATGACTAGAAGCTCTGAAGAACAACTCATGAATTTCTGTGACTGCTAAAGTAGTGGTTCTGAAGTACCATAGTGAAGAAGCTGAGAGAGCTCTGAGTTTGAGTGGGATTAGTTGCTTATTAAATTTTTACTATGAGTAAGACAGTTAACTAGCTAGACACTTCCAGAGAGACAAACAGCACTCGACAGAAATGTTGTTTTGGTTGTGGGTTTGTATGTATGTGTAGGCTTTTTTGTTTTTTTTTAAAAATTAACTAGTTATTTGAGTTTAAGCAGAAGGGTGTTTTGTTTGGGTTTTTTTCCCCATAAGGACAATGAACCAGTAACAAGTATTTTCCACTTTAGTAGAATTCAATAAGAATGTGTACACATGGAACCTGGAGATTTTGTAAGCTGAAATGTTAGTCACTAAGTGAGGTGTGTGTCCAAAAGGAACTGGTTTGCAAAACAATGATATAAGTTTATATTTAGTATGAAAGAAGAAATGGGTCATCCAGAAGATTTTAAGATTGTGTTTAGCTGTTCAGGAGCTTGCTCTGATGGGGATGTTTGACCTGCTTGGTACAGGATGTTCACAGAGCTGAAAACAACAGGGGTTGGAAAGGCAGATATGTATGTCAAGGGTGATGGACACAAAAAAAAAATACTTTAAACCTTAGCATTTAAGTGCGAGGATAATGTAAATTGTTAGGAAATAGTAATGTTTTGATAGTTTGACGAATATTTTATCCCCAAATGAAACACAATTGATGAGAGCACTCTGAACTAAAAAGCTAAAAGCTCAGGGAACAAAGGAAGGCTGGTCTGGCAGGAATTATTACAAATCTGAGAATGATAAACAGGATTGCATCAAGGATAACTGAGTCCCTGTTTTCTTCAGTGCAAAACCTTCCTCACATGCAATAAGATAGGTAGCTAATATAGCTAGCTAATAATAGTTTTCAAGTTAATCAAGGGGGAATAAATCATTAAGTAGACTTGACAAGAATGTAGAAGACATGGAATTAATAATCACAAATACAAACAGTATTTTTAAATCCTTGTCTTTGACAGAGGAATGCAACAATAATCAGCATCAAGGTCATCAAGGGTGTTGAGGAAAATGTACATGGAGAGACCCAAATTAAACACATGCTTTACAGTAGCATATTTTGCAGTTATTAGCAATACAAAAGTGAATGAAATTGCGAAAAAATACTGTAGTTTGAAAGACCTCTGTGAATTAGTTGCTACAGTCCATGTTACTTCAGCCAGTAAGTGGAGTTGAATTAAATTGTACATGCTAATGGACATAATGGTACCTAATTTTCATTTGATACAGGAACTGAGAGTGGGAGGTTTGCATGTGTGTGTTGATATTTTTTTAACCAAAGAAGCTCTTTAATTGCATGTGACTTGCATCGAAAATTGTTGAAAATTTCCATTTTCATCATTCCACCTCTATCTGTAGCATGGGTTCATTATAGAGAGGAGCCCAAAGGATTAGCCTTGAAATTGGCTAAAGGGACTAAATATTAATCAAAATATATTATAACTGAACTGGCCAGGGTGAAAACCCTATGTATAGTTAGTAGCATGAGGAGAAATGTTGGGATGAAAGAGTAAAGATGGACTCCTGGGACAGGGGATAAAGATCTGGAATATGATTCTTTCAAGAATGAATAGTGGTACTGGAGCTGCTTAGTCAATGGGAGGAAATTGTGTATGACCGGGGCAGAGCAGAGTCATGGGAGACAGTGCCATGCTGGCAGCTGAACTGGGGCTGGTGAAATTGTTATGTATGACAAGGTTGGCATCCTGAGCTGATCCAAACTAAGCAGAAACAAGTTGACTACAGCCAGCTGAAGGATAAATATACAGCAAAAGAGGGGTTTAATCTGCTTGACATAGACAAAAAAAGAAGAAAATGTACGTGTTGTTTGAAATTTAATTAATGGGGAGATATGTTTTTTTGGGTTAAGGATAGGTAGAGGTTGTATGCAGCATGCCATGTGGGAGATGCTGTTGTATAAACTACAGTTTATTTTACTATATTTGCATTTATCTCCCCGTCCTAGCCTTCACCCTTCCCCTGGGTCACTGAGAGGTAAACTAGTTGAATGGTCACAGTTCTGGCACTATTTTTCATTCTGGAACTGTTAGGAGCATATTGGAATTGTGAAAGCAAACTATGAAGAACACTGGCAAGTTCTGTGAAGGAATTTGCAGCCCTAAACAGCAGGGTGAAACAGAAGAGTCCTCACCCGACTGAATTACCTTAGTTTTTCTCAACTGCTTTCCAAATTATAGCAGTTTTTTTCTGATTGATTTTAATCTCCATCAGAAATTTCTGCCTTTCACCTTTACCCTTTTGTTTGTTTTTTTTTTGTTGTTGTTGTTTTGTTTTGGTTGTTTTGTTTTGTTATTTTTAACTAGCTCAGTTTACTAAGTTTCATTTAACTCTTCCCTCCAAGCCTGTCTGCTTGGAATGGTTTCTTGCTAGCCTTGCCACAATAAATAGACAAGAGAAAGAATCAAGACTGTGCCGTTGTACTGAATTGTCATCTAGAGATTTGAATTCCAGAATTTTTATGCCTGCTTTGCAGCTGCTGTTGTTTGTGCTTGGTGTCAACCTGCAGGATGGAGGGAAGATTAGTTGAGCAATTTGGTAGAGACATAAACAGCATCGGTGAGACTGATAACAGATAATCTCATCCTCTTGCCTGTTCTTTCGTCTTCGCTTGTGTTCAGCTTGAGCCCATTGCACAAATTTTGCCCATTTTTACCCTTTTGATCTGTCCCTCTTTTACTCTGTTTGGCATTAACTTTTCCATAGGAAGCAGGTTACTGTGGCACATGAGAGAGTCAGCAGCAGCTTCACCAGATGTTTCCCAGCATGCTGGAACTGCAAAGCATTCCCCATAACAAGAAAATAGCAAAGTTGATACCTGGTACTTTGTCAATACTGAGGGGGGTCAGGGATGCTCTGGGGCTGCCTGGCTATACCAAGAAATTTATAACTTGGCACTTCACTCAAATGGGACTTGGAAAAAAGTTTATCTTGGTGATCTCAGGGAAATAGTGCTTCTGTTATACCTTGGTTGAAGCTCAATTAAGATTGAATGAAAGTTTTATAATGCAGCTCTTCCAGCTCCAGAAGATTTAGAAAGCGATGGGGGCAGTTGTACAGAGAACAAGATTGCACTGAGCGTTGCTTTGTGCATCAGATGAAGTGTAGAGTAGTTCTTAAATTTGTGGTTGGGAGCACCCAAACAAAATAGCTGGGAGATTAATGAGTCTTGTGCTGCAAGGCATTCTTCCAAGAGAAGAAGGTACTTTGCTATTTTATCTTTTAGCCACAGGTGTATATTTGGTGCTAATAGTGCTCTTGAGATCATCAAGAGGAAAATGCCGGAGGCACAGCAGGATTTGGAACGGCTAGTCATTTATTATCCTTGCGTACAGTCGCTGTGAGAGAAACATGTTAAATTGTCTAGCATGTAGTGAGGGTGGGGAAGAGCATCTAAAGCTTGCTGAGAACTGCCTGCTGTGACAGAAACAACTCGATTTCCCTACAAAGGAATGGGCATATGTCCAGATTCAGGAGGAGTACAGTTAATAAAGAATTCTGGAAGACTGCTACTCTCAGAATGATTCAGTGACTATCATACAAACTTCTTAAAAGTAGTATAGCTTTTGAACAGTCTCAGTGAGAAAGCCTGTTCCTGGAACCAGTACAAATAGCTTTCAACAGAGGGAAACCGCTTGTTTTTGAAATCATCATGGCTATCTGAAATGATAGCTGCTAATAGGTGCTGCTATTAAGAGGTGAGGATTATGGGATGCCCTACTGAAACATGTCTGGCAGCTGAAGCTATCTGTGGATGACTCAGGATCAGTTTACTCCATCCAGAGAGTGCCTTTTTGCAGTAAAGGTGAAAATTGGATGTGAGCATTATCACTGAGGTCTTCTCTTTACTACAAATCCTGGATCATCAAAAAAGGCTTTGAGAAACACAGGCAGTAAGGCAAGGGAGAAATTAATCAGTATAGCTTTATGGCACAGTATTGAGGCACATGTTTTCCAGACTTCTTGTTCAGGGTCTCTGGACACCTTGGGAGTGCTTGTTAATATGAATTTCCGTGAGGCAGATCAGATCTTGATCTTAGCTCTGTGATTTTTGTGTAGGAAACAGGATCAGAGCAGGCAGCATTGCTCATATTAGATGAAGTGGAGTCTAATAAAAGAGCCCTGCATAACTTGAAACTAATACAATGGCAGATCCAAGGGGAGTGACAGATAGGTGGTTTTTGTGTATTCACCTGGGAGAGGGAGGATGGAGATATTGTTCCCTAATTACTGTCATTAAAAACAAGGGGGGAAAAAATAAAATAAACAAATAAAACCCATGTAAATTAATGTTTGTGACACTGGTCAAGACAATGAAGATGAGAACACAGGTGTTTCTGTGGCATAGGCATGTAAATGGTTCTGTGGAGCTTCCTGTAGCCTGTCACAGTTTTGAATATTTCCTTAGTTATCATACAGAAGCTCATAAAGCCTGAGGACTCAATGTATGTGAAATAAAAGGAGGGAAATATTTAGCTACAGTTGTCAACAGCTTCAGGTACTTAAGAGATAGCTTTGCCACATTTCAGCAGTCTGAAGGCCCAATACCATAAAAACCTGATGTACAGGAAAGATATTGGGACAAATATATCAAAGAGAGGTATCTACTATGCTCATCTACTTTTTGTCACAAGACAATATGATTTTTACATGGATTTCTTTTCTGTATTGTGATTTGTTCTATGCACAGGACTGCACTCAAAAGAATCCAGTTCTATTAAACTGCTCAATCATGAATATACTTGAGAACAACTGTTAGACCATTGGCAAATAGTATAGATTAGAGCAGCTGAAATTAACTACATCTATATTCAAATGTATTAATTTATTAATAAATGTATATATAAATACATCAGACAAAACTAAATGGATATACAAATATATACAAAGGCTTTAATATTTTGTTTGATAAAATATAAGCATCTCATTGAAAAGCAGCAAGATAGAAAATATGCTGCAGAAATTCTTGCAGCATTTTTATAAAGCTTTTGAATGTCACTGTGTTTTATAATAAAGCATACTGTGTATAGCAGGTTCTCCCTCTTAATTCTGTTAACACATTCAGAGATACACAAGAAATCACTAATGCTGCTGGAATGACAGTGAAAAGACCAATATCTAATCTCTCATTTAAAAACACTAAAAGCTATTATGTAGGACTTGCTAAATATTAAAAGTTACTTTATATAAAACTGTTATGTAATCTACAGAGCCAGGAAAGAATAACTTTTTTTTAGCTGTCTGAGCAAAATAAAATAAAAACCAAAAAAGTCTGCTTTTTAAAAAGGCTTCTGCTGTTCTCAGATGACAAAAAGTGGATTATAGAAGTTGTCCCTGTAGCAGAAACAGAAGTACTGGAGGTATTGAAGTTTTTGCTTTCCCATAAAGTAACAGAAGAAAGTAGTTTTCCCCTATTGTGTCTTATAAAATTGTTAAGGCTCTATTGAATCCAATTCTTGGAAAAATTAGAGGCTGTGAGACGTTTAATTTTTTCTAAGTTTCCTTAGGCATTGTATTGAAAAAATGCTTTTAAAGTGAAAGATCTTTCAGAGCATGTCAGAGTCAGAATATAAACTGTCAGAATTTCTTTAGAGATTACAAACTCCAAACACTAACAAAATTGCTTTCCACAGCAGGATTGCTCTTATGAAGGGTATTTTCAAATGCTAAATTTATGGCAGAAAACATCTTGGAGGTAGGATAGGTTCAGTTGGCTGGCATTTTGTTCAGCAGGACTTTGTGTCCAGACTAATAGAGTGTTCTGCTTTTCTGGGTACTACTACCAACACCTTTCTTGTGATGAAGACCAGAGTGCCTGCATTGGGAAGAAGGCAGTTGGCAGTGTAGAGTGGGCCTGTTCAGTTAAATTCGTAAAAGTTATGAACAAAATTCAAGCAATTTATGTCCCTGTAGTAATTTGGTAGCCTCAGAGATATTCCTTTAGTTTTTGAAACTCATTCACTCTAGGTACCCTTCTTCCACTTCCTCTTTTCCACTTGAGAGGGAAGGCTGGACTGATTAGTTTAAAAATGCAGATAGAGTGCTAGATTTGTATTATTGAAAATCTAGCAGCAAGCTGGAAGTTTCATTGGCCTTCATCAAAGAAGTTAAGAAATTATACTTTATTCATCTTGTTGAGGGGATTTATTACACTGAGACGAGAACATTCAAAGTGGTATTTTCGGCCATATTGAGGAAATGTATTTCTCTCCTTGGTTTAGATGATGTCACATTCAGCACTGATGAGATGCAAGGTCCAATGTTCTTGTCTCAAAATGAGATGGGAGAGAAGAAAGTGGGTCACACATGATGTGAGATGAGAAGACATAGCAGATGTTGTACATCTATCACACACTCATGCAGTACACGTTCCATGACCCTAAAGCTTTTTTTTTTTAAATTCTCTTCAAAGGACAGCATAGCATTTTTAAAACAATAGAATTTGAGTGATTCTATCATGCAGGGTGAGGTAATATGTCTTCAAGATAAAAGCTTGAAAAAATACGTGGATTTATATGTCTCATGTTCAGAGGAAAGGAATAATTTCAAGAGTTTTTTTTTCCGAATGTTATACTGCCTGTAAAATGATGATTTCTTTTAACAGTAATGTTCTCTGTAGGCATTTTTTACAAAAGCTATACCCACTACAGTGATCCAAACTGAAGACCTATTTTGTAGTAATCTAGATAGATTGAACATAGCAGACACAATTTTGAAAAGTAAGTTTCTCAGCCTTCCTGTGGAAGTTCACTGAAGACTTGAAACTGCATTGATTTCCCATGAAGCTTCAATTTTTAGTTGTTCAGTTACTTACAAGAAAAATCTGTTTCTCCCCGCATACCTTTCTTGTGTGCCATCTTGATATAAATTAAAATACTCTCCATAAGCTGGATAAATCCAATTGTCAGGAGTTCCATTAAGTAAACACCTGACATGAGAAGGATATGACACACATTGTCCAGTTATCTCGCTGTGGTTTGGTTCTGCTTTCTAAGCTACGTTCACCAAACTGCAGTGTAATCTCACTTAGCGAGTGTCTGAAGTGAAGGACAAGTCAAGGGCTTGTGAAGCATAGTGGTAATTTTTGGTTTTGCTAGAAAATATTACTGAAAGTGCTTCAAAATATTGTGGTTGTGATTCTTTTCTTTTTCTCATTGTCATTCTGTTGTCTTCAGCTGAAATGCCTGATATGCCCAGGCAGAGAATTCCTAATATTTGTAATTTGTATAATTAGCCTTAAATGTTTTCAAATAAAATTGTTGTTCCATGTCTGTGCTATAGCAGTAGGCTTAACCAGTGCATGGCTTCTAACTCTTCTGTATTGTGCAACTCATCTCTGCAAACATTATTTTCTATGATTCTGTTGGCTTGCTCACAGTTCTTGGTGGAATTTTGGTTGATGTCACAGATACACGACAGAGTGAAATATTCAGAAACTCTCCTTGTTTTTTTGTTTTGTTGTTTTTTGTTAGTTTGGATTTTTGGGGGGGGGGTTGTTTATGTTTTTTTTTTTTTATTCATCTGGTGATATTTGTTTAGAACCGATCCAATCATATCGATTTTTTTATTCTTGAATTCTCACTCAGGATGCTTTGGTTAGGCTGGCTCTTCCTAGTTAGTTAGGAAAAAAAAAAAGTAAGTCTTAAACAGAGAACAAAAATAAATTGCAGAGCAGTGTTTTGGCAGTGGAAGATACACTTGTGTTTCTAATACTGCCAAAGATGTGAGTTCAAAGATGCCAAAAGCACTGCAAAAGTTAATATAGAAAAAAGAAAACAAACGGACTTAAGAGTTTCAGCAATGAAAGATCATTGTGTAATGTTCATTGGAACTGAAAAATGTGCCTGTTATGCCTCTAGAATTTGATGGGACAGCCATGGAAACAGTAATAACTTTGTGACTGTTGGCTAATTATGTGGAATTTCTACCAAAAAAAGGTTATACATAGCCTAAAGTATTGAAGACTTAATGAAACTGTCATCACTGTAGTGATAAATATCTGTTCCAGAATGTCTTCTCAGTACTGTAATCATACCAGAATATATAGTTGGCCATAATTCTGTAATGCCACTATATTTTTTAAAGAAATTATAGGCCTTCAAGTAGGCTATATGTAAAAACTAGGGATTTGCAGCATAAGTAGTTAGAACCACTTGGAATAAGTAATAATGACATCATTGAATCCTGAAGCTCAGAGCACTGATAATTTTGCCCAGTTACCTCATGGAATAGGTTTGAAATTCCCTTGAAAGCCTCCAAGTCAAATTCAGCTATTACGTAAATGATGGCTTAAGCTGATCATAAAAGTAGGCACATATAGCTTATATTTGTTTAGAATTTAGTAGGTCTGAAAAATTGATAGAGTAACATAGGCAGACATCAGGAAAGAGTAAAAATAAATCAGCAACTTCCCTGTTTAAGTTCCTATTTCTGCCATTCCCAACAGCCTGACAGGATCTCATATCAGTGGCAGTTGCTATATACTCAATTTAAAGTGTCTACTGTATGCTGAATTGGTGTAATTTCATGTGCACTTGTTCCATGACTTTGGTTTTCCTTTAAATATGTTAAATATTTAGCATGCAAAGAATAAGAACTAATTTCAGTGATGTATGTTGATTAGGCTCTTGTTAGGCATAAATAAGGGTTATCTTGTGCTATACAGTACATTTCATTGCCTATTTAATACACACACAGCTTTCTCTGCCTTCTTCGACTTCCACCCACAGACATTTAGACAAAGAGTGTAAACTGAAGTGTGAATCTCTTAGCTCTGGGCAAAGCCTGGTACAAGAAACAGCAATGTTTATTGATTACTTGCAGCTTTTTGACACTGTAAAACCAGGAGAAAACAAGGGTATAAAAACGTCAAGACTAAGGTTTAAAACTACCTCTTCAGAGCCAATACATGAATTTTGTGCTAAAATACGGACAATAGATGTGAAGATGTATAGTTGGTAACTTAAAAGTATGAAAGAAGGTAACATCTGGAATCATCAAAGTTTTGTAAGAAGAAAAGAACATGGTGATTTAGTGTATTGGATTTGTTGCTGTTGGTAAATTTAGCAACTGAGGGCAAAAAGAAAAGCAATATTAGAAGGCAGGTTACTAATGAAAGAGCATTTGTGAGTAGGACTTCTGATGTTGACAGAATTTTCAAAGTGAATGAGATCATATGTTGAAAAAAAAGGATGAGAACACTTAGAGGGAAGGAGAAGAAATTTAATCATCTTAAAGAACACCCAGGAAGGTGTTCAAGGAAGATAAAGTTGGAGAATGAAATTTTCCACTCTGTCAAATGGATATAGATAAAATGAGAGGGTAGGAACAGAGGAATAAAATTGGGAGTTCAGGAATTAATATGTGCATAGGTACTCGTGCAAATAAAAAAGCTGCTCAAGTACAGAGGAGAGAGAAATTGGAAGGCATCTGGAGAAGGAATAGTGGCTTGAAAAATACTTTTTTTCTGGGATCAGTGAAAATTGGATATTTCAAAGAAATAGACTGAATACAGTCGTACTTTCAATCCAAGAAAACCAAATCCTTTAATCAAGACCTCTAACCTGAGGAACAATTAATAACTTACCACTGTTGCCATTGAAGAATTAAAATTCCCCTGGTTCGCTCAATAAACATTTATCTATGATATTTAAGATTATCTTCATGTCTTGAAACCATTATAAACATGTCTGGAAATGACACACTCCTACAGTTTCTATACAGCAGAATATGATGAAACCAGCCACCAAAAAATATTACATTTTCCACTTGCATTCATATCAGCTAACAGAATAATATCCATGTGATTTAGAACTAGACATTTCAAAAGTCTTTAAAGGATCTGAAAATCAAGTTATAAACTATGATGCTTCCTAAAGTTCTCTAATAAATATATTGTTTCCATGTGATGTGCAAAGGAGAGGAAAAAATGTGGTGGCATAGAATATTTTGTTCCTTTATTTTTCACTGTTGCTCATGCATATTTTGTACATTGTTTTTAAGGACTACATCAGTTAAGAAATAGTATTTCATGTTTAAAATATGAATACTCCAAGTCAATGAAGAGATTGCTGAGGTGTGGTTATTTTTTCTTACACAAACTCAAGGTTTCTAACCCAGTTCTGCCACTTGAATATTATCATTTTGAGACAGGTCTGTGATATCAGTAGTGTTTATTTTCATGTTTAAGTTATTTGTATTATAGTAGCACTTCAAGAAAAGAAAGTTTTGCCTTTCACAAATCTCTTACTAGTGCTGACTGCCATGTGATTATCAGTTCGGTAATTTTTTGTGAGGCTGGGTTCAGGTAGCTAATATTGATATCCTAATTCCTGAATTCCACTGAAAGCAAAAGAGCAACTGAATGGAAATAAGATGATATAACTCTGAATTTTTAGGATGACTTTAGTTTTTTTTTTTAAAACTACAGCACATGAATGATAATTTGGGTATGTTCTTCTGATGAACCTGAGAGGTGGAAAAAGTTTAATTCCAGTAGGCCCCCACCTTTATTATTTTTTATTTCTTGCACTCAGTTGAAAAGGCATTAAAAGGAAAGTACCTGGTCATTTCTGACATTTAATGTGAATTATTACAGATACATTAAAAGTATGTATATAAAAACTACTAGGGTGCAATTTTTGATGTGCTACAGGTAACTGGCAACTTTGACACTACTAAAAAAGCTGACATCTCAAAACCTCTCTAAAATTAGGAAAAAAATTCCATCAGGTTTAGTAAACAATAAACACCTTGCTCAAGACTGAAAGGGAATTATAAGGCTGAAGATTAAAGAATCTTGATAAATAAAACTAACATTTGAGAGGGATGAAATGAAACCTAAGCAAAGCATAGGACACATTATGCAAGAAACAAGCAGGGACATTCTGGGGAAGGATAGTCTAATCCTATATATTATATATTTAGTATTGTTCATTCAGTATCAATGTAAAGCATGAAATAGCCAATACAGGCCTTGGGAGGACTGGACCAAATAAAAAAAACAAATATTTCTTCATCCTGTTTTCACTTAGAATGGAAAGAAATATTCTTAGCAAACCTGCAAACCACACAAACTGTCGTTTAGTGATTCACTGTAGCAGAACGGAATTGAAAAAGATTCCTTTAAAATAGCAATGAACATGTCTGTCTCTACTTTAAATGAACACAAATATCTGAAATACGTGGTGGCATTATGAAACAACTAAGGATATATTAACGAGAAACCTCTAACACAGACTTTAACAACGGGGTGTATGCAATATCTTTGAGAAGGAAGTAAGGAGTAGTGAATTTCTGTACTCTAGATTACTTCATAAATATAAAAACAAATAAATATTTATGATAAATATGGATAGAAGTAATTATTTAAGTAAAGATAACACTAGGGGAATTTTTTCCAAGAAATCAAGGTGCGCTGAGAATGCAGATTCCATTGATTTTTCTCTCTTAGTCATGGGCCTTTGAAATCTCTCGAATATGATTAACAGAAATTATTTCTTCTCAAGTGCAAGATAGATCTGAATGATCATTTTATGAGTTAATGAATACCTGGTAAATCAAGTGCAATAAACATTGTTGTGTTTCCACACCAGGATTCTGGGCTGAGGAAGTGCCATTCAACATCGTGCACAAATGAGATAAAATTGAGCCATAAAATCAGGAACACAGAGTGAGGAAGGAGGTGTTAGACAGTGAGGCAAATTAACGCAGCTCCAATTACTTGGGTCAAGTTTGCTTTACAGATGCAACTTAAACTTATATTTGCAAAGAGAAACAAGAAAGGTAAGCGCAATGATGCTTGACATCTAAGAAGGCGAAGTGATACTTTTAGATGGTTTAACATAAATCTTACATTAAATCATTCAGTCTTAGCAGTGCTTTATAACAACAAAAGGCGAGGAAAAACTGGTAAATGGTTCATCTGCACAGGGAGTTTGTTTAGCTGCTACATAATACTGTATTTTCCTAAAAGGAATAATTTCTATTTCCAGAGCTACCTGTTTTGTAAAGCTTCACATGAGCATTGCTGACCCCCACGGACTGGAAAATCATGTGGCTTTTCAAACCCTCATGTTTTACTCTGATGGTTTTGTCTTTGGTGCATTGGGGCCAGTGGGAACTCACCTAAGGCTCTGACCCTCACCTGGGAGGAAAACCATCATTTACTATGCAGCTTTTATAAAACCATGAAAGTTGGCAGAAGTGTGTATATAGTTTTATTTTCTAGCTAGTTAGGCTGGAGACAGAATTTGATTTAGCTTTTGCCTCGGACAAAAATTTTAATTGGCAACACCACTAAAAGTAGAAAAGCCATTTGCTTGAGAAAATAAAAGCTCTACAAGCCATCTAAGTACTCAGACATAACACTGCAAACTTGCTGCACTTCTGTGCTTTGGTCTGTGCAATTAATATGAAGATCAAAGGTGATTCACATTTTTCTTTAGGTAAGTATTCTTTTATTAGCAAAGCTGCATTCAAAATTGAGAAAGCTGTGAAAGACAGCTTAATAGTTTATTAAAAATAAAAAGCCAGCATTGTTTTTAACCGAACTGCGCTTTCACAAAAGTGATCTGCACAAGCCCTTACAGATTTATCAATTCCCACCACTTTAAGTGATTTTCTACTTTTGTACTTAGATTATGAAAAAGTTTGTTTCTTTGTAAACATGTTGTCACAACAGAAGTATTCTGTTTTATTAGAAATTAAGACTTTGCTTACTAAATTACAAGTCTTGGGGTAGTTAACAAATAGAGACATGAAGATAGAGCTTGCATGACCATTTCAGTTTATGTTGATGTTTTTTTTCTAAAATCAGAGAGCTATTACTCAGTGGCTTTTCATATCTGCTGACAATTTTTTGATATTTTGCTTATCTAGAGGGGCAACATTCCCTGTATAGAAAAATCAACTTATGCTTAGAATTAGTTAAAGGAAAACTTTGTTGTACATGCAAGGTTTTGCCCTGTGCAAGCCAATTTCAGCACTTTGTGCTGAAAAGTTCTTAATGCATTTCAGAAAGGGAAATAAGTTCAGCTTTTCTGTAGATGAAAGTAATGTGAATTCAGAATGAGAACTGTGGCTACAGCAGGGTGGGTGAGGTGTGGTGTTGTTTTTTGTTTGTTTTTTTATTAATGTTCTGGGGTTTTTTAAAGTTTACCGGAGAAGGATTCATCTCTAAAGATTTAGATTCCTCATAACAGAGAGTAGCACGTAGTCCGAAATTATAATTTTTTTAGTAACAAAAGTATCTATTTTATTTGCATTTTCAGGCACTAGCATTCAACAGGTTACTCTTCAGCTGAATTAATTTTTAATAGCTTGCCAAAATGGATATTTGAAAGGTTCTCATTTTACTTATTTGCTTATTCAATGTATCTGTTGCTGATATTTGATTAGGTTTTTTGTAGGGTTTAGAGTAATTTTATCTTCATTTTCATGTCTAATGCCAGTTCAGAGTTGCTTTGAAATGAATCACAGAGAAGTGAAAATCTGTTAGGATTTAATTCTGTATTTCTGTTACTTTACATTTTAGTTTCACAATTATCGTTAATACTTTTTGTCCCTTGACAGGTAGTAGAAGTGTATAATCTGTTCTATTAAGTGTTCTTGAACAGTCTTTTTATTGGAGTGAGGGCCATATTGGTTTGATCTTTTAAATTTTATCTCTGAAAAAAAAAAAGTTTATATATTTCTAGTTTGCTTTCATAATGCTTGTATATATTTCCTTTGAGTGTTTAGAGTTTTTCATCAGGAAATTTTATTTTAGGAAGGAACAATATTAAGGTCCTCTGAGACATGGAAATTAATTTACAAATTATTTTGAATTTATTTTGTTGCATTCCACTCATTTCAATGAATGTGTTCTCCTTTGCTAGTTTTATTAAACTAGTGTGTCTGAAGTTGTTTGGAAGATAGTTATTTACTTATTTTTGTGATATGGAAAGTTCTTGACAGATTGGAATACAAATCTAAGAAGGGGATTTCTGCCTTTTAGTGTTTATAAGTTGTCTTCTAGATCCTATCATATACTGAAGTATACTTCCTGCTAATAAAAGTGCAATTATACTCCATTGATTCTTAACATCACAACATATTAAAAATTCTCAGTTTTGTTTTAAAACATAACAATAGCAACCTTGTTTTTTCTTTTTGGTTGATTTTTTTTTTTTGTCTCTAAGCTCTAAATTTAGAAGAAACCTTGAACATAATGCATAAAAATGAGTTTTAGGACAGCAATTCGCTACACTGAAGCACTATATTGTTTTGTCTTAATAATGCAATTAGTGGCTGTGGAACAATCTATTTTGGCCCCCAGCTTGTGCTACCTTGACACATGAAGCTATCTAAAATAACTTCAAATTTCATCTTCAAATGGTGAAGATGAAGTGAAAATATTGCATGCTTGTCAGTGAAAGTATACCTGTAAGTTTTATTTCAGAAAAACTGAACACTCATGTCAGTTGTAAAATGCAAACTTGATGTACTACCAACTAGCATTAGGCATCTAGCTATGTACAGCTCACGGTACTGTTGGTAAGCCAGTTAGCCAGTTTAAGTATATGAGGAAGAAATTTTCTTTGTAAGCCTTGAAGGATGATAACTGAATTATTTTCAAGAACATGAGTCAACTTAGAAAAGTATATTTTATTTTTCTTTCCAGAAGAAGAAAGAGGCTTCTTGTGGTAAAGATTGGAAATGCAACATTGTCTATTGAAACAAGAGATAGATGAACAAATGCCTAGCACAGGTTTTTGTTTTTTTTTTTTTCTTCTTTCTAAGCAATGCAGCAAATATCCTAGCTCTTCCAGAACTGTCAGTACTAGAAAGTCAATCCTAAAAAAACTGTCATCTTCTGGTGAAAATAAAAGGCAAAGTTAGTAACAAGATGGTGTAGGAAGTATGGTACTTAAAATGAGCAGAATGGGATTGCAAGAAATAAGTTGCAAAGGAGGAGTCACCTCTAGGATAAACATTTCTTGATGTTAGCTCCAAATAATAACAATGAAAGTGGCTGACAGACCTGGTGTGATCAACTCACTCAGCTCATGTTTGACATGTCTTGAGCCAGGCAGCAACAGCATGCCCAGGTGGCCTAGCTAGAAGAAATAAATGCACAATGCAGGGACTAATTTATTTATTCATCCCAGTGAAGGTGATCAGTGTCCAATTTAAAATCTATAAATAGTTCTATAAAATCCAGAAATTCTGATTCCGCACTGAACATTTATTTCTGAAAATCAAATAGGCGAATATTTGTGGTACAAAGAACAGCAAAGTTCAACAACAAATCAGATAAACCATAGTTTTTAACTGAAAAAAATGGTGCCTCTTGGCGACTATTTTCTATTGACAGTTGCTGTTTTCTAAACTCAGTTACCAACTGGTCATTTTTGGAAGATACCTTTCAGCTATTAGAGGTATGCATGGCAACACTGATGTGTTTGGGGTGTGTGCATTATTCTGGCATCTTGTAGCTCAGGTAGGACCAGAGTTTCTCAGAGTTATTGGGTATTAGTGACAAGAACTTTCCTTAGTGATGGATCTGTCCAAGAGTAAAATCAATATTGCCATTAATATTAATGTAATAAATGTACCTGCAACTGAGTGGAGCACATAATAAATGGGTTTAGGTACAAGTGGAATTTAGTGCTTTAGTTCAGGGAATGTGCTGTTAAGAGAAATATCTGTAGTTGTCCTAATGCTTTATATGAGTATGTACAATATTTTCCTCTTTCTGAACATTTGAACTCTTTTTTTATGTGAGCTACTGAAGTTTTGAAGACTTTCCCAACTGAGGAATTGGAAATGTATTTGTAATAGCAGACCAAGCTTAATGTAGTGATAATCCTGGTAACAATGTTGAAACAAGGTCTTCTGACAGGGGAAGAGTGAGAAAAAAACATTTCAGAAGAGGCCTTAGGAAATATATGTATAACCTCTTTGCAGCAGCAACCCCAATGAGATCAATGTGTTGTGCTGTATTTATATTACTTCCAGTACAACATTGATATTCTGGTAAAAGATTGTAGGGAAAAGCAGAGCAAATAGCTTTTTAGTGATTATTCTGTATCCTGAGTGTGCTGGGTCATATGTTGTATCCAAAAGCAATTTGTCTGCATTAGAAACATATAATTTTTTACCTCCCTGAAAGCAAATAGTACCAGTAGCAGGATTACATTTATTATGCTGCAGTTAATGAGATTTGGAAGTGCTTAATGTAAAAGTGTGGCATCATATATATTTCACTTAATTTGAAAAATATGTAAGAAAAAGGAGTGAGACTATTTTCTGATGAAAACCAAAACCATCCCCTTTACCACTGGAATGAGGACACCAACCAAGAGAAAAGCAGTTTAGTCACCTACTGTGCAAAACACCACTGAAAATTATCATGGTGAAACTTAAACCACAGAAATCTGGAGACTTCTGAACTCAGAGTTTTGTAAGTGCAAGTACTAAACATCACCATGTAAAGTCTGTTGGGTTTATATCAATGTCTAAAAGAAGAGTTATGCTTTTGCACTTCCCTTCATGTTGTGCAGCACGAGCAGAATTTTGTTTCTTTGATGCCTGAAGTCTGACAGTGCTTAAGGCATTTGGACAATGCCCTTAAAAACATACTTTAACTTCTGGTCACCCCAAAGTGGTCAGGCACTTGGACTAGATGATTAGAGGTATCTTCCAACTAAAACATATTCTGAATACACTGCCAAGTACCATACATTAGCAGGATGTGATCTTTAGAAACAATTTTCTCAGTTATGCTGGGGACTCAACATCCACACCAATCACTCTTATATTTATATATTTGCTTGCTTGTTTGGTTTTAGTTTAGTTTTATTTTGCTTTATGAGCCCTATTAAGGCTTCATGGACTGAATGAAGTGTATTAGGGATGTCTCCAGTGTGCATCTTCCACCATTTTTTTTAATATGGAAGTTTCCCAAATCATGTGCTTTGGAACTATTTCAGAGAGAAAACTAAAATACAGAAAATGGAGATGATCAGGTTGTTTTTTTTTTCAAAAGCACCTTTCAACCAAGCTAGAAAAGCTATATGTACAACCCAACTAATTTGGCTAATTTTTAGAACTAATGCAGTGTTTCTTGTTTTTACTGTCTGTTTTTCCCCTTATGAATAGACTTCTGATTAAAAGTAATGCAGCTAATCCTCTATTATCTCCTAAAATTGTGACAAAAACATTTGTTTCTTTGAGATAGGGAGAATATATGGCTTTATTACATGCTCATTTTCTGTTCCCCTGATAATTTTATTTATGATGGGGTCAATGTGAAGCAAAAATGATTGCACTTTTCAGCAGGTATGCAGCTTTTCCCAGTTTTACCTGTTCTCAATTTTTTTTCTTCTTTTCCTCTTTTCTTTCTGGTCCCCTTATAGGAAAGTTGTATAATTTTACTATAATACCCTTTTCCTAAGAGATGTGCCATTTTGTATGCATGCAAGCTCCTAAATCTTCCTTTTTTATTCCCCCTAATCTGTCGCAGGTCTACCTTATTTAGTGAAACTCAGTAGTGTTTCTAAGGGAGGTGTGCATGCTGGAATATTACCTTTATATGCTAATTAATTGAATATGATAATGAGGACATGATGACAAAGTCAAAGCAGAAGCTGAAAACAAGTGATGTGTCTATTTCTTAATAAGCAAACTAATTTAACAGAGACTAGCCAGAGTGCCTGCAAACTTAGTTTGCTTCATGTGAGTAGTTTTAGAGTGCAAGTCCCATGGGACAGATCCTAGGAGATAACACTGTGTTTATGGCTACTTTTCTGCAATGAAACTGGTACACTTGGCTGTAGGAAGGATGTGTCTTATGGAGGAGTTGTCAGGACAGACTCTGCTGTGTAGGACTTGATTCTGTGAACTCTAAGCTGAGATCCCACCTTGCCAAGAGTTAGGGGACTTGTACCACCTAACCTGAAGTACTCAGAAAGATCCCAGCACTGCCAGTGATGTGTGCCCCAGTCACCTCTGTTTTCCTCCTCCTCAATACAGCATTGTGGATTTTTGTTGAACATGACTAAAGGACAGTCCAGGCAGCTGTCATATAACCCAGCCCAGGGAAGGAAGCAGCCTTGAAGTGCTCACTAGGTATATGCAAGGTTTCTAAGAGCTGTAGGTTGGAAAATAGTAATAACTCATGTAATTTTGTTAAAGTAAATCCAAATTTTGCACCACTGAGGCACTGTTGCTCTCCTGAACTATTTTATGTTTTGAGAATTTTGGAACTGGAAAATGTTCCCAGGCAGGGAAGCTCTACAAAAAGAAGAGCACAAAGATAAATTTTATTCCCCCTTCTAATTTCTACATTTTCTCTACATCTTATGCTGTGTTAATCCTATTCTCCCAGCTGTTTACCAGCATGTTTAGGTTGATAAGAAAATGTCCTGCTTTCTGGTTCAATTTTCTCCTCAACTTGCTGTTGTGTACCACTTTACTTTTATTCTCTTTTTCTTCTAGCATCCAGTCCAGAAATATTTCCTATACACTGATAACTCACAGCTATTGAAACACTTTGGGATGAACTGTGTTGGCATCACATACTGGCAAAGGACATTCTTTTGCCTGTAGACTGCATGTACTGCCTGGCACAGGCACATGGAACTGTCATTGCCTTTGATTTCATTTGTTCTTGCACTTCAATTTTTCAGTAGAAATATAAACTGTATATTTTAGGCAGTCTCAGTTGTACAGTTTCATAAACAAAAGGCTTGGTGTTGAAGCTTTAAACCTAACAAAGCCCTTAATCAAGCTACATATCTGTCATTTTATTCCCTTTTCATACATGCTAAATAAAAAGAAGTAGTTCTTATTTTAATCTATACCTCACACTGTTCTTTGGTAAATGTGAGCTTTATAGACTGCTCTTTATGCATATAAATACTATTTATATCTCAAGCTATGTACTGTGAGAAAAATGGATGTTGTCTCACTTCTATGGAATTTGTACAGGATGGAAGTAGTAACATTTTTAGGATGTTGGCTTTTTCTTAGCAAATACAGGGTTTTGTGGTATCAATGACCCTTAAAATTTTCCATTTTTGAAATTAGAAAATTACCACTTAGCAATAATGTGACATGACTCAGGCAGCTTGATGTTGTCTGTCAAAATCTACCATCAGCAGAAAGATTTGAAAGAACTGGAAATGATAGGAGGAAAAAACCACTTGCCTTATTTTCTTCCACTCATAATTCTATGTGGGTAGGCAATTAAAAAATGAAAGGAATTGTATAGTGACATAGTTTTAAAATGTAGGCATTTTATAAACTCTCATGTGAACACTTCTAATTTCATTGAAGATAGCCAAATTACAGTCATGTACGTTGAGAATATTCTTGCCTTGTGCTATCAAAATTAATTTGGTAAATAAAGATGAGACTATGTGCAGTCAGAAATAGAGCATGTAAAAATTTTACAGTTAGGAATTTATTTTCAGCAAATGAAATTTGGCGGGAGTTCTCTTAAACCATTTTCAGTGAAGATTTCTTGATGTTATTCCTGGCTTTTACACACTTTCTCTAAAATATCTGCAAGCTGTTCAATTTTTTTTTTTCTTTTTTTGTCATCGTGGATACTGAGTTGTATTCCTTAATGCCTCATCTGAAAACCAATCTCTCTTGTATGCATTAGACCTAAGCTTAAATTGTGAGATCTTTGGACTCCTGGAAGGGACGTTCCAACAGTTTTTTGCAGAATGGACAGACACAGGAAGGGGAGAGTATGCGTACATGTGCATGACTGATAGATGGGTTAGAGTTACATCTAGAGAAATTAATGTGACAAGCAGACCAGCAAATAAAGGAGGGAAAATTGAGGGTAACAATTAAGAGGTGTGGAGCTGAAGAATGGAAGGGAAATTAAGGAAACAGAGAGGGGACACAATGAGCACTGATGTATGGAAACCACTCTTTTTGTCTGGAGTTGGATACTTCCCTTTAAAGTGTTATACACCAGCTTCAGAGTCCAATAACTGCAAATATCATTACAAATAATGTTGTAATTAAAATACTACGGCATCCACTTGTAGCGTTTTTAGAGGTAAGCAGTATCAGTGAAGTGGACTGTCTTTAGAATTATGGTATTAAGCATTTGCATCTGGTATCAAGCCTAAATAAATAAATATATGGAACACTCCCCCAAGCTTAAGAAGAACTTAATTTTTTTTCAGAACTTTCTTTACAGTTGAGAAATACTCTAGGTATTCTCCTATTCACTTTCTTCATGTTTGAGGAGCCACCCATCACAAACCAAAAAATCTACACCCACCCCACAAAATCAATCTTGTTTGTAACACAGCTGGTCAGAGGAAGCATGTTTCACTGGGAACAGAATCTCACATTGAATATAATAATTTTTTCAAACTCTGTCTTCCTCACTGACTTGTGTGTACAACTAGAAATCTTGCCCTGTTTGCTTGCCAGAAAGCACTGACTTTGTTCCTCTTTCTTCTTGCCATCTTCATGTCAAGCAGCTGGCAGTCCCTTGGTGGGACACATGCTCAGTTTGGGCTTCTCCATTCACTCCAGGTGGTAACTGTCCTTCTGTATTTAGCTCTAAAAAGCTTTCTCTATTGCCTGCTCATTTTAAATAGCTACTGAAGCAAGTTGGCTATGGTCAGCTGGCAGACACCCACCTGGCTGCTGTCAGTCCTCCTTCTCAAGGACATGGGGACAGAACATAAAATGCCAAAGGCTCAAGGGCTGCTTCTCAAACTGTTCTCCCCAACACCTGGCAGGTTCTGCCCTTCCTTACCTTGATGGGGTTTTGATACTGGCATGAACTTTATGGCCTCAAGAGAAGGGTTTCTGTAAGACAGTTATAATTCTTCAGTATGTTATATTTTATGGAGTAGCAGCATTGTGTGAATTGCTTTAAAAGGGTTACTAGGACTTTGTAGAGGTAAGTTTATAAACTGTTCTTTCCCCTTCAAGAGTCAGGCAGTGATTTGCAAATATGAAGCACATTTAGAATAAATAGACATGGAAGTAAACAGGAACTTCTAACTACAAGAAAGAAAATCACACAGTCCAAGCCTTTTCATCACTGATGGTTTGCAATGTGTACCACAGCCCTGTGCCTTTGGTGAAAGGGCTATTTATTCTGCTGTAGACATATGTGATATCTGCAATAACCTGTACAAGACACTCAAATCCATTGATTCTAAGAAGCTGTGCATCTTCTGAGGTCAAAATAAAGCAAATCTAAGTGAACAGAAATTATAGATATACTGCTTTGAATAAAAGAAAATATTTTTACTGTTTCCCCAACCTCCTTAGTTTACCAGGAGACAGGATTTCTGTACACCTGCTCACCTATAAAGTGTATATATGTGTGTGTATATATACATGTTTGTGTTACAATTTCCTGGATTTTGAATGCCTGAAAAAGGTTGAGTAGTATGCAGACTTGGTGCCCACTTCCTGTAATCCACACTGCAGAGAACTATGTGTATTAATAAATAATGGGTTTTCATCAGCATGCAAGGATTTATTAATAATTTTTTAATAACCACATATCAATTACACATCTTTCTTTTCCCTTTAAATGACTGCTTTCTCCAGGACTCTGTCTTAATAGGAAGTCTCCAATATCACACCCTCTGTCTGAACCCTGATCTCATTCTATCACTACCCAAGTCCAAACCTTAAGTATGATGTATGATTTAGTTCTAAAAAAATGATAGTTCTTTGAGGGAGGGGAATATGACTGAACCCACACTATCTCAGCTAATCTTGTTATGTATCATCACTGGTACCTGAGATACTTTCTCAGGAGGCTGGAGGGAGGAGAGATATGATCCAGATGCTTAGGACAAGGGGGCAGACAGAAGTGAGAACATCACAGGGGCAATCACAACCTGATGTGGTGTATTTATTTTATGCATGTAGGTGGCTAGGAGTTTCTGAGGTCAACATCAACAGTTACTAAAATTCACTGTTGTACAGATAGCTCATGTTTGTCTCTTCTCTACTTCCATGCTCAAAGTTGAGCTGTAAGTGGGGCACAGTCATGAGACTCTAAAAAGCTATCATTTGAAGTGCTTTGAACTTTGAATTTCAAGATGCTTGGGAGTCTAAAACTGCAGCTGCAAGAAACTCTGAAACCATATTTTATCACGTTTTGTATTTCACAAACACTATTTTATTTTTCTCTCTTCTCATAAGCAGTCTTCTTAAAATAAGAGGATTTGTTATTTAATAGAAAAAAGGAAATAATGTATTTATAAATAAAAAGTAAACAATCTGTAAAACATTTGACAAAATATATGGGTATGTGTTTCATTTAGCTTTTTTCTTGGTTTTTTTTTTGTTTGAGTAAGCTAAGCTTCAATGAGTTATGTGGGGCATGTATTTTAAGAACAAAATGAACTGTAAGGTAAAGCTGAATACTCTTGCAACCATTGTTTGGCTGTCAACACAAGTTTGATTCTCAAATGTTACTGTGCAAAGAACTTCTTTAAAAACAACTTTAGGTTGGCCCCTAAACTACTGAGCTTTATAGCCAAATGAAAAAAAAGCATATGGAAGCTGTGTGAGTCTGTCTGTTTTGGCATGTAATGCTGTCCCTGGATTGTGGTAATTTCCTTCTTTATCATTCAAGGTGTGTGTTTAGTTTCCTGTTCAGAATTTTTGTCTCTTTCATTTCACAACTGAATTCCATCCATCCTTACCAAGCTCTATTAACTGAATTAATTTTGACTGTTCTTGCAATGATTTCTTTTGTTTTTTCCAGACTTTGTTAGCTGCATCTTACCTTTCAACTTACTATAATCTTTTTTAGAAGTTGTGTGGTTCACGAATTAAACAAAAAAACACTTCTGCTAATATATAGGAAAACAGGAGGAAAGCAGTGAAATTGCAGTAACTTTTTTCTTTTTTTTTTTTTTCACACTATAAAAGTGAAGGAGAAAGACAACTTCTCTGGGGAAGGCAATTCCACTTGCTCGCTCACATATTCAGTAAGAAACTACACAGATCAGCACTGGCTCCAGGGGGATCTTCCTGAAATTTTAAGCTTTGCAGCATAAACTAAAGACAGTGATCTGGTTTTGTAGTAGAATAGATGCTGTGTGTGCAGTAGTTGGGAGGCAATAGAAATTCTGTGAAAGCCAACATGTGGCAGAAGTAGCCTGGGAGGAGAGATGACAACTTTATGTGCAGCAGCTTTTCTCTCACTCCTCGTTTCTACATGCCAGGCACAGCTGCTGTGGAGAGCTGCATGTGCCAGGTGCCAAGGAATGTGTTCCTCTCTCCCAGGAGTGCTTTGCCCCCATTGCATCCCCTTGTGTTACCTGGCCTGTTGCAGGTGTGTTCCTATCACGAGGTGTTGCTGGAGGGAATGATTTCATAGCAGACTGGCTCAGCAGTTGGACAATCCTACTGCTCTTCAGTGATACCATCCCTGCTGCAACAGGTGTTGTAGAGTTTGAGGGGGAAAAAAACCCACACAAAACCCCCAAATAAAAAAAAGACAATTCAAATAAATGACCAAATTAATATTTTTCATAGTATAGGAGGTATATTTGTTGGCACTCTGTTCATAGAAAGGCTGGGGTTTTCAGCATTGCTAGTGGAGCTAATTGAAGCTGTTATGTTTGGGTCATCTAGCTCCCTCTAATTTCAATATGCTATTTCTACAGCCATATTGTATTGGTGCATACAGGATGTGAAAATGAGAAAAAAACTCTTCTGCCCTGAAGTTAAACAACCTAAAATAAAACCAAATCAAGACCAAAGCAGTCTTTTCAATGTAGCTCAGAATGAAGGCGATGTCATTTAAATTGAACCTGCCACCACTGATATGATGCAGCAGTTTTTTTACAGGCATGTCACTTCACAAATTATAATGGTGCTTAAAATTGCATATCTAGTGGTTGTTTAGATGCCTGAGGATATCCCACACCTCCACCTGCTGCTGCAGAAGAGCAGGAAATCAGGCTCTGTGTTGTACTGTCTTGTATCCACTTGGGCATTTAAAATGGCACCTGATGCTTGTGTTTAGTGCATGAATCACTCCCTTGGTATAAGACTCAGTGTTGTGTTTCTAGTTCCAAATCAATAATACAAGAGTTTATTTACCATGTTTTGCCCTCAGCTCTTTTTTTCAGCTGGGGAATCTTTTATGTTTTATTACTGTCTTTACAAATTGTATGTAATAATTGTAAAAAGGAGACGGTGATATAGTTCCCTCTTATGTTTTTTACTTTTATTGGGAAAAAAGGTAAATTAAATGATATCTAATGGAAAGAACAGGTAGTTGGACAATGCTACTCATTAAACCGACCTGTTAAATTTCTGAGGCAGATGTTCAATGAATCTCTTTCATTGGGTTTATGCATCTGATGGTGAACATCTACATATAAATGAATCTCCAACATAATTAAAATGAAATTTATTGTTGGTAGCAGCATGGCATAGTATATTTTGGTAGATGATTGAAATTAAGAAGGCTAAGTTAAACAGCAGACCTCAAAGCTGAATGAATTTTTATAACACAGTGACTCCTGCCCTAACACGTTTTTGGGGCTTTTTAAAATTAACCTATTGTTCACCCCTCTCCATTTTTCCTTTCTCTTCTTCCCCATATATGCACTTTCTCTGGTACTTCTGTGCTGAAATATTTCTGAGTTTCTGTGACAGTTTGTTTAGGAGTTCTAATGATGGTAAGAGGATCATGAACTTTATTTCCTATGGCCAGTATTACCTAGTTGTGTTCCTTACAAATACCTTGTTAAGTGCAACTTAACCATATCTTTCAGATAGTTCTTTATAATTTATCTTGCTGAGATTTTATAGTGGAATCATTAATTGCCAAAGACAATTAGATTGTTTGAAGAGAAATGTTATTTCTTTAACCCAAAACCAGCATAGTGGGTTGTAGAACTTGGTGACTTCCTAGCATGTGAAGACTATGACAATTTTTTTTTCCTCCTTTACATATTTCTCTTTCTTGTAACTGGATTAACGTTTCTTATAGCACATCCTGTGGGAAATTTATCATTGGCTTGGAAAACTCTGATAAATTTCTGGTTTGAAATGAATATTTGGATTTCTTTGAGTCTTAAGTACACTAGGTCTCTACAGACTCCTGCATGCTGGATTTGTAAAGAATGAG
The DNA here is from genome assembly GCA_013397075.1 of Rhabdornis inornatus. Classification (NCBI taxonomy): domain Eukaryota; kingdom Metazoa; phylum Chordata; class Aves; order Passeriformes; family Rhabdornithidae; genus Rhabdornis; species Rhabdornis inornatus. The sequence goes on from VWZS01002677.1 coordinate 84,223, forward strand.
AGTTGAGTTCCTCACAGGTCCTGCATCCAGAATAGCTAGTGTGCCACAATTCTTTAAATGTATATACTGGCATTTTAAAAAGAAATCTTTAAATCTGCGTATGGCAGGGTTTCTATCATCAAAAAGAAAATAAGATGGAGGTGGTGGGAACACCTTGTGATGCTGCAAATGCAAATACAACCAAACACTCATTTTGCTGAAGAACACTCTCTTTACTGTGGAAGCATAGATGCAAGAAGGGCACTTTAATGTACCATAGACTGGCATTCAAGAAATATGAAATCTTAGTAATTACAAATATATTCCTTATGTTCTTGAGCATTCTTTAATATCTTTAAATGTATGTTATACTTATGTATTTGTTAATTTATGGCAGTCATGATGAAAGTATCTTGACTGGTTTTCTAAGGAATAAGTAATATATTTGTTAATCCTGACTACTCCCTATTATAATTTCTTATTATTTAAATGTCTGTACTTTGTCTTTCTCTGGTTTACTTGCAAGTATCTTGGACCAAGGTGCAGTGAGTTCTGTGTGTGCCTTCTGTTGGGCTTCACAGCCTTTACTTTTAGAAAAAAATCTACTTAGCTTGTACTAGCAAATATTTGCTAATAATGTAACAGTGACCATACAGTTTGATTTGTATCTGTTATCTGGCAGGGGAGCTGTATGAGGAAAAGGAATTAAAACCTCCCTGCCCACTTATAAATATAAACAGCGTCACTGTGGAATATTTCTACCTCTATTAAGTGAGAACTTTAACTTATTACTAATATGGACAGAATATACAGAACATTGTTAGATATTTGCTGATATGTACAAAGCAGGGCTGCACCTCTCTTAAATTGCTTATAATTGCTTAAATAATGATAATCAACTTATAATGGCTTGGAGAGACCTTAAAAAAACTTCAACTCTTGTTTCAGTCTGACACTGAAAGATGAATAAAGAGTATCTATGGACTGAGTGACTGTTTTTCAGGAAGTGTTACTGGGAGGTGCAGTCAGTGCAGTTTTATTCATCCCCTCGTCTGCACCCCTGTCCTGATTCCTTTTTATAGTCCTGTAATTCATACGCAGGTAAAGAGGATAGTTTTCAATTAAAACTCCTTTCTTGAACACCAAGAAAAAGGTGTTTTAAAATATTTGTGCAGAAGAAATTAATGAGAGATGAAGGAAAGGGAGGAGAAAAAATTGACTTAGAATTTCTACATCAGTCTTTTTGCAGAATCAAATTAATGACTGTTAGTAGTGCTAGTATTTATTACTTATGTAGGAGTCTTTGCTTTGGGATATATATTCTATAAATACCAAATGCAGAAAACATGTTATAAGTAGAGAAGACCAGAAGAAAGTGGGAGAGAAAACAGAGGCAGAGAGACATAAGGTAACCTAACAGAAAATGAACATTTGGAATGTAAAGCTAGAACTAAAGTCAGGTCAGAGAATTACTGAATGGGTCAGATTGGAAGGGACTGCAGTGGGTCACTGATCCAACCTCCCTGCTGAGGCAGGGCCATCCCAGATCACAGGGTGAAGGATGGTGTCCAGGTGGTTATGGAAAATCTCCAGTGAGGGAAGCTGCACAACCTCTCTGGGAAACTTGTTCCAGTTCTTGGTCAATGCACAGGACAGTTCTTCCTCATGTTCGCTGTGAAATTTCTGGGCTTCTTTCTCTTGCTCTATTGCTTGGCACCCCTAAGCAGAGCCTGGCTTCATCCTCTTGACGCCCTCCATTCAGATACTGACAGATGTTGATGAGGTTCCCTCTCATGTGTCTCTTCTTCAGGTTGAACAGGCACAGCTCCCTCAGCCTTTCCTCATAAGAAAGATCAGCTTGGTTGCCCTCCACTGGAGTTGCTCCAGGAGCTCTGTGTTTCTCTTTGGCTGAGAAATCCAGAACTGGACACAGGACTCCAGATGTGGCCACACCAGGGCTGAGCAGAGGGGCAGGATCAGATCTCTTGACCCTGGCAATGTTTTCCCTAGTGCACCCCAGGATATCTTTGGCCTTCTTTGTCCCCAGGGCTCTGCTGGCTCATGGACAGCTTGGTGTCCACCAGTACCCTGCATTTTCATTTCCCTTTGAGTTTCAGAAAGTTCCTCTTTGCCTGTGACTCCAACCTGTCAAGGTCCTTCTGAAGTGCTGCACAGCCCTCTGGGGTATCAGCCGTTCCTCCCAGCTTTGTGTCTTCCAACTCCAACTGATCAGAGCTGCTGAAATCCCTGTTTTAACTCCTTATGAGCTATCACTATTCAGAAGAAAAAAGGAAAAAATAGAGGGAAATCATTAATAAAAAATGAGGAGATGAAATCAGCTGTTTTTTAAAAAATTGCTGAATTACTAAATCTGTTTTTACCTTCATCATCTAACTAGATATGTGAAGAAAAAAAGTTGTGAGGGAAGTATAAATAATTAACTCAAGATTTTCTCTGATGGAAAAATACAATAAACCAACAGTCTAATTTTTTATTTTTTTTTTAAACATCCAACATATAGATCAAGCACTTTTTGCACAAATAGGCAGCAGAGATACAGGTAATGCACTTAATGAAACAATAGAAATTAACTGTGAAAAATAAGAAAAATTAATATGAGATTGTGAGGGCTTCCCCTCCCCAAGAGAAACATGCTGAAAAATTAAGGAAATTCTCATTTACCACTTCCCACACTTAATCTCTGTGGAAATGGAGATACAGCAATCCTGCAATAACTAAAAGAGGCATAAAAAAAAATCTTAAGTAACATAATAAGTTAACAGTTATGAAAAAAAAATAAATTGAAATACAGTCTGTATCAACATAGAAGAACCTAATTAAAAATGCCCATAAAATTCACAGGCAAAGTTAGTAATGATGAAATCCAGCAAGGCTTTCCCAGGCCAGTGTGGCAGTGGGTCTGGGTTTCTGGAAAGCAGGTTACTGACAGCTGACAAGGGTGCTTTTTCTGTAATACTTCTCCCCTGAGGCTTCAAAGTGTGGAAGATGTAGCTTATTGTCCCCTTACGATATCAGGAATATCAAAAACAAAAAATAGTAAGAGATTTTCATTGTCATCTTTGATGAAATAGGCTTTGGCATAGCATGCTACTTCAGCATTTATTATTTATGTGATTTTTATCTTGTCAGGCTTAATCTGCAGTGTGGCTAATCTTTAACGGATTTAATGCTGCCTGTGAGGTGTTGGGAATGCGCCGTAAAAAGAAGAAAATTATGTTGCTGTTGTTACTTCCCTCAAGAATGAGTATCCATAGGATAGCATTTAAGTATTCCAATGGAGGATATACAGCTCAAGGAGTAAGTTAAAATCAGATTGAGAATGATTGCTCCTATTGTCACTTGGATTCCCTGTACATCCAGTCAGACCAGATTATGGGTGAATTAAAAGAATTTTTAATTGCCTTCTCCATCAGACCGCTCTACAACTCATCTTGCAGAGAAAAGGCACTGTTGCAGTCCACTGCAGGTCGTGTGCAGGGATTTTTCCATATTATTGCTCTGTAAATGATCTCAGAGGAGGAAGAGAGAAACAGGTCTGTCTGTATGTTTTCCACCTGCCTGCTGAAAGTTTTGGGAAGGGGAGGCTAGGCTGGAAACTATTTCTTTCAGCAGTGGGCCTCCTTTAGGTCCTGGAAGATTGCCCTGGTGCCTTCTCTAGGCTAAACAACTCCAGCCTGTGTCCATGGGAGCAATGCTCCAAAACCCTGATTATCTTTGTGGTTCTCTGGACTCACTCCAACAGGCTCCATCTGCCCTACGTTGGATGCCCCAGAGCTGAATGCAGGTCTCTAAAACCCCTAATTTGCATGTGTTTTGGAATATATTCCAGCACTATATATTTTGCTCACAGGCAAGAGTTAAAACTAGCTATTGAAAGTTCATTATATAGGTGTACTTAGAAGAAAGGAAAGCAAGTGTTTTCTTTCTCTGTTTGGAAAATATCAGTACTTGTGCTAAGTAACAATTGTTAACCTAACTTCTATAGATAACTATGTATGATTTCCTTTTGATAAATCCCATTTTTACATGGCCATTAACTACAATGACTGTAATGGAGGTTTTGCCAGAAACAGTTGATTTCGTTAAAGCCAGATTTTGACAAATTTGCCTCAGCTGCATAATTTTAACTGTCAAGCTAACAATGCCAGGCTTTACTAAGCCTCTACTCAAATAACCAGCAAATTCACTTGAATAATTTTGTTTGCTTTTCTTTTCTGACTGAATACCTACTGCTGAAATCCAGGCTACTGGATGTCCTGAGGCTGTGCGCAGCAGTCTTTGCCTACGATTGGAATCATAGGCTTGCAATTCAGGCTGCTTTTGTTAGTAGTTTTGCTTGTTTGGTTGGTTTTTTTTGTTTGTTTTTTGGTGGTTTTTTTGTGTTTGTTTTTTTTTGTTTGTTTGTTTTTTGTTTCTTTGTTTTTGTTTTGTTTTAATTTAATGTTCTGTTTTGCACTATACTTTAAGCTCCAGGAAGAATGATTGATTGTAACTTGTCCTCAATAGCTGTATATCCATTGTAAGACTGAACTCTGTGAGGAAAAACCCATAACCTGAACAAACAAGCAAGATATTTTTCATTAATTCAATTGATATTTTTAAATAAGAAATAAGCAAAATCTCTGAATTCTAATGAAGTGATAGACAGATTTCCTTTATTTTAGAAGTGATAGAAAATATATAAATAAGGAGGAGAATAGCTCCTGCCCGATGCTTTTTCTTTCTTCCTTGAAGGAAGAGGGATACTGGGTTTAATGTCCATAAGAGCACAAGTATAACTTACAGAGTTTGTGTACCAGCTTTGTTCTGCATTTTTCATAAAGATAAATACCTTTATACTCTAGACTTGAAGCAAGGGAGAAGGAGAGAGGAATGATTGAAGATGGTTATGAACAGCAAACTATCATTTAGAGAGCCATTATTCTAAGCCTTAGCCCTCAAGTGCCTCACTGGAAAGTGAAACTTATATAAAATTTGTCTGAACGACTTGGTTATTCCTATGACCCATTCTAAGACCACCAAGTAAACATCCATATATCTATAATATTATTTTCCTGTTGTTGTTTTACTTTAAATCTGCTGCTTGTTAGATTGTGTATGGTACTGCTACTAAGAAAATTATTTTTTTTTAGCTGAAAAAATATGTACAAACTAGACAGTCAAAGCCATATTTGCTTCTGTGTATTTAACAAATCTCAGTGGCTTTTTCTTGCAACATGTCCCTCATCCCTTGAACCCATACAAACTTGAGTGGCCACAATATCTGTTGGGGGAGGAAAAAATGTTTTGCAGCTCTGGAGCATTTCAAACGAGGGAAAAAACCCAGCAACACCCCAATCCAATATTTAATTGCTGATCTTTGGATTTTAATGTGGCTTTTACTAGCTTCTTTTGACTTTTAACTCTTCCTCTTCTGACTCTTCTCACTGAAGATACAGCAAGCATTTAGCCCTAGCCAGCCTATGCTGTAGACCAGCTCTTTGAAGTGTTTTGTAGCAGCCTCGTTTGATATCTCCAACATCTGTTTCTGGATGGTGAATTGATATATTATGCAAACATCAACTTGTGCTTGAAATTACTTTTGCTTAGGTGATTGGTGGATTTTTTCCAGAAATGCCAACCTCAGAAATTTTGGAGGTACTGAAATCAGAGAGGAAATACTCATCTCATTAGAACCAGGATTCCTTAGAGAATTATGTCTGTTCCATAAAAGTGTAGAGAAAAGAATGAAAGCATAAGAGGCCTTCCTTTGACACTGTCAGAGCTAGGGCAAGATGAATCTAAACACAATATTTTCTAGCTCTTTTTGCATTTAGAAAGTAGCAAACACAACCTCTCCATTCCACTTTCATGGCCCTACGAACGTAATGTAGGTGAATTAGCTGAAGTGATTGATCTGATGCAGTGCTGAACAACACATCCAGGAACTCTACTCTGTTTGCCTAATGAAGTGTCAATATGTCTCAAATGGTCCCTCAAATGATTTAAAGGAATTGTCAGATTTAGTCAAAGAAGCCTCCAATGATTTACGGTATTGTATAAAGCTCTTAATCATTTAACTATAGGAGTGCTTCAAATCACTCATCATTTTTTCAGCTACTTATCCTGATGCATATACTAATGTCTAATTTGCTAATTAGAGGAGGAAGATTGCAGCGCTTTGACAGGCAAGGCCAAAAATGGATTCTGCCCATAAAAGAAGTCACAAAGGTAACAAAGACAATTTGCAAAGGAGGAAATAAGGCATAAATAAAGCAATCAGTTACAAAACTGGTAATCAACAATTAGATAATTTACTATAAGTGATTAAAATGAATGCAGAACCATGGTAAATGCATACAAAGCCAGAGGAAGATCCGAATAGGTTTCAAAAAAATCTTCATACAAGATCCTTTCCACAGCAGTTTTAATAGGTTCATGTGTTAAACAGTCTTTAAAAATTGTCCTCATTATATAATCTGTTTTAAGAGGGAAAACTAGGAATTACTTACTCATTACTTCAGAGTAATGTTAAAACAAAAGACAAGACATCATGAAAGACTACTAGAAGAACTGTTATTAGAGCAGGAATGTAAAGAAAGAGAAGCACGTGATGAAACATTTGAACAGCCGGAGAATTCTGTAAGGAATCTGAAAAATCAGAGATACAATTCATTTAATGGAGATCACATGGCTATGTTAATTTCATAGGAGCCCACAGGCTCTGACAGACATGCTTCTATAATTGCAGAAGCAGCCATAGGTTTGCATTTCTAATTTACTTTTGTCACATGTCGTATGATCAAACATAAACTTGATGGTGTTCACAGCCCAGATAGAGAACATGGCTAAATTGCAGAGGAATTATGTGAAAATCAGAACATAAAATTTGGGATATTAACATTAGTATTTATCCTGTGAGATTTGCTTCAAAATAAATTCTAACACCATAGTGTAAGAAAACTTAAATTACAATGAATTACAATATATATATTGTATATCACACATATAGTCACATTAATTTTAATATGTTGAAATTATAGTCAGAAATGGACTTTCAGTAGAAAAGTAAATGAAGTTGCTGAAGCAAAAGGAAATTAACATTGATTGCAAGTGGAATAAACTGTGCAGATTTGGAAGGCTCTGATTTATTGAGGTGAGAACTACTTCTAAGGCCATTAACATGAAGATTTAATTAATGTGCTATTATTTTTTCCAGATACTGTAAGGAGCTAGAAGCCTTTAAAAAATATAGTTTTATTTTGATAGGGAAAATCAATATGAAAACTGCAGGAGAAGCAATCTCAGATTACCAGACTGGACATTAATGAACTTAGCTATTGAAAACAATTAAGAAACAATGAAAGTTCCTAACAAGCATCACAGTTTCAAGCATGAAAAGCTGTTCTCTTTCATATCCTAATGATGAAATCTTTGTCTCTTGGAGAAGGTAACATGTCTAGGAAATATGTTTCTTACCTATTTGTCTCTTTCTGTGATTCCTAGTCCCTCATATTTTCAAATACCTGACCTTTGAGCAGTTTCAAAAATCCTCTAGCATTTCTACTTACATGTTTCATCCTCTTTCTGTGCTCTGCCTAGTTTGTACCATGATTCAAAGAGCATTTAATAAACTTAAAACATCTCTGCAGAGTATGATACTGCTCTAAAAGCAGCCCACTGCTTTTGTAAAAGTGACCATAGGAGGGTGATGTATTGGGATCATTTTGTGCTACTTTACTACACCAGTAGAGATTAATATTCTGTAAGCTAGACAAGGATGAGAAAAGTCTTTCTGGATAAAGACTCTCAAATATAGGTTAATTCCTAATTTTAAAAACTGTTCTGAGTTTATGACTCAGTGAAAGTGGAATACTTCCTGTGCTGATTGAGGACCTCAAGGATAAAATCCATTCATGATTTTGTAGCTCTCAAAATGTTTCTGAGGACCCTGTAAGGAGCTAGATAAATAGGAAGAGAGAGATTGATTTTTCTCTATTTATATTCTCTAGACACAAACAAAAAATTCTTAGCCTCTCTGCTTTCCCATTAACTTCAAAATACTAGAGATTTTGTAAGCTACACTCTTGCTTGCCTTGAGTGGAGAATCCTGTTACAACGCTCCCATCCCCCAGTGAATTCTGAACGTTCCTTTTATCACGCATGAATCCTTTAGAAGATAAACCAATCATTCTTTTTCTATTATCTAACCCTTTCTGCAGTAAGTGGTGTATTTTAATTCACTGAGTACTGAAAGAGAATGTGCAAGATATGATATTGAAACATTGTGAGACTCAGCAGATGAGATGTGAAGGGGCTCCTTCTCCATCCTGATGCCTGAGAACATTGGCAGTCAAGCAGTGCAGCCTCTTTTTCACCACTAGGAAGGGAGCAGCCCTTTCCTGTGGGGCTTCCTGGGTAAGAATTCAGAAATTGAAGCAGTCTGTCATGGTGTCCACTGGATTCCCCAGGCACCTAAGTGAGACATATTTGAAAACAAATTTCTTTGTCAGATGAAAAGAAATCTTGTCTTGAAGTGCTGCTGCTCTTGAAGACAACTCTAAACTTCTAGCTGTCATTTTGCAGTGTTCATTATCAGCCTCATTTCTATTCAACAGACAGTTTGGGGCAGCAGAAGGAAAGCTGAGGCTCTGTAGGAGTAGACAAGTCACTGTATTGTGCATAGATCCTCTTTTCTGTGTGTAATGTTATCAGTACTGTAAGAAAAGCTGCTGAGTATAGCCATGTCATTGCAAATGCTGAGGTCTTTCAAGTGCATTTTATCAGATGGTCTCTGTCTCAGGGCACAAAGAGCATATGTTAGGATTACAGAAGATATTTCTTTTCATCCAAACAGTAAACAAAAAAACAGAAAACAAACAAAAAAGAAAAACAAACACTCCCCCAAAAAGTAAAACAACCAAGTGAATAAAAGACTGACAGCCAGGAAAAAAAAAAAAAAAGGCAAGCATTTTAGTTCTTTCTTCCACATTCAGTTTTTGTGTACATTTACCAAAACTCTTAAGTTACCTAAACCTAGATATCTCCTGTTTTCCCTCATTTTATTATTTTAGCTAAAAGCAATTTCTGTGGAAACAAGTAGTTCAAATATAAACCCTGCAACTGGAACTCACCTAAATAACATCAAAAATCTTCTGAGATGCAGTTTTTATTTATTTTGAAGCTTCATCCTTTCTTTCTGCATTGTAGGGCTGTGGTTTCCCTATTTCCCTCCTTTTAGCATCATAATATCAGTGGTGAAATGGAAGGTAGTGGATTAAAACATAATAAACAATTCTATATTTATGGAATATATATTTTTAAAATTAATAATTTATCCTTAATTGTGGGATTATTTCACTAGTTCCATCGAGTCTTATGGAAAAAAGCACTTTAGGTTCTACTATTAGGTTCAAGATGGTAACAACCCACTACTGAGGCTCTTCTTTAAGAGTTTTATGAACATATGCAGCTTAGAAATTACAATTGGCTGCTGCTCCACAGTCAGTCAGAGGTATGAAACAAAAGATTCTGAGATGGCCAGGGAACTGTTGGAATAGCTTGACCTGGCTTTTGTACCAGTGAAGTTCTGAGTCCCAGGATGTGACCAGTGTTACAGAATGGCAATTGTCTGAGGTGCCCCCTTACTGACTGCTTTTACAGTGCATCCAAATGGGTTATGGGGATATTTCAGGTCGAATTCATGCCCTTACCCCAGTGTACAGCTGAGGTAGAGACACCAATATCTGAAGGTAATTGCTCAGCTACAGCAGCCAAATGCCACCGACATAGAAAATTGTTGATTTATGTCACACAAAGGCAGCATGGAAAGCAAGCACCTGGGTCAAGTGTGCTTTTTCAATTTCTTCCTTTACTTTCTTCCTGCATTCAGTCACAAGAAATGATACAGAGCCAGCCTGAAGGGTGGAACTGAAGGCTTGTGGGAAGATTGTCAATTTTAAAGCAGACTCAGGTGTAGATGAAATGGCCGTGTCAGAAAAGAAGCTTCACTCCCTTCACAGCTGAACCAACTGTGTCTACTCCAAATAATTCCAGAGGCAGCATAAACACAAAGAGGAAAGTGTGTCTTTAATACTTGGGCTGGGGAGACTTTAGACTGATTTCCCTTCATCTGGACACCTACTACTCTCTTGGTGAAAAGAATGAAAGAAAAAATTTACGAGGATGCATTGGAATCATTTGTTATGCACGCACAGTCACTGTTTATAACATTGAAACTATTAACTTCACAAGCTTTCCTTTCTCACACTTTTCAAATAGCTTCCAGCATAACACAGTGTTGGACCAGCTACACTCAGCATCTTGTATGATCAGACCCTGATGTGTCAGGAAACTTGAAATGTGTAACAGAGTTGTTCTGTGTTAGAAGCGCAGTAACATCTGCTGTCATACTGTGAGGAAGAATGTAAAAACCCAGACATGTGAGAACCTCAGCAGACTCTTCAGAAGGTGGAAAAAACATTTTTGTAACTTTCTACCTGTGGAATAAAAGATGCTCTCTTGAAGCAGAGGTAAGGATAGTCTAGTTACCTTCCTAACAAATCAGCACCCTTGTCATCCTCTAGTAAGGCTGAGGCATGGCCATTGAGACATTCCTTAGTCTGTCCCAAGGATTTAATTGATTACTGGAGAGGTACTACAGTGGCTTGGTGTTAGAGGCTGTTCTGCTCATCAAACCTGTCAGGACAAGTTTTGAAAGGTAAGGGTAGATAAAATTTTCAGTTGTTATCTCTTGTAACTAATGCATTCATTTAATAAAACTGGTATTTTAAACTTTACCTAAGTTTCTTAATTTTTATTTAATATAACTCTCTATATGTTAAAAAACTAAAAGCTATGAAGCCACAGTAGTTCTTTGTATTTATCTTATGCATAAGTTAAACTCTTTGCCACATGGAGAACATAAGAGTGCATGTTTTAACTCTCAAGTATTTTCATATCCATAGGATAGAGTGATCATCTGATTAATGGCTGTAACATCACATACCATGATTGTATGTTCTAATACTTCAAAAAATGTTGATTATTTCTTTTCTTTCATACATGGAATGTTAAACACTCAACTTCCTTCTAATGTTCCTTCAAGTATAAACAATGCTACTTTTAATTAAAATAGAACATTAAGGAAAAAACTGAGGGTGTAGAGATCAGATATGATTTCCCTTCTACAGTTACCTTCCAGGCATTATTACTAGGATTTTGTGAGGAAAGAATTAAATAGAAAGTAGGCTTTAGTTTTATTATAAATGTGAATCACATCATTAGGAGATAATACTATATTATTTTTCTGAATTGACAATGAACATGATCACCTTAACAGGCTCCTTTTGATGCAGTATTTAAAATGATAAGAGAAGGATGTGTTAGGAATAAAATAGAACTACAGGTGGTGTTTTGGTTTCTCTGTCCCACACTTCAAATACTGAGAATAAATTAATGGGTAAAATATTCTACCTGAAGTTTGGAAAATACTTTATTAATTGCTAAAATATTTAATTTCCTGGTTTGAGTCTGAATTAGAAACTTCAAATCATAACTCAAATATCTCAAAACAGCAAGGTTTTAACTTAAATGTTAACCATTGTTTAATCATGAGTTTGCTTCTAAGTAGTGGTAATACTGAGACAGTGAAGTCTTTCACATTCCAGCATAAATGAATAGATTTAATGAACCTTTTTTTCTGGTTTATTGAGGATATTTTTCCATTCTCAGGCTCAGGGTTCACTTTATTGTTGGCATCATTTGGAGAGCACACGTGGGTGGGTGTCGCTGGCCTCGCCGTGGCGGGGAAGGTCTCAGCGCCAGCAGGGTTCTGCTGCTTTGACAAAACTACCTCTGTGTGCTCCTCCACCAAAGGCTGGGGCTAATTTTAGAAGTCAGACAAATGACAGGCAGGGGAGCATGCTGTCCTCCCCGCTGTGCCAGCGTGGCACTGATTCATGGGGAGAACAGATGACTTGGCTGAGGCTGGAAGGAAAATAAACACGGCAGAGCTGATCAGTGGCATGAGAGCAGTGCAATGCATCAACTGCAAAAGCATCCGTGCTGTATGTTCTGTGGCCTTCACCTTTGGCTGCAAACTACCTGCCTGTCTGCTGTTAGGGCTGAAAGATCGGGATTCTTGCCTTCTGCAGGAATTAGGGTCAGCTGAGCTCAGAGCAGTGGCTGGAATTGTCTGCCCCATGAACTGTCGGTGCAGACAGTGGGGATCTAATTGATCACCACCTTGAAAAAACATGGTGATCAAAAAACCTGTACAACCCAAACCCTGATCCGGAGTTCTTTGTTTGGGAGCTAAAGAGTTGACACTATGCAGGTAGTTTGACAAGACTAGGTCTCATTAAAGTGATTATTGTCATGTAATGATTAGGGTCAACTATATTTGCAGGCATTCTGAGATGTCTGGCATCTTCTGGGATATAGAAGAACTTATACAAAGCTAAGCCTTGCTTAATGAAAAAGTAGAGTTCAAAGTAGTGTACAGAGCAATGAAAAGGGCATTTATGTAAGAGATAATAAATTAAAAGTGCTGAAAATATATGAAGATAGATGGAAATAAGCATGTGAATTGCTTCTGAAAAAAACAAGATATGGTAGCATAGATATAAATTGTAACAAAACAATTTATGTTTTCAAAATTCCATTCATATTTATTTTCATCTAGCTGAATGTCTTTTTCTAGTATGAAATATTGCATGTTTTTTCTCAACTGTTCCCTGTAATAAGACATTTGCTATGGTATTACAAGATAATAATAACTTTCTCTGATAACACATCTCTCTCACTCTGCATGTTTTCTGGGTGTTTTATTTGCCCTTTAATATTTTTGACAGGTGGGTTGAGATCAGAATAGCAAATCTGCATAATTCAAATGAGAAGGTCACGTCCTGCTTCCCCAGAGGGATTGTCCTGCTTGAACTGCATAGAGATTTGAAAACCAGTCCCATCGAGCTGGTGGAAGGACCAGAGGACTTGAACAATGCACAGTCACTTCTTTTTCAACTGTCCTGTAAGGAAAACTTTTTAAAATATGCAGTAACATAGTGGTGTGTTACACTTATGTATTTATGTATAGGTGACAGATTAGCGGGGAGGGTGAAAGTCAAGGCTTTGATCCTAAAGAAATAGGAAGAATGTTGAAACAAAATGTTCCTGACTATTTAAATACATGTTGTTACCTGGGTGAAAAGTCAAAAAAATATTTCCTAATTTTGTGGAGGAGGAGATGATGACAGGCTGAGGATGGGCTGGGCCAAATACAACAGCAGCATCTGGCAGATACATCTACTCTGAACACAGGTTCACTGCTGGGCTTCTTTATAGTTCACACTTAATATCCAACATCTGGGTTAATCCAGCTGTTCCAAGGCTCTTGGTGTCCACCACAGATGCTGCTGGATGGCAAGAGCAAACATATGATGTGGGTGGATTAAATAGCAGGTGCTACCTTTTCCTTAAACCCAGCAATACCAGATGTATGAATGCTTCCTTTTTATGCTCCAAGTCAAGCAGGGATTTCCACAATTATTCAAGTAACTTAGGGTCATTCCAAAGTGTTTCAGATCAGTGTTTGAAAGCACTGGTTGGTGTGCTGATTGCATGCTCCATTATTTTAATGGGTTGATTCATTTGCTGCTTGGTTAGTTGTAGAGAGTGGTGTTGTGCCAGTGGTGGTAAGATATCGATGATTTCTGAATTCAGACAAAAATGTGTTTTGATTCTTGGTTTTGTTAAACACCTGTTCTTCACTATATCTGGGGCTATACATGCTTTTCTCTTTATAGTTTTTTTGAATGTGAATATAAATAATAAATTACCATTAATAAATTAGCAGGAGTTGACAAAAGAGTAAGTGCAAGTGATGGATTTTTATGTAACCCATAGAGTGTAATTCTGGATGCATTGAAATAAATGACAGAAGTCTGAATCTTAAATGCAAACAGTTTTATAAAAATGTTTCATGATCTTAACTAGACATTAAACTAACATTGACTTAAGCCTTCCATCACTGAGTTGAATTGAAATTAATGTGAGCTAAAATAGAAAAAAATCTGCTGTTGAGAAAAAAGGTTCCTTCCATTGAAATTATTGATGTGGTCTCATGCATTTTATGGGTTATGCTTATGTAACACATTACCAGTAGAAACAGAGGTGATGGAATGGCCATCAAAGTTATTAGGGTGCTGTTTGTTTTATTGCTCTGAGTAGATTGGTTGATTTCAGAATAACCCAAGTTAATGGAGCTGCTAGTGTAAGTACAGTGAGCATGATTTAGTCCTTGACACATACATATTTATGTATTGTTGTGTTGTGGGGCCCTTCTTCAAGCCATGATTATTCTATTAAGTCCTTGCATTCACTTAAATTTTTCACATGCTGTTTCTTATTTACAAAGTGTTATCCAGGCCTTACAAGACCTAATGAATTTTTAATTGTGAGCCAATAATACAAGTTTCAGCAAACACTCTGAAATCATTCATCGTTAAATACATTTTACAAAACAATTTTCTTTTGCTTACTGGAATCTTACCTCCCTCTTTGCATCTTATCATTTGGCTTCATTAAAATATAAGACATAAGTTACTCAGCTTTTGAATGCCTTCTGTATTATCAAAATTCTGACTGAATGCTTATTTACATACAGTCAAATCTCAAGCTGATTGCCATCTCTTTATGTGGCTGGAAAAACCTTAGCACATATGAATGCTATTGTTTTGACTCATTTGTCTTCATATTATTTCCTAGAAAAATGCGCATAGATGTTATGTGAATAAAAAATGGACTCGTTTCTCTAATTGTTTAATTTGTAATGAAAATCTGATCTTCCATACTGGCTTCACCATTCTATTAAAAAATAATAGATTTTTGTTTTGTTTTGTTTTTGTTATAAAAAATATCTTCATATGAAAAAATATTTTTGATGAGCAGTGGTGTTAGAGAAACTTGCACTTTTCTCTATTAATGTTCTTTTTTTGCTATTGCTCAAGTAAGGTGTATTTGTATTGCGTTTTATACCTCAGATTCTGGGCAGCATATGTGAACATCAAAAGATTCTTCTTATATTTTTAAAGAACAATTAAACCTGCCAAATTTGGACTGTAAAATCAGCATGTGCATTCATGGTTAGGATTATAAAAACAATTTATAAGAAATGAGACATTAGTTCAGAAATCTTGGCAAACTGTAAGTTAAAGAAAAAGAAGTAATATTTTTTTAACCATAATAGATAGTGCAGTGAAAAGTGATACTGTTAAGATGTAAGGAAGATTTACCAGTGGAAAATTATAGCTTTTCCATAAATTTCATTGATTTTTAAATTTTTATATAGAACCATTGCTCCAATGTCTGTTACATTCCTTAAGCTCTTTTCAAATAAGCAAGCATGAGAACATGATTTAACTCTGTTATCAGTTTTCCCAAATGAAAATATTAGCCTGTGAGTTCTTGGCATTGACAGGAAACAAAACATAATAATTTTGTTGTTTCAAGATTATCAGAAAATTTCATAACTAAAACAGAGATAGAATTAGAAATTGTTTAATGTTTGAGAGAAAAATTGGTACCATCCATTATTTAATGAAGGCTATAATTCAGAGTTTCTCAGAACAATAAGAATAAAGGAATGTAGTCAGTTATTTCCTTTTTTATGTGAGTCATGGTGTTTCTGATTTGTTGGGATGATGGTACAAAATCCTCTTTGCAGCTCAAAGTGCATGGTCTCATACTTGTAATATTGACCAGCAGTTTGGCTTTCCTGAATTGTTATAAAAATTGTGTGAAATAAATGATCCATTGATGTTTAAGGGGCTAACTTGTAGAGTAATGGGAGGGGGTGTAGAAACTTTTGGGCAAAGGCTTTTTTTGTAGCCCACATTCCCCTTTCAGGTCTGTCTGATGCCTGAGTACAGCAAGCAGGTGCAATTCCATGGTGTAGTAGCGAGGATATGGAATTTAAAAATTCTGCTTTGGAATACACTTAAGGAAACAGTTAAGGAAGTTCAGCAGAGGACCTCAATGCCTGAAGGGACATTTCCTGTGAGTACCCAGCCAGAAGAGTGGCTGTACTCCATGGCTTTGTCCATCTTTCAAGGGAGAATCCTCATGTGTTCTCAGCTGGGTAGAACCTTTGACAAAAAATGAGGGGACAATACATAAAAAATATATTTGTTTATGCAAGACAGGGGAATAATTTCAGATATGAATGATAACTGCTTATTTAGACATTCTCCTTCTTTACTTCCAAATTTCAGTCTAAACCCAAGATTAAGGTGGGTTTCAAGCTCCAGAGGTTCACTGAGGTCTACCTGCTCTTTGTGGGCAGCTCTTATATCCTTGGCACTCTGAAACTCTTGCCATGTATCACAACACAGATTCAAAATGTCTTTTTTTCTTCTGTGTTCATGTGTCCACAGAGAAAAAAGTTTTTTATGTGCTATTCAAAATAATTGAAAAAGAAGACCTCTCCAATTTGCAATGTTGTCTGAATCTTGTTTTGAAGATATAAGCCCCTAAAAAACATAATTCTCTCTTTTCACAAAACCAGTAACCCACCCAATGAAAATCCTAAATGACTTAAAATCTTTTGTGAGAGAAGGGATTTGCCCATAGAATAGTAGTATTGATTTCATCCCCTTTGTTTCTCACTAGAGATTCCCTTTTATAGCATGTGCTAATGGATATTTTGGTGGAAATCAACTGAAGTAAGTGGGGTTTTGACTTTAAATCAGTGTTTGAAATGTCTACTGTGTACCTGGAAATTTCACTATGGAAATGGCCAGTGGGTCCTTGCTTAATTAAGCCAACAAGACTCATAAAAGCAGAAACAGGGTTAATTTATAAAACCTCTTAAGTATTATTCCTCTCTTGAGAAAATACTTTAGATTGGACCATGCTCTTGTGAGTGTACAATAGTGAGAGCTACAGTATTACTTTGAGAAAACACTCTCTTACTTTAACAACATTTAAAGCAAGTTTCTATAGATGTAAAGGTGTAGCTGAAATTCAGTTAAGGTTGAAATATACTGTCCTTTGAAATATGACTTCAGCGTTTTTGACTAGCTGTAACATTTAATTTTATTTTTAAGAATATAAAAGGATGGTATTTTTCAAATGCCTGAAGTATGGGAAAAAACTGAAAATGGTTGCCTTTTCAGAAAACTTTCTTCAGCCTTTTCATTTAGCCTTTTAGAAAGGGCAGGGTTATGCAAACTCAAGATACAAGTAACAAAGAACAGTAGGAATAATATACCAGAAGGTAAGGAGGGGGATATGCTCAGCTCCACACTCTTTATTTAATGAGGTGATTATTTGTTTTTTTTCCCTAAATAGGAAAATCTGTTCTGGAGAAAAAGCTACATTTTAATATATTAGGTAAAAATTTTGACTGACACTCTGTAAAATGTGCGGAATAGTAACTGAAAGCTATAAAAGACACATTTTTTCCCTGCCCAGGCTTAATACAAAATTCTGTGTTTATATCAGAGCTTTAAAATATTTATATAAGTTATTTGGGTGAGGGGTCTGAAATGAAGTGCAACAAAAAAAAAAGCTCCAAAGAGAACAGTTGATTGCATAATGGCATGAGTAAGTATCTCAATATTATGCAAATAAGATTTGCTGTAGGTGACTACAGAATAATTATTCTAGTGCTAAAATTGGTGATGACAACTGTGTTTTTCAGGAATTTGACTTCAGATCTTGGCTCTTGGGGCTGACCTTGTGTAAGTGGTAACTAGTGACAAAAAATCTTCACCATTAGGTAAATGTTCTGCTATGGAGGGACTCTAAAGCAGTAAATTGTGCCAATACACATCCATGTCAGGGATTCTGTGAATTAATAGACTACTTCAGTAATTTAACAACATGGATAAAGGTCCATCTGTGAAAAATGACGGCACCATGAATAAAATCTAAAGAACAGGAAGTGTAGCACAAATAACTTGTGATAACGTGAATCTCAAAAAAGTGGAACCGTTTTATTGCAGGGAAGTCTGTGTTGCAAATTCTAATAGCAAGAGAAATGAAGCTCTAGTAGACACATGAAGATTTAGCAGGTGGAAACCATAATATGCCAAGGGATATTTTTCTTGTTTTCAGAACACCCACACTCCTAGTAACTGATATTAATGTTACATTTCTATATGCAGAAAAAAATTGTCTTCAGAAGGATTTGTCTGAAAATTTGTTGCCTTTCTGCTGTCTTTTCTGATATTACTTACATGCTATATTTTGAAAATAAATAGTCTGTGTGACAGAATCTGAATTTTTCAACATATTAGTAATATGTAGCAGTGTCACAATGAAAGTAATGGTTTGATGTTTCCATGTTATTAAACTTCA
Source organism: Rhabdornis inornatus (assembly GCA_013397075.1). Lineage (NCBI taxonomy): Eukaryota > Metazoa > Chordata > Aves > Passeriformes > Rhabdornithidae > Rhabdornis > Rhabdornis inornatus. The sequence continues at coordinate 102,562 of VWZS01002677.1, forward strand.
ATTTAGTTCTTCTAAAAAATGCTAAAATTCTCCACATATTTAAAGCTTGAACACTTAAAAAATACCTTATTCATGAACAGCACCGGTGGATTAGATCTTTTAATCAAATTTAATGAAATGTGGAGAACTCTGAATAATTAATTTTCTTGCATTTTAAATCACTCATATAATTTTTATTATTAATATTTTGCGGTTTCAGAAATTATATTTTATAACACAGCAATATTAATAGATTTCTTAACCTAGACTAAATGAATGTTTATGCTGGATAGTTCCATTTAGCAAAACCCTAAAATCTCAGAACTAATTTTTTTTTTTTTTTTTGGATAGTCTAAAATATTTTTGTAATATACTCTAGCTTGGATTTATATGACATGGTGAACACCCACTTTTCTCAACAGGTTTGCAGCTTTTTTAAGGTTGCATTCCTGCCATGCAGTTCCCCTTGAGCTTCAATTTGTGACATTTGGAGAGAACTGCAGAGATGCTGTTTAGGGATGGATTTCCAGATGCATCTGTTCCTTGGTTATTTCTCTAGGTATGGGGAACCAGTCCTGTGAAATGCTGTGTGTTTCTTAATTTCAGTGGGAATTGACAGTGCAATGCAGAGTGCAAGAAGGCTCAGAAGTATTTCCTAAAATAATGGATGGAGAAGAAAACCTCAGATTAATCCAGAGGTCCTGTGACTTGTGTGTGTGAGTCAAGTGTTCTAAAAGTAAAAGCAGAAAAATACACAGCTTTACAGGTAACACCAGGTTTTTCCCAGTTGGTTAAATTATCCAGGTTCCTTTTACCCAAGTGTAGTTTCTACTTACCTCAGTATGTTGGAGATACCATATGTTACAGATAAACTATGCTTTTCCTTATTTATAGCAATATTCACTATTTTCCCAGTGTTCACTCAAAATGGCTCAACTGGACTACACTGTATTAAAAAATCTTTTGGAATGCTTAATTTTATCTTAATTTTATCTTTTAATTTCTCCATATCAAATTAAAACAAAGCAAACATCTGAAAAAAAAAAGTAACAACAATGGCTTAAAATACTAAAATATTTACTTCAGTGACCCCTGGAGAGTCACAAGGACCTTCATGAATCTTCTTAGGTTTTTGAGGGAGATTTACCATGTTGTTTTCTTGTATGTGTTTCATTTAAAAGATGCATCCTGTGTGCCAGGAGTAGAGAATGACAATATTTCTTCCAGTTAATTTTAAAACCCTGAGAAGGCTTTAGTTGTTTTATTTTCCAGATGCTTGAAAATCTTTGTTAGTCAGTCTGGGTACAAGACCAGGTACAGTCATGGGACTGAACATGAGTTTTGATTATGTACTCAAAGCCATGTCATGACAGAGGGCTGGTGATTGCTTAGTATTTGTTATGGTATAAGAAAGGATCACCTTCATCAGTGAACTGATGAATAGGATAATTCAAGGAAGAATTGACATTACTTGAGGCCAAAATGGTGAAATGTTCTAAAATAGCATTACAAGCACATGTGACAATTTTGGAGAATTAATAGAGGTCATTTGGTCCATCAAGACATGTTCTTTCTAGTAGACTGTTTTCCCAAGAATGATATCTAATTGTTTCTTGAATGACACTGGTGCTATTTGCCTCTACAACTTTGCCTGCAGGCTATTCTAAGTATTTATTGTTCTCTGCATGAAAAGGTGCTTTCTGATATACATGCTGTTGGGTTTTTTTTGTTTTTTTTTAATTTCCAGTTAAGTTCTCTTCTCTTATAATCTATGTCGGAATGGAAATAATAACCTGAATTGACATGATCTGTGGCAGTTAAGAATTTACGTGCTTCAAAAGAGACAGTTCTACCCTGTCCTTAAAATTAGATGCCCAGATTTATAATCTAAGTAACCACAACTTTATATCAAATGGTGGCAGGGAAGATTTCACATCAGAATTTTCTTATTTCCCTGAATGCACTTTACTGATGTTGTTGGTGCTAGGTCCCCCACAGACCAAAAACCTGTCCAATACAGAACATCTGATGACACTTGTTGTCTTTTTTAACATCAGCTAAAGGGAAGACAAATGTGAGATGTACTTTAAACTTATTTTGACAGGCAGAAAAATGAGAGGCAATAGCTGGGGACATGACAGCAAGAGTTCACTAACTCCTCCTTTGTTCTTTTTTCAAAACAGCTCAGTCTTGCCTCAGTTTTGGGAGATTTAAAAGGTAAATCAGATTGTCTACACTGCCTAACTTTTAACAGTATCAAACCTAGGTTACTGGTCTTAAGGAGGGGTGCCTAATCTTCCTGAATCTTTACAGTTTTTGCCCAGCACTGGTCAGAGAAGCTGATTAGGCAATTCAGTCACAGTCCTATTCATGTGGGGTTTTTGACTGTGTCAGACTCCAGAAAAGCAGCCAAGACAATGTTTAGCTGGCTGTAGCATAGACTACTGTAGCAGCAACAGCATCATGGTCTCCATGCCACATTTCTTTTTTGTCTGGTGACAGAGAAATCAAAGCTTCTTCCTATCTCACCATTTCCCATTCAACCACCCTGCTCTAGTTCCATCCATAACTAATTCTTCAGTTGCAGACTCCTTACTGGGCTTCAGATGGTCCAAGTCTACAACTCCTCAGCAAAAACAAAAAGAAAAATCAGTTTTTCTCCCACTTCTGAGAAATTTCTTGAACCTTCATACTGAAAATAGACACAGAACACCGTATCATCTCCTGTGGCAGACCCTGCTAGCACTCTTCTTCTAGCAGCTTGGGTTTCAGATTAGTTGAGAGTCTGTAATATCAATTTACAGACTTGAGACCCAGGTTTCATATCATGAGGAGCTGCACATGTTTTAGGAAAGAAAAACTGACTGCCATCAGTTAAGCACTAAGATATTGCTGTGAACAGATTATGTGGAAAACTTTATGGAAATGCAACAAGTGCCTCCACCCTGGCTCTGAACTACGGATACTGACCCTCAGTGGAAGGTCTATAAATCAAGTCCTACTACTCAAGGACAGAGTTGTGTAAAAGGGGTCAAAATAGCAATAAAACATGTTTATTTAGAGACTTTGATAAAATACCAGGCTTTAGGGAGGACTTTGACATTTCTAGGAATTTACTTCTATTTTTCATTTATGTTCTTTGAAAGAGAATGAACATTATACTTCCTTGCTTTCTCCTGGATAAGCAGCGCTTAAAACAAGGTCTTCAATTTGTAAAAAAACAAACAAGCAAGCAAAAATCATGACCAGTTTCCAGTCCTGAAGGAGAATTCCTTCCCTGACTATCAATGCTTATATTAACTAGTTTTCCAACATGTATTCCAGATAAGACAGCTTCAAGCTATTCTGAATAACCATTTCATTGAAGTGATTTCAGACACACAAAATCTCTGAGACTCTCTTATCCCTCATTGAACAGCAAGAGCAGCCATAATAATTATTTCAAATCATTGTTACATGGGAAGAACAGGGATCCATAAATACATCCATGGCAGAATTTGTGCTGTCTTAAATCATCTCTTAGCCTAGAATGCCCTGCAATATTGCAAAGCATCCTTGTAATGTGCTGGTCACAAAATATTCATCTGAAGAGTGTGAGTCTTGCATACCAGTGCCAGTTTCTGATTGTGGCAAGCTGACCTTCCTTCATTGCCAGTGATGAACATGGACATGGGTTAGAGTTTGTGTCAGAACATGTCTGTAGAACAAACTGATCACAAATTATAATGGCATTGACTTTAATTTATGCTGCCATCATAGTAGGCCTATGCTTGATGGGAAAATCCCTTCTAGCTTAATACTAAGGAGGATGATGGACAGTCCTAACCAGTGTCTTGAGGTTAACATGGAAGTTGAGTTGCACCACACAATCTTCTTTCCCCACCTATATTAAGATCTAGGGAGTCCCAAGGACAAGCTACTGTACAGATACCTTGCCAGAGCTTTCTCAGTGAAACCATTATCACTAGGTATGCAACACAATTGGTTTAAAAAGAGAGAAAAATTGAATATTACAGAACATTCTTTTTCTTTTTTTTTAATTATAAAATAATGTGAGATAACAAGAGTAATTATTTTTTCCAGCTAGGGAAACTCAATGAAATTAAATTTGTAGAAATTTCTTTACTGTAGAAAGAAAGAAAAAAAGGAGAAAGAATTATGAAAAATATAGAATGGATAAATCCATGTAGTGCATTCCAGCAGACATTAAATACTCAATGTGATTTTTAAACTTATTTTCTTTTATTAGGCTTCAGGTTAGCAGAGACTGTTTTATCAAAACTTGTATGAAGCTAATTTTGTCTAAGCTCTAAATTAGTATCATAGCATGAGACACATGGTTTTAGTTTACTACTATATTTTCAAGATATCTCTATATTTGCCTAGGAGAGGGTAACTGAATTTCAGTAAATCAGCATTTCACATATATCTAGAGGCCATGTTTTAACTGGATATGCATTCTGTTTAGCCATATTGATGAGGTTTGCTTTCACAGGTGTAAAACAGGGTCAGTAATGCTAATAAACCCAGGAATTATTCCCCTGTGAAGACCAAAACACTGCCAGAAGCAAAGAAATTGATAAGACTTAGCCAGAAATTGAATATGACATGTTTTTTGCATCTTGGAGTGATGCATTGAACTTACTTGTTTTTCTTGAAGTCTAAATATTTAGTCTCTTAATTCACTTAAATGCCAGTCTTTATTTTCTTAAATTTGACTTTGTTTTGAGCTAAAGTTAAAAGGGAGATGCTACTTCAAAATAAGATTCTTTTCAGTTCATTCAAGAGAATTGTGATTTTACTGTTTTTAATGGCTGCTTTGTTTTATAAAGTACATTATGTTCACACATCACAAGGATTTGTAACAGGTTATCTCACTTAACAGTAATATTTAATTTTGTATCCTTTTACCTTCAGGAAGAGTGGAACAACTAGTGCAGATTTCAGTCTGCCTAAAATAATTTTCTCTGCTGGATGGAGCAGATTATTACAAGGTAATTTAAAATATATATAGAAAGTGGGGAAAAGTTGTTTACAGCAAATGCATTTGTTAACCCTCTGATAATTGCCTACAGTGTTTTGAAGATGCAAACACAAATATGCCATATGAATTTATGCATGAATTTCATCTAAGAATATCTCAGACTTGTCCTAATAACTAGAAATACATTTTCTAAAGCAAATTGTTATCTGGGAATAAATTGCATGTTGGCTACATCCTTCCTCCCACAGTCACTTGTATATCACCAGTTGCTTGCTCTTTCTGCTTTCCCCCCCCCTTTTTTTTTTTTTAACAAACACATTTAACAGCTGTGGAAACAAACAGGGCATACTTGGCAAAAGTAGGGAGCAGATGCCAAACTCTGCAGTGCTTGTTCTCACAGCATCAGGCAGGGCTGCTGCTAACTCCTTGGTGTCACCTCTGCTGGCTCCTTCTCCAGTTTCACTGCTGGCAGGCAGCAGAAGGTGCATCTGGAGATGTTGTCGAGGTCCTGCAGCTGTGGGGCTGCCTTGGCTCCCGTGTCCGTATTTCTCTTTTATATTTAAATGTTATTTTTGCATGAAATAACGCTAATTACTCAAACATAGCTGGTATTTCTCTCAGTGTTCACGGAGAGAGGGGGAAAAAATAATACTGTTTTCTGTAGATGTTTTTCTATGATTAATTACAGTCTTGATTTTGGGGGGAGATTGGGTTCCTCTTTGATGGGGCACAAAAATATCAGTTGACACCTGGCTGTCACTGCTGATGTGCTGTGAGAACCTGTGGCATTTTGGTTAGACTGTGTCTGGGTGTGATATGGGGGTCACATCAGTGTGTGGGGAAAGGAGAAGGTGAGTGGGGTATGGGTTCTGTGGCCTCGTTCACTTTTGGTTTTGCTTTAAGTTACAAGTCACCCTGGAGAGCAACTAATTCCAAATGCTATTAATAGCCTGTAAAATAAATCTGGCGTCCCAGAGAGAGAGAGGGAACAAAAGAGGAAGCTGAAGGGAGAATACATTATCCTCCTCAACCAGTGATAGGACACAACGAAATTAAGTTGTTTCAGGGGAAGTTCAGATGGGACATTAGGAAAAGGTTCTTCACTGAGAGGGTGGTCAGTCATTGCAACAGGCTCCCTGGGAAAGTGTTCATGGTACCAAGCCTGCCTGAGTTCAAAAAATGTCTGGACAACTCATTTAGCCAAATGGTTTTGTTCTAGGTAGCCCTGTGAGGAGCAGGGAATTGGGCTTTGTGATCCTAACGGGTCCATTCCAACTTGAGATACTCAATGATCCTATGCCAGCTAGAGTGTGTTGGGGAACATATCCTTGCCAAAGATGGACTTGGAACTCAGATAATGCTGCTGTATGCTTTCTTATTTACAATCACATATAAATGGAAATTTAGACCTTTAGGGCTTCAGTGTAGTGCTATAATTTTCTACTCTTGAGTGATTAATACTGGGTCTTATTTGGATGCTAATAATCCTTCTCTACCCTGTGTTTGTTCTGACTGGAAGTATTTTTTTGTTCCAGAATTTACTTTTTGTTTTTTCTACATTTTCAGTGTTCATGGAGCATTGCTCTCTTATTTGTAAATTAGCTTTTTGTAGTTAATCCATGCTGCTGTGTGGCTGTTTGTCTTCCTGCCCACACCACCAACACCAGTCCAGACTTCACCAAGACTTCAGGCTTCCAAACTGTCATATCCACTACTGACACATGAGAAGACAAAAATTTTGTGCCTCTCCTGAGCTGTGGTGGTGGTAGGTTCTGTCTACCACCAGGTGAAACCCAAAATCTGGTCTTCCCTTCTGGTTTAGGAAAAAATTGGAACAAATCAGGGGAAGAAGATGAACATATAGGGTGTGTCCTTCAGGTGGGTGAGGAGGCGAGTATATGTGCTAGGCTTTGAGGTGGTTAGTGAAGGGATCCAGCAGACAAAAAACCAAAAAAACACGTAGTGCTGGTTTGGAGGGGACTGAATGGGCAGTGGGAAGATCAGCATCTGACAACAAGTGGGCTTCCACAGCAGGAGGAATTTAAGGACCCCTATCCTTGACTTCCCCTTCACACAGCAATTAATAACCAGAAACTGGTGTGATTACTGGTCCATACCTATCAGAAAGATTTATCTAAGTCACAAGGCTTTGCATATTTGTTTTCACTGCCAATTTTCATTGTTGCAACATGTCTTTCATGTTGTTACATTCTTTTTTGCAGTGAGAATGTGATTATTTTTTCCATGTGCAATTGTTTGAATTGTCAATTTTACTAAAACGCAGCACCATTTAAAATCAGAAATGGAAAAATGCTATTGCTTCATAGTTAACTTTGATGTATATTAATGTTCTATCTTTCCCCAATAAAGCAGCCAAAGTTAACATTGTTCTTTTCAGCAGCTATTTCTAGTAATTTCAATGACTTATTTAGCCTAGCATTTTTTCTTATAGCCAGATAATGTAATATGAATTTACTTAGGCAGCACAATTTTGTAATGCATTGTTGAAGGTTTTAGACCATTCTGCATATTTTTCCTGTAAAAGGGAAAACACATGGTTCTCATATAGTGTTTATGACATGCATCAGCAAGCTACTAAAAAGCAAAGAACTGAGATGCTGTGCAACTTAATGTGTCCATTTGCTATCATTTTAGTAGTTTTAAGGTGCTGATTTACAGTGCATTTGGAACCAGGTTAGATCTATAAACTTTTTCTTAGACTGGGATTGTGAGTAGAGGGACCAAGTCACCTGGGAGATACAAATTTATTCAGGAGTGGGTGATTAAAGACCAAACAAACAAAATACCACATTGCTATTTCTCTAGACACCAAAGGTGTGAACAATAATGAAAACCTTATTTGAAGTATATTCATTTATAACTTTTCCTTGAGATAATTTTGATTTTAAAGTCTTATTCTTCCTTCACAACAGACGAGAAGATTGCCTATAATTAAATAAGCCCTGTACCTAAAATCAGAGGACATAGCTGGTACACATCTCACATGATCCTGTCATCCATTCCCTGCTCCTAGCCCGTGGTCAGCTACACATGGATAACTAAGGATTACAGGAACTGGTGCATGCAGCAATGTTTTCCTCATGGCCTTGCCTCATTCAACCAAATAAGTTTTCATTTTACTCATGCATCAAATATGATAAAATTTTTGTGAGATAAGGCAAAAAATCTAAAAAATCTAAAATTTAAAATCTATCTTTGCGTGCTGCTTGTGTGCCAGCTAAAGAGGCATACTTGTTGATAGGCCATATTCTGGCATGCTTTTTGGTGATTTTTTTTTAATCATCTTTAGTTATGTTTAAGCATAGGGACTGATCAGGTATAGGTAGTATCTGTCCTGGAAATTTTATGATAGAAACAGACATGGCACACTTCACGTAGTGGAGGAATTTGTAGAGCAGAAAAGTGAGTAAGGAAATGGGTAAAAGGGAAATAAGGTGTGTAAAAATGGAAGACATAGGATTAAGTGAGTCCCAGATGGAGTTGCTGCGTGGGCAGTAGAAAAATGAGATTGAAGCCAGTCAATAAAACACCAAATGAAATCAAAATGGGTTTAGAAAGAGTTACTTTTAAAATTGTTCAGTGAACATATACTAAACAGCACTCTGTAAAATGCAGATAAAGGTGCAAATTCTCCATAATTTGCTCTATAAGAAAAAATAACTTGTGTCATGAAAACCAATTAATACTGAGAGAAATGCATCTCAAAGTTGTTCTTCAAAGTATTTGTTTCACAGTACTTCTATGCGTGTTCTGCTTACCCACAGTGAAAATATACTTCTATGTTGATGCAGTTTGTATGATGATTTCATATATATATATATGTAGGAACACTTCTTTTCAGGATAAAAAAAAATATTTAATTACTAGTGAATAAATAGTTCACACTTATCCTGTGGAACTCTCAGGATTAAGTGTCTGTATACAGACATAAATGAATTAAAATTGTCTATACTTCAACACTGACTTCTGTCAAGGTAAAGAGAAAATAATTTAGCTATCACTGAAAGGTATACAGCAATCATAAATCAGTAAACAGCTACATAACTTGGAAAAAAAATGATTGTCATTCTGAAGTTATTAGCCCTGGAGGCACACAGATTTTAATTTGTCTTTGAAAATCTTTTCATTCTTTTAGAGTTCAAGTTTTGCATTCATCTTTTTATAGTTGGAGTTGTTACAGTGAACTTCAGGATTTGTGCATCAGAATTTTTAATCACAATTCAAAAAGTTACTCAATGAATGAATGATAAACACGTGAGGAAGAGAATATACAAGAATTTTAGGAATTACATTTCAAATATGAAATGTGGTGAAACTGCAGTCCAGTGGTGTCCCCTGTGTACAAGTGGATAACCTGTGTATCAACTTATTAATTTTTGTATAGCTACTGAATTGTGTATAGCAACAAATGTTTCTAAGATGGGGGGGGACATAAGATATTGTAAACTTCTCAGTATCTGTCCTTGTCATAGCAGAAAACCTGTACACCACAGCAAACAGTCATGTAGCAATTTGCAAACAGGAATTGAAATTATCAAATGATGAACAATTGACTGCTGAGGAATGTAAGCAGGAAGAGCAGATGTACTGGATGTGGAGCCAGTCATATTTGAGAACTGGAAGCAATTAAGAAAATATCTCAGAAATTGTCCAACAGCAACACAACAAAACTCTGACAGTTTATACAGATATGAACAGAAAGAAGCAAAACTGTGCAGTGTAACCTTATTAAGGTTTTTCTTAGAAGGTTATTGCAATAGTTTCAGGTTTTGGAATCAGGATTCATGCCTTGGAGGAATGGACAGCAGTTGTACAAAATCTTTAATTTTATGTCAGTGCTGTGTGTTTGGTATTTTCTTTACAAAAAATGTCAACAGATTAAGATAGAAAATTATTCCTTAAATCACTGTGATTATTTTCTGTAAGTGGAGCATCATCTGGGCACCGAATGCAGCATAGTGGCTGCAGAGTCTTTCTTGTGTAATTTTTAGATGGATTTCTGCAGCTCTCTGTATCCTGGTCACAGACCTGCTGTGGTCTATCACAGCACCTATGCCTCACCCAAGTTAACAAATTGAGACCAGTGGATCACACTCCAGTGATAGTTCTTCCAGCCACTCATCCTCTTGTACTACATCTTATCCCACTAAGAATGTGTCAAGTTCTGCTTCCTCTGTAATCTGCCTACTGGCCTTTCTTCCATGTGATTGCCATGGAGCAAAATACCATGCAATCGAATATGTATAGGCATATAAATATTGTTTTCAAATTTCAGATCAGATTTTTTTATACCATTGTGAAGGTTATCTGTGTAAAAGACAGTGGGAGAAATATTTTTTCATTTACATCACTTATCATTTTAGCAATAACTTACCTTTTTTTTTTTACAGGAACCCTACTTGTGATCTTATGGTGTTATCCACAGATAACAAATAAAATTAATTGTATTAATGACTTCCTACATTTTTTTGTCTCTTGGTTGGATTGTATTGTGCCTGGAAATGTGAGAATTCCAACTGGGGTTTGTTTTTTTTGTGTGGGCAAAGGCATTCGTAATGTTTCATTTGGATGTTGATTCTTTATACCAGGACAAAGCCAAATACATTCTGCAGTATTTTGCTTATCAAGAGGCACTAATTAGGTCTTTTTTCTTCACTATTTTAGTGGAAACGTCAGATCTGTGAGGTCCCTCCTGCGGTGTCAAACTTGGTTAAAGTTAGCCAAGAAGCTCGAAGTTAAGAGTGAGGAATCAAAGGATTACCAGACTTTTGTATCACCCAGAGGTGAGAAAAAGAAAATGCAAAAAAAAAAACCCACCATCTTCATTAAATATCTCTTGTTTCCTTAGGAAATCAAGCTTTAAAAAAGTTATTGAATTATTTAAGTTACTGTTCATCTCTAGAGACTTTTAAAATGTCATTTTGCTCAATGTGAGGTGTATCATGCTCCACAGTTCTTTCAGTTCTACAAGGAGAGGACAATGAGCCATTGAAGAGATTGGTGTGACTTCTGGTTGCCATTACTGGAGATCTGCTGGTGGTAAATATCTGCCTTTGGAGGAGGGATGACTAAACAATACAGCCAATTCAAAGAGAGACTTCTTTTAGAAAACCGTGGAAGCTCTGTTACCCACAAAATATCTTCATGATCACAGTAGTAGTAAACAGCTGGCTGTAAAGCATCTTGCTTATCATTTAGTGCCACTTTCTCTCTTGAGGGTATGATCTGATACAGGTAATGTTCTTAAATGTCATATCTTTTGCAGCATCCTTCAGTGAAAGTATCTTCTGCCACAGGTGAGAGTGATGGGGTAGAAAATGACAAGGGAAATTTTAGTCATTGCAATAGTGCCCTGTGTCAGAACATTAAACTGATGCATCCTGAATATATTGCATGAGAATTTTTAATTTTCCGTTCTCCATATTTCTGTTTTGTATTCACTATGGTGAGGCAACTGGGTCAGCAAATGCAGGGTCTGCTATGCATGTCCCTTGAGTTGTGTGGTCCATAATCCCCTGTTTGTCTTCTGCCTTAAATTCATTAAAATTATTTGTATTAGTTACCTACTAGAATTTCAGGTGACTGTAATCACTGCAAAACAGAAGCTCTGATACAGTGAACTGGCATTTCAATAACTTTGGGGCAGTGTAAAGGGATACTGAAAGCTTTTGGTGGAAATGCAGAGATTGCTGAGGATCTCTATAAACTAAGGGAGTTACAGAGATTTTTAGGACAGTATCATCTTTTGCTCAAGGACACTGAATGAAGACTGACATTAGAGGCCAAGACTATGATTTTTTGAATTTTCTATTAATTTTAAAGGTAGTTAGTGCTGATGTTTCAAATTAATATCCAAAAGTAGGTCTATGTGGTAATCAGCAATGAACCAATGATTACTGTAGTGAGATAAATACAGCAGTTGAAACATGGAGGAAATTGTGGTTGATTTGAAATAAATAGGAAAGAAAATGCAACTACCAAGTCTTACTCAAAAGTCTACAGGTGTAGACCTGTTGCTTTGGGATACGTGTAAATTATTGGCTAAAATTCTGTCACAGAGTTGATGAGGCAAGTAGAAAATTTAGGCATTTGCAAGTTAATGTCATATTAAACATTTCTGTATGCAGAAAATTGTCTAGCCCATTGGTTTCTATTATTTTTCAGAGGGTACAAGTGTATACATTTTTGGGCACACCATGTTATAGTTGTATTTCTCCAAAGATAATTTACACTGAAAAAAAGCAAAGGAAAATATGTAGCTCACTAAAAATTAACTGTTCTGGAGCATGTGAAATCAGACACTGATGCAGACATTTACAGAAATGGGTCTTGCTTTAGTTTCATATTTCTAAGCCACCTGCTAAAGACAGCAAGTGCATTGAGAACTTTTTCAATTATGAATTTGGGCCAAGATTCTTATTGTTATTATATTCATACATAGAAAATGCTGTTAGAGCTAGGGAGATGTTTTCAGTTTTGTATTGTTGGGGTTTTTTAATGAGGTGTTTGATGGTTTGCAATGCTGTTAGAGTTGTGTTGTTGTTGTTTTTTTTTGTAACTGCATTACTTCTACTCTTGAAGTGAGTGACTGTACACAGCTTTTTCATATGCAATATAAAAGGAAAATGAAAATAAAGGAAATAAGATGTAAGCTGAACTTAAGGTAGCAAGTTTGTTTAAAAGCAAAACAAAAATCAACTACCTTTAATGCCTTTTAAATTTACCAAGGGTTTTTGCTCTTTTTCTGTTTCAACAGATATGGAAGCACCATAAGTTTGGAGATAGGGTTTTATATTTTTGAAAGGAATGCACTGGTTTCAGCTCTTGCATTTTTCAGTGTCTTTCATCTTTCAAAGTGTTTCTGCCTGAGTTTGCTTTTCAGACTTTCAAACTGCAAAACCCAGCAAACTGGAGGTGGCATTGCTGCAGCTGAGGACATGGATAAATAGTCCTGGAGTATTTTACATTTCCTTCTGGAGGCATAACTCAGCAACCAGAACCTACCCTTCCTGCTTGTGGTGAGAATCCCCAAAACATTGTGAGGGGTTTGAATCTGTAATGCTTTCAGTAGAAAATAGTGTGATGTGGCAATGTTTTACACTGAGAAAGTTCAGAGTGAGGCAAACCTGTTTGGAAGCCATTGTATTTTTATCTGTGCCTGCCCTCTGTGTCCCTGTAGGACTGAGGTATTTTACTCTCAGACCAGCAGTGATTTTCAGCATCTCACAGCTAAGGCATCCTTCTCCAGACCCTTCAGAGAAAGTGTTTTTCTTCCCTCATCTCTCATGTCTCTCTCACGGGTGTAGTCCCAGCTCCTCTCTGTAGACCTCTACTCTCCTTCTCTGCCACCATCTCTCCCTGCTTTGAAACCTTTCTTGGGCTCTCCAGAAGTTTTTTCCACTTCTGTATGATCAGCTGGCTCCAAGTAAGGGATGAAAATCCTGCTTCCTCCAAGGGCTTTCACCTTCTTGTAACAATTTACCTCCATGCTTTCATCCTCTCATTTTCATCCAAACAACAAAGTAACGTAATGCTGGAGGCAAACAAAAACTCTGGCTTGCTTGTTGTGGGAACAAAGAGCGAAGGCAAAGGATTGCCTCTTCCTATGTTACACTCAACATTCAGGCAATAGCCAGCTCTCAAGTAAAAGGTTTTCCTTTAAATTTTGAGCTGCAAAATAAAAAAAAATAAGGAAGCCTTGTAGAGCTGTAAAAAGTGAAAATATTGGTAGGTGATTGCTGTAAGAAATAATTTTTCCTTTAGTTCTCAATAACTTTCAAGTTAATTTTATATGTAAATAATGAAAAAATATGCCGAGTTCTGGACAACTGATTGGTGCAAAATCACCTGTTGTTACTTTCTCAAATTTTATTAAAAACCTTTTTTGCTTGTGAAAGGATAGGACGCAATCAAGATATTGGCAATTGATTGCTGCAAATTGTTGCCATCTCAAAAGAAGAAAAATCACAACTTTGTGTTTTGTTTGCATTTTTTTTAGATTATGCAAATAAATTCAAATTATTTACTTTTAAAGATACACCATTGCAGTGTCTTAGGAATTGTAGACAGGAACTGGAAATTAACTGCATAAATCACAAAGTTATGTCTCCTTTTCTAGCAAGTTAGTGGCAGTCTAAATTAGTTTAGAAATAAGATTGGAACTGTACCACTGTGAAAACCTTGTGTATGGTGGGTTGTTGTTTGTTTCTTTTTCTTTTTTGTTTGTATATATGTAATAATTATTGTTTGAAGGTAATATCAGAGAAAGAGGGAGAAATTGAAAATATTTACATAAGAAAGGTCAAGTTTGTCTAGGTTCTGTTTTAAAAACAACTTACAAGAAAAATTCATGCAACTTTATACATTTTAATGGTAGATATTGAGAAAGTAATTAAAATGTTTCCATCTTGGCTGTTTGCCTCTTATTCATCTCTGTTCTTTTCCCAGTTTCTTCTTCCAGCTTCTTATTACTGTTGAATGTTTTTTGGAATGGATTGAGGAAGTCCTTTTATTTTTATGGATTGCTTAGTATCTCAGTTTTGTCTGCTTTATATAACGATAAAATGATAAAATGTGGTTCAGAAATTCAGAAATATCATTAAATCAAAGACTATTGGTAATGCTTTGTAAGAAATGGGGAAAATGTTAGGAATTTTAAATAGTTGTTTTTACGGAGAGAAAATGGGGGTGAAAAGTTGTGACATGACTTTCTTCTGCAGTGATAAAGAACTGATATCAGGCATGCAAATGCTGTATGATGAATGCTTTCTTTTTAAGATTCTGGTCTGGAACTCTGAGCCTTGCATGTTTAGTAAAATTGGAGTTAAACAGATGCCAAGGAATCAGGAAACACGACTACATCCAGATCACAAATATTTCTAGGTCAAAACACGGACTATATCTTCAGAAATTGAATATCATGTATTAAGAGTCCTTTGCAATCCCTTAAGAGGCTGCAGGCCTTCAAAGGACTTGTACACCTCAAAGTATCTTGTGGATAATGAATTCAGCTTTACAGAAAGTTCTATCTTTTATAGGTAGTATTGCAGCCCATTTGCTAGGAAGCTAAGTGAAACAGAGGGAGAGAACACTGGAGCTACTGCTTAAAGAGGTAGAAAGAGAGTGGAAAAATTAATAATTTGATGACATTTGCCATGGCCCCATGACAACAACTGGTTTTCTTTAAATATCTTTCAGCAATCAAGTAGCATTAACTCCCCTTCCACCCCAAAAAAACCCACTTAATAGCATTTGCTATGTACACATTCACAACTCAACCCATGTCTTGGTCTGTGAATGTATGTGGAAAATAATATTTGAACATGCTTTTAAATTCTTAAATGCTCTGCTCTTCTGTCACGTTCATGTTAATCATAAGCTACTAAAGCCTGTGTGTCTGTGTGTATCAGGAATGTGCTTGGGAGAGAACAAATATTTTATTTATTCCTTTTATGTTCCTAATCTTACTCTTCTGAAGAGAGAGCTGATAATGCAGCATGCAATTTGTGTGAAAAGAGTTGATCTGACTATTTTTTAAAAGAATAAATCCCACAACTTTACTTTTGAGTTTTTTATGAACTGGAAGGTAACTTATATTTGAATGATAAAGAATTTTTAAATAACTTGACTATTTGTTTCCAATTTGTTTATTCTTAATACTGTGGGGCATCATTAACTGCTATTTAATTATGAAAATATTTGAAATGTTTACGGACAGTTCTGTGGTTTCATTATGGATACAATAATTATTCATAGATGATGACAAATTTCTGTTGATCCTATTTTTGATGAAGTAACTGTAGTGTTTTGGTTTGACTTTTATTTAATTAATGTTGGAGGGATTTATCTAAAACAGTTGGATTTTTTCATTTAAGTTATTTGAAGAGTCCTCGAAAAAGGACTCTTGAAAATAAATCAGTATAGTGAACTATGCCTATTCAATGAGTAATACATTAGGCCCTAGATTTTTCTGAAACAGGAGATTCTGACAATTCAGGCACCACCTTTGTTACTCTCTTCTGAGACTTTGGTATTGCAAAAGGAGAGGGAGGCAGCACTTTTAAAGTATTTTATTTGCATTTCAATCAAAACCAGTGTTGTTTCTCTTGGCTATTAGCTACTTCTTCTGATGTAAAAGTGGGAACAAGATAACACTTATCTTTATTGCAATGAATGGTC
The DNA here is from genome assembly GCA_013397075.1 of Rhabdornis inornatus. Taxonomy (NCBI): domain Eukaryota; kingdom Metazoa; phylum Chordata; class Aves; order Passeriformes; family Rhabdornithidae; genus Rhabdornis; species Rhabdornis inornatus. The sequence continues at coordinate 118,724 of VWZS01002677.1, forward strand.
AAAGAGACAAAGTATGAGGGTAGATGCAAACGCTGATCCACTCCATGGATCACTTAACATTCAGTGTTCCTAAGCCCTGCTTTTGTTCCTTTATGTGCACACTTATAACATGTGCTTTTCCTCGGAGTCCCACTTGGAATTTAGCTTTGTTTTTGTCAGTGTGGGTACTCAGCAAAGAGTTGAATCCCCAGAGTGCTCAGCTACAAGTGAGCTGTGTGCACCATTACAATGGGAGCCAAAAAACCCTTTCCCACACTTTACTGCAGCACATTTGTGAGAGGCAATTAAATAACTAAACCACTCTCCAGTTAGTGCAGAAGCACTGTAGGATCTGATCTGGCAGGGAATGAGTTTATGCCGTTAAGTTTCAAAAGTGCAGGCCTAGGCTCTAGGAATTTTTTGAGATGTTATGGATGTATTCTTTCAATCCCTCTACAAGTTTGTAGACTTGTTCACAATCAGGATGTGCAAACCGCCAAGAAATAGGTTATAATGGTATCAAAAAACCCGTTTAAAACTGAGATCCTGTTTTCGTACTTTCCTATTTTATTACCATTAAAAGTTACTATTTTGAACAGATCAAATGGGGCTAATTTCTATTAGAAAGATCTTGGTCTTCCTTTTCTATCTGCCATTTCTATCCTAACAGGTCAAAAGAGATCATCAGTCTTTGACTTGTCACAGGTGCAGGATTGCATATTGCCATTTCTGGGCTTCAGGCCAGTGTAAATTTCGAAGTAGAGGGAAAAGTGAGTGTTTTTCAGGCAGTCTGGCCATTATGGTTGCTCTTTTGTTTGTTTTCTGATTTTACTAATTCTTGCCTCTCTGAGTCATTTGCATTCCAATTACTGGTTTTGAAAAAGAAAATTTTGAAAAACTTAAGGTAAAGCAGCAAAGTGTACGTAATAAAATTAATTTTATTTTTTGGCACTGATTTATAAATCAATACCAGGAACACGTGGTTCATAAATTAATATCTGTACGGACCAAACTGACAAAAAATTCAGTTTTGTTGTTCAATTTATTTCCTGCACTGTCTGACCTATGCTAACAGTCTTTAAAAACTTGCATTTATTTCCTCTCTACATTATTTAAAGGAAAAGAGAGAATGCAAATATTTTCTCTTCTTCTCCTATCACTTGCATTATTCAAATACAATCTGTCTCCCATTTGTACTTAACTTTTTTGCTACATGGTGATATTTTTTTTGTGCCAAATTTGACTGCACCAAATAATTCATATGACTAAATCAAAATTTTCCGAGAAATATTATTTCTTTTTGTGTGAGTGTGCACATATGTGCTTTTTTGGGGGGGACAACCAGGATGTTTTACTTTTATCACTCTTCTCAGTTCTACAGAGTTTGTGAAACATAGCAAGGTGAATTCCTATTAAATTTCTGTCTAGAATTATTTTGATGAAAATACCTGGCTTTCAACCCTAATAATTTCCAGCTGGAAAACAAAAATCACTGATGGCACACATGTTTAGAGTGTTCAGGAGGGGAGGGCATGGAGGTTGTGCCAACTAGGAGAACAGTACATATCAGATAGCTGGAATTCTGCATCAGACTAGTCCAGTTTGCTCTTGTTTTAGAGGAATGTGGTATTGGTTGGACAATTAGCACTGTTTGAAATGCTTATCTATATCGTGAATTGAATACATTATCGTGTGAAAAAGTTACTGTTCCCTCTGAATGTTCTTTCTCTAGAGTCTATTTGTGTTTATATAACCACAACACACAACAGATTTTCTGTCTCTTTTGTGTAAGAGATTAATGAGTTCTTGGATCAAGTGCAATGTAATAAAGGCTGTTGTCTTTACACTTTTGGTCAAGCCCATAGCAAACTGTCTGTAACTAAATTTTCACAAATATGCCTTGACAACTTCTGTCATGTTTTCGTCATTAGATCACTCTTTTAAGTCTCTTAAGTTGCCTTTATTTTTCCCCGCTCTAAGATACAAGGTAATGATCCCAGGAGGCAAGCTCTACTTGTTATACTTGTATGTATATTTAAATTATTTTTATGACTCTGCTTCTAACATATTTCAGAATTGTTTTGATGTATTTTTTTCCTTTGAACAAAGCATATCATTTTATGATCACATATATTTTTATCATCAGTTTCAAATTGGTGCAGAAACAAGATATTTATTCCCTCTCCACATAAGGTGAAGCCATGTCAGACAGATATGTACCTATGTTCATGCAGTTTTTTACTGGTTTTGGCCTAGAACAAAATACATGCTAAGCAAGTTTTGATTTTTGAAATTGCAATGCCCTGAAATCCAAAACAAAGTTTTCTGCTTCCCATAAGTCAAAATATTCCTAATTATCTCTTAACTTCAACTTCGTGGAAGAAAAAAGTTTTAAGGAATCAGTTATGTGAAATTATTAAAAATAATTGGTAATTATCATGTGTTCGTTATATATTTCCTTCTCAGAACCTCTGGATTGTTTGTCACATATATATTCCTACTATGCTTTTGGTAGTATTCTAACATGAGAAAAATATTTCTTTCTCATATTTAATGCATGTACTAATTGCTCAATAGGCTTGCAACTTGCCAGAGAAGAGTGGAGTGATGGTCCTCTCCTCTAACTGCCTTTAAGTGTGAATTATTCTCATTTCACACATCAGTATAAGGAAATAGCCATTTTTTCTCTGACAGAGAAAACCTTGTTGGATTGCAACTTTGGAGGGTTCCATGTTCTCACTTGGGGCCATTTGAGGTAAAAATTCAGTCAGTGCAGAAGATGAATAGCATTTAACTTATATTTCTAATTTACATTTCCAATAATACCTTGAGGCTTTATTCACTTCTTAATCTTCTGGCTCCTCCTCTTAGAATATTGTATTTTATTTTAGAAACTGGGCTGGTTTCCCCCTGTACACATTAGATACTGGGGCGTGCTTCAAGGGCATCTGAAATATTCCAGTTCTCTGAGATACCCATATTGAAAGGGAAACCCCTGAGTGACATGAAAACCACTGAAGCTTTTCTCAGCTTATTTAAGGCAGGTGAAAAAGTGCATGCCAGGAACACCATGGCATGCTGGTGGCTCCTAATTAGCACACTTGCAGCAAGACCACAGTACATCAACTAGACAGGGTTGGTGAGTGGCCAAAATCTCACTGTAGCTTATTTTTCCTTATTCACCTTCCAGAACTATGCATTCACTTTTTTTTTTTCTATTGGCTTGGATTTATTAATGAGAGGCTGTTTAAAGTCCTACAACCCTGAGCCATAATTTCTCCTGATGTCACTGGTGGTTAGAGCCTGTCATCAGGTGTTTTAGCCTGACTACATGTCAAGATTTGCTGTCTGGGAAAGAGCACTTCTCAAACAGTAGGATTAATGCTTGATTGCTCTCTTGTCCATCTGAAAGCCTTAAAGACAGAAATAAACCAGAAGAAATCAGAGAGAAATAGTGTGATTTATGTGTAGTTTTGAGTTTATATAATTCCACATTCTGTTTTTTATGTGTGTTTTCACACACGCCTTCACAGGTGGGCACAAGCATGCATCAGTATTTCTGCCCACAGGAAAACCTCTCAAACCCATTGCTACCATGCTCAGTTTTCCTGGGAGAACTTGATGACCTGGACCTCCTGACCAGCCAGGTGTTACCACCTCTTAGGGAAGGGCTGTCATTCAGTGGATTATTTGACTTGTCGTGAATGCTTTGTTTTACAACTTGTCCTGCTTTGGCTGAAAAGGTAATCTTGCCCAGAATCCATCTCCCAGAGACTGGTCATTCCACATGGAGTCGTTCCTTACCTTGTTTAATAAACTAATGCCTTTTTTGCCATTAATATTTATTTTTTTATTTTACAATCAATAAGCAGTTGTTGAGAGAACATCTAATCTAGAGCCTTCAGTAGTTACTGCATATCAAGTACAAGCCTTCTGGCTGTATGAAGGATTCACCTCTGAGTCCTTGTCTCAGGAGGAACCTCAAACTCTTTTATTCCATAAATTACCATGATTGTGTGTGTTGCAGTTGCAGTATTTTCATGCTAATGTCGTAATTTTCTCCTTTCCTTTTTTGGTTGGTTTGCTGAATTGGTTCAATGCCCTTTGAAGTGTTTCCTGTTAAATAAGCTGGGAGTGTTTGTTTTTTTTTGTTTTTTTTTTTTCCTTTCGTTTGGTTGCTGTTTTTTTTTGTTTTGTTTTGTTTTGTTTTTCCTCTCTGGGTGTTAATACCAGATGATAGCTGAACCAACTTTGGTGATAAATCTTCGTTGTGTCACACTCAACGGGTTGTTAGAGGAAGTTTGGTGTTTAAATGACTGTTAAGTGATAAAAATCTAAAGGAAAAACTTCCCAGTTTATAAGATTTAGATAAACCTTTTTCTACTTAACCTCCAAAATTAACACATATATACCTTTCAGTATTATTAACTTTTTTTGAGTTGATTTATTTAGAGGACTTTACTGAAATTGCATAAGATTTAGCCTCTAGTATTTATTTAGCCTTTAGTATTGTTTGACTACTTACCTGATAAAAAATACATAATGATGTTGAATTAAACTGTGTTTAAAAAAAAAGAAAAATACTCTGCTTCTTAAAGACTTGGCCCAGGTACAGCAGAAATATTTTCTTTTACAATCCAACTGCTTAGAGGGATTATTTAATTCAAATTCACCGATGCTGAAATCTCTCATAATAATTCATTACATAATAGGATTACCTTAAAGGAGAGCTAGATGGCACAGTTGGTCAATACAGTATGATATATTTTTGGAGGGTTAGGCTTAAATCTGACCCTGGGACACAAATGCATCATGTTTGCTGGTCTGAGTATAAGCCCAAGTAGATGTTTGTTTATGTTGCATACAATCTGGCATTACTTCATGCAGCTGGCAGGCTGCTCAGTAAAGACCTGAGACTCAGCGAGCAGTTTTGGGCAGAGGAACGTTGGCACAGCTGTTTGGAGAACCTGATTTAGCACATCTCAACTGTTCTTGGCTTTGGCCAACGGAGGTAGTTTTTCATTTCCCTGACTGCTAAAATTCACATAATAATTTAGTAGAAAATTAAGAACAACAGTGCCACTAGAACTCATCTTTAGCTGCCGTGTCTCGCTGTTATTCCTAATTATAATTGGGATAGAAAAACTGGCTTATATAAAATTTTGTAATAAAACCCGCTGTTGCAAGATTCAAGTCGCTTAGGTGTCTCTCAAAATTAGGAAATATGAAAGAATAGACCTCCAATAACAAGAACCATTTCTGAGTTTTTAGGACATAATCTATAATTACAATAATCAGTTGGTAAAAATCTGTGTCACTTTGTGCTGGATGTAGTCTAATTATATTTTACTTCTCTGTTAGTAGCTCGATTAGTAGTTATTCCTGAATTAAGTTGTATGTATATTAAAATAATGCACATTATCTAGGATAAAAATATCACCTAAGTAAAAAGAATAATTGTGAGAAATAATAAAAATATCAACTTTTCTTCAGCTGAAATGCAAAATGTTTTCATTTTTCCCTGTTGCCATAAAGAGTAAAAGTTTGTATTGTCACAGATTTCACACAAAAAAAATTCAGTGCTTTATTCTGTCATTGTGCTACATCTTCTATGGGCTGATGTGGGAACACTTTTTCATGCAGATTTCATGTCAAATGATCTGAAAAAATGTTGTTTGTTTGTACTACATAAGCTAAAATTTCTTACTCTGAGTTTCTAATGGAAAGGTTGTGTTATCTTTTCCTAGAAGAAGAAATTCCAATGGAGGAAGTACCATAAATGAGGTATTTTAAGTCTCAGTCTGTTACTCTTCCTCAACTACAAGAAATATATGTTATTTTGTGCTAAGACAAGCTCTAAGTTTCTAGTTTTTTCATTTAGAGTCTCAGAAATCAGATATGCTATTTTAGTCCTTGTCTCCATTCTCTTGATCAATTTTATTTGAAAACAGCAAAGTGATGATAGATCTGATGTGTTACTAAAGGAACAGTTCTGATAATTTATTTCCTAAATATTGAGAAATTGAGCTTTCTCTGTAGCTTCAGTTTGCTTTATTTCCATATGTTGGCTTTGATAGAAGTGTAACACTAATACATTTACCGTTTCCACCATGGACATCTTTGCAAAGTTTTTGTGTAAGCTAAACCAGGAGATTTTTATAAAACTTTTGGGGCAAGATTCTTTGGCTTGTAGCATGTAGGTGAGATGATAGAGCTCTCTATCTTAAAAAAAGAAAAAATAACAGGAATAGAAATGTTTAAATACAGTGCCTTCTGATAGATATGTTATTTGTATGGCATATATACTGGAAGTATTAAAGATTGCAGCTTTACAAAAGCTTGAAATTTCTAGTGATAAGACCTAGAGTGTCATTAACACTCACGTATTCCACCACAACTTCAGCTACTCTTAAATTGAATATGTAGTGCACTTCACAAATCAAATGCCACTAGATATAAAAGCTGACAGAGAGTCTTTGTTGAGAAAACCTCAGGTATCTATGAGTAAAAATCTACAATGTCAGACACTGCATTTGATCCTACTTTCACTCTCTAACCTAAAAAAGTGTATTTTGTAGTGGCCTTAATTGCTATGAACACAGAACTTGCTATCTTTGCATGGGAATCATTCAAACTTACTGATGACCATGAAAACTTGAAATTCTCTAATGCTGTAAAAGTGAACTTATAAAGCAGCATGTTGTCTAAAAAGAAGTCATTTGAAAGTAGTCAGTTTTAGAAAAGGAAACACTGTAAAACTGGGCAGATTGAGTCGTTCCTTATCACAGGAATTGTTCCTTATTTTTCAATAATATTTCCTATAATATTTTGGCTATCTTATTAGAGTTTGGTTTTTATCATTTAAGGGAAGTGCAAGTGGATAAAATCACTCATTCAGAACTATTCTTCACCAAAACCAGACTGGAAAGAGTCCCCTGTATTGTTTTGTGTTAACATTGCCTGTGTTGTGTGTTAGCATTATCTGTACAGAAAAGCATGTGTCTGATCTCATGTTTTACTGACCCTTTGAGAACCTTTGAAAGATGGTTAAAAATATTTTTCTTTACACTATTGCCTATAAGTGAATTCCTCACCTGATGGGTGCTCCTGACCACTGCTGAATTGAAAACATAGAAGCAAAATCTTTAGGTTGGACATAATGGAAAATACTACACATGAGACACAAAACTCCAAGTCATAAAGCCCTATTAATGTTCTAAATTTTAATCAAGAGAAATCTCAAATTACAGTTACAGAACAACTTGTTTGTTACTTTAGGTTATACCAGAAAGTAGGGAAGTATAACCAAGTCTGTATTGTTTTCTTTACCTGAATGCCTTGTGTTGTAGGCAGTGACACAGCTTTTGGTAGCCACAGAAATCCAATTATTTTCTGCAGCACAGAAGTTCTCCTGGGGTGTCTGAAAAAGTACAAACACATGTAAAAAAGATCATCCTCAAAATTCCATTCATTTGATCTCAGATGAAAACTAGAGAAACAAAAAATTGCAACACCTCCCCCTTCATAATAATGAATGAAAATCTATGAACATGCGGACTTCGTGACTTACAGCAACCATACTTTTATCTATCTTTGAGCTTTTGCTGGAATACATATTTATTATTTCCCAAGTGTTTTTGCTTTGACTGTACTATTGAAGTGCCTGTGACTGTATATGCAACCAAGAATCATAGGAAACCCAACTTCAGGTTTCGTGGTTTTTTTGTTTTGTTTTGGTTTTTTTTGTTTGTTTTGTTTTGTTTTTTTTTTTCATTAAAGTTTGTTATTTAGTGTTTGTTTTAGCTGTCATATGCTATCATCTAGGAGATTCAGTCATTAATCCTGTTATGACAGGTTATTGCTATTTTCTATTGACCCTATACAGTTTGTAATGCACAATAGGCAGTGTAAAATAGCAATGATTAAAAATAGTTGAAATACCAGACTGTTTGCAGTAACAGTAGTTGTGCAGATTTTTAGAAAATGCTGTCCATAATTATTGCGAATTTACTTTTGCTGGTTCTGAATTTTGAACCCTTGTTATGTTTTTGCAGAATAACCCACAGTTATTGACTGATCAGTGGCTTGGTAGGTTCCTCATGTATTGGGAACATGAGAGAATAAGGATATGGCATTGATCAGACTGCATGTCTGTGAGGCATCTTCCTGTGGCAGAGAGCATGTACTGCACTACAAAGTGCTAATGCACAGACCAGGGCATTCCCCCATCCCATTAAGCCTGAAGGAGTGTCAGGGTTTACCATATGGCTCTCCATGATGCACCACTTTTGTCAAATTCACTCTTCTCACTCAGTTTTTTTTTGTTTGTTTTTTGTTTTTTGTTTTTTTTTTTCTGTCTTGCCCTGCCACCACCAGTCCTTTCATCCTTCCTCCTGTTCAAGCAGAAATCTTCATTTTAGCTAGGGGTGCTTTACTCCCTTCTGTTTCTGCCTGCCCACAGTTGCTAATAACAGCTCCTTCTTAGTCTCTATAGCAATCAGGCAGCAGAGGCACTCAGCACTAAAAAACAGGCAAATCTTGGTATCAGCCTCCCATTTTTTCTTTTTCCTTTCTCTGCAGCAGTTGCCACCTGCCTTCACCTCTGCAGAAATCTGTGAATGTGCTGATATTCATCTGATGGAATGGACAAAGAAGAAGGAAAAACAGCAGTGTATAGATCAGATTTCTGAAGTACTAAACTAGATTAAAAATTAGTATGTTTTACTACATTTTATGAAACTAATGAAGCATCTCAAATGTACATAAATATTCTGCTTCTCTTCACTGGAGCTAAAATATCTGGAGAAAGTGATAAAAATAAGAAGGTTGACCTCTTCTCATATTAAACATGGAATAGTGAATAAAGTGTTACCCTACGTATTTTGAGTGAAAACGCAATAAATATTCTAATTCGTAAGGGAACAAATTCTCAGACTGAGAGAAGACAAAAATATTTAATTTTCTATGTATGAATGTCTATGTAATATTCCAAAGAAAAGGTGAATAAGTAGAGTTTGCTTTTATTGCAAAGACAAGGTTTGGGTACTGTATGCTGAGCAGGAAAATCAAATAAGATGTTCTGTCAGGAAGACAAAAAATAAATAGCATTAGTTCTCTCAGCTGATTCTGAGCTATCAAAAATATGTCCAGTCTAACATAGATGGCATTTAGTTATAGTGCAGATGAATATTTATTAATATTCTTCAGAGACTGAAAGGATGGCTTTTGTTTTACTAGACACTTGAAGACATGATATTCAAAATGTTGCCTTTGTTTGGCATCAAAAAGTATTATGATCATTTTGGCAAACAGCATACAAACAAAGCTATCAGGCAATGTACTGTACTGACAGGCTTTGAGTTAGAAGATTCATGTTGAATGAACAAAACTTCAATTTGCAAAGTCTTTCAGTCAAATGTGGGGCAGATGTTTTATAAATAGTGTAATACATAACATAATACGTGGCTTTAAAGATTTTCAATAAGGTCAGAGAAAAACCTATTTTGGGGTCAATTGGCAGGTGACAACAAGTAAAGTATAAATTAAATCTCAAAGCTGTTTTTCAAGGTAAAAAACAAGTGTGATTTCAATTTGGTAATTAATGGACAGTGTCAATGAGGCAGTTGAATTACAAAGGAGCAGGAATCGTGCATTTTCACAAGCAAGAGTGGGTGCAACTTTAATTGTTCCTTCACAGTGTTTTTGTTGAATTTGTCAAGAGATACGAGAATAGGAGAGATTGTCCTTTATGGATGATACCCACACTGGCATGCCCCACTTCTGGGGGCGTGGGGGACCATCTCTTTCAAGGTACCAGAATATTTTGTGTCCTCTTTTATAGGAATGACTTGTCATATAAAGGTGACTCTATTTGCATCTACACCTGGAGAGTCCTTTGCTTTACAGAAGCTCATGTTTGATGCAGTTCTTCAGGTGCAACAGAAGCAATGAGTGGAGCAGATTTCTGTCAGAATTCTAGGTGTGAGAGATGAGCAAACAGGGCAGGTGATGCTGTGCTAACTGCACCAGCCCGGTTTAAGTGAGGTGACTTTCTAGCAGAGAGAAGGCCTTAGAGTATGCTGCCTGTGCAGCTGATAGTGCAGAGATAGTTCCCTTCCACCTGCTTTATCCCACTGTGCCTTCCAAGGGTCAGCAAAGGGTCTGAGCACAGGATAAACAGACTGTCTGTACTCTTCAGTTCAAAAGACTAGGGCTGTAGTCTCTGTTGAACCAGGGATGATTGGTGCCAATATGGAAAATTAACTGGCTTTACTAGCAAATGGAAAACACAGTTGTTATACCAGAAATGTTAAAAGCAAAATTGACAAAACAGTGGAATAAAAGCTCTTGAAAAATGCCAGCAGGGCATGAACAGGATGGAATATACAGTAGGAAGGAAAGAATTGTTTCTTTAAGTCAGATGATTTGTGCACCAGAGTCTCAGCGTTCATTTATTGGGAAAGTAACTTTCTGTTTGATAAGAATGCAAAGAATAACTTGAAAGCATGAACTGGCTGGTGAGTGATGTACTTTGTTAGGCTTCAGCAGTAAAACCTGAAAACTGCAACCTTTGTGTATTCTAATAACCCATTCATTTCCATGCTGCATTCTTCTGGCTACCAAACAATGACACCTAAAAGTGTATGTCACTGCTGGGCTCTAATTCAGCAGCAGCTAGAAGCAAAAAGATGGCTGGTTACAATACAGAGGGAGAATACCTGCAGGGAGTGACTTCTTGGTTGTCACAGAGGAGATGACAGAAAATTTGGCAGCTGAAAAAAATGAACACCGATTTTCTATGTTATTTCAGGAGAAAGAAAGCCCAAAATTCTAAGTAGGATGAAACTCGTCATTCTGTTCCAATAAACACACAGGAAACGAGCAAAGAGCTAACATCCTAGTATATTAACTCTGTAAGAACATACTAATAATACTACTTCTAACATATATATATATATGTATTTATATGTAAGTTGTACTGATTATGGCTATATCTTGGCATTCAGGGTCAGCAGATCTGGAACAGCATCCTAAGTATTTGTCTCATCCCGTGCCTCATGATTAATATTCAGTAATATTTCTTATGGAATCTACTTAACTCATCACTCTTTATAACAGCCATTGTTTACAAGCTATTAGAAGAGCTATTAAGAGCTACTCTTGTGTGTCCATGATCCCAAGCTACAGCTATCTGTGTGTAGGGATTGTTTCTCTAAATGTGCACTCACAGAGCCAGTACAGAATACAGAACGAGATGGCCAGGTGGTTGAATGATTAATCTCTAAACTTATTGCAAAATGATGTGGCTTCACACTTTGATCTTCTTGATTTTGAGGATCTGATTATTAAAAGATGTCTTCCCAGATTAAGGTGGAAATGAGACCATATGCCAAAGTCAATAGTACAGGTTTTATTTAACAGTAAATGAGAGAGAGATTAAGTAGAAAGACAGTCACCACCACATGGATCCCTATGGGTGTCTTACTAGTTCTTCTGGTATTCTTGGTGCTGGGAGTCTCCAAATGGTCTTCTGGAGGTACCAGTTTTATACAGGCCTTTGATATATATCCTGTGCTTATCACAAACTCTCTCAGTGGAATTTTGTCCAGTGTGCTCATTCCAAACTTTCACCTTCATTTAGCCCTGGAAATAATGCCTTCCTGTTTGCCATCTGCCCCTGTTATGGTGGCTTAACTTATGGGAACTCCCTTCTTTGACAGTGTTTTGAGACATTCTTTAAGTCCTCATAATGGTTTAATAATCTGTCTCTGGATATAACTATCTTTAGAAATGTCAAAGAAGAACCAGAAAACTTATAATATTCAGCACTCACTTTCCCACTATAATCTTTATTGATCTTTAATTATTATTACATTTCATAATATTTATTTTAGACTTTCAAGCTTGTTTATTGCAGTCCTTTCTTTCCTTGAATTTCTGTTTGCAGCTAGAAATATAAAACAGCGAACAAGGAGCAGAATTGGGGATCTAATGTTTTAGCGCTCTCATTTGAATTTGTTGGACTTCTAGAATGATTTGTTGTCATTAATTTTTGCTGTTCAATTTACAGTGTTGTTAAATGAGCAAAATTCTCCTGTTTTAGTAATATTCTTTAGCAATATGCTCTATATGTGGGAAAAAAAACCCAACAAACCAACAAAAACCCCCACCCTTGATTATAAGTTTGAAACTGATGTTCTTTCTCTCAGTATGCATTCCTGAATTGTAAATCAGAGAGAACAGAAACTCCCAGTCTTCTCACTTTGTTCTAGTCAGTATTAATGCTTGTTTTTATTATGCATTCATGTATTTTTCCTTTCTTGGAGGGAATGAAGTGCATTGCTGTATATTTTAAGGAGTCTTTTGTGTCTTTTCCTATTCCTTTCGCTCCTCTTCTTGTGTTTTTTGTTGTCACCTCCCTGTTAATACTCCAAGTTTTTGTCTGTTGAGTTGGACAACTTGATATTTCTGTCTTAAGGATTAACATATGGTTTTATATTGGAGTCTAGCAGCTTTTCTGTTTTAGAAGCTCACCTGAAGATAAATCAATTCAACTCAGTCTGGAGCCAATAATTTTCCAGATTTTTAAAGAGATCTACAATTTTTTCTGGACATTTTAGTACAAGCATAAAATTATATGAGTAAAAGGTGTTAGATAACTCTCACAAAGTACAAAGTATTAGGATTAATTGTAGTCATCCACAATCTAATTGCATGGTTCCATACTTGTTCCTTCTGGTTTTTGCTCTAGTATATTTTAAATAAATTTTAGAAAATGGAATTTCTTCAAAGGAAAGCATGCTCTCTTCAATGTTTGGGACAACGTTTGGACAATTATAGATTGCCTTCTTTGCCAAGGCCAAAGGAGATCAAGACTAGGATTCATGTAAATATCCTAACCACCAGACTTCCATAAAGCGAGGGGCAGAAAAGGGAACAGGATAGAGATGTAAGCTAGGAAAGGCTGCCACCTGAATATTGCTTCAGCACTTGTTATAAAATTTGAATTTTTTTGGAAACAAAATTAAATCACTTATTCTAACTCTTCCCAGCGGAAGTTGAAAATATGTGGATTTGGCATAACTACTAACTCATTTTTCAGAAAATTATTAACCAAAGCATGTTTTATAAATCTATTCTAGGCTAATGTGAAGTGCTTAATGTGTGTGTATTGATGTGTAAGTATGCTTAAAAAAATACTAGGAACTTTTCAGAAGCTTAACAGAACTTGCATGTTTTATCATTAATTCATGATGAAATTAATCAAATGTTCATGTAGATATATATGGGAGATACCTGCATATCCTTTTGCTATGCCACACTCATGTCAGATTTGGTACACCACAAAAATTGTTCCGATCAGTCTGCAATATTTTCTTTATAACAAGAAAACAAATGAATGGTTTCGAGTACAGTTCAAAGAACAAGACTGGTGTAGTGCTGCTTTATGATCTCTGCTCGGAGTCTGTGTAATACATGCCTGACCTTTCAAGGAACGGTGTTTTTTCTTTCAAATGTAGTTTCTTTTTTTATGAGCCTCCGTATCTGTGGGTCGGGGAGGACAGCAATGGAGCACTGTGGCAAATTGAGCAGCACACAATGCCACTGTCTCTGCAATTGATTCAGGGTTGCTCAACATACCCCGTGTGCTAAAATAGCTGAGCAGTGTGTTTTGCTTCACATGGTAGAAAGCTGGATTTCCCCAGGGAAAGGCTTGTTATATCTGTTCTTTTTCCAAGTGTATGTTATGATTTCAGTGAATATTAAGACATGCGAATAACCAATTTTATTGTCCAACTTATTCTGTTTGCAAAACAGACTGCCATCAAAACCAGATTCTCAGTGGATAGGAAAAGGTCAAAATACAAGATTGTATTGGAACAGTTTTGCATATAGAAATACAAGACAGTGGAATGATGATAATGACTATTAAAGAAATAACTGACAGACTTGAGAGAGCAATTAGAGTCATTACTTTGGTGTCTGCTACTGCTGCCTTGGTACCTGTGGCTCATCAGCAAGTGAGTGTTAATATTCAGATACTCCTTAGGTGTTTGCTTGTCAGTCTGTAGGGTATGTCAAATGATAATTTGGAATAAAACCCCTCAGAGTAGTTCCTTGGCTATACGAGTAAAGAATTTGAGGGAGCTCTTGAATAAGAATTGGAGGAAACAGTTATTCTGGTGAGTAAAGTACAGCTGTTGAAGTTGAAAGATAGTTTTCTTTTTCCTTATTCAGCAGAACTAGAAAATTTTTGTTTCTGATGTTGAATTACTTTAAGTGATGGAAGCTAATTTCCTCTAGGTAAACATTAGAAAAGTTGGTGAGATGAGATTTTGTTATTTGCCTTCAGTGCAAATAATGATTTATATAAGGAAGGCTGGTGGAGGGTTTAAGTGCGTGTGATGACTTGTTCTCCTTAAATACCCATGAAGTTGCAAGTGAGAATATTGATTGTGATATTGATCAGCTCATTGATGGTGATGAGACATCACTGTATTAATTATAAGGTCCTACATTTACTGAATAACTGTTCATTCCTCTATCTTCCTCTATTTTTACTTCTTTCTCATAGCTGTGCAATGTAGATGACTAAGAGTGTGTTTTATTTTGTTCTTTATTTGTTCCTGCTGAGGTGTAATCACAGCACTCAGAACAAATGAGAAATTGTGAATCCTCGTCCAGTAGCCATTTCAAAGGGGAGTTGTTCTGGTTTTCTTTCCCCCATGTAAAGTTCAAATGCACTTTGCTTCATAGGCAGTGAAAGGCAGGGAAACAGAGAGCAAGAAGAAATGAAAGTCATGCTTCCCTTATTCTCTCTAATTTCTTCAAATAATTGTAATTTTTATTATTATTCTATGACCCTCTGTGTGCCATAGGGTGGTTTAATAGCCTGGTATACAAAAGAAAAGGGAATAAAAAGCTTTGATATCACAAAATGGAGTAAGTGGCTGAATTAAAACTAGTAGCTGTCAGAGGGGAAGAAAGGTAACTTCTGAAACATTTTAGAATCTCATAAATGTAGAAATACACTATGCTCAGAATGTCGTTTTCATTTTGACTGTTTCAATGGCTGCAGTACTTGAAAAAAATCAGAATTCCAACCACGTCCTAGGACTGTTTCTCACTGTTTACTTTTGAGTTCACTTGTCCCACTGTGTCCAGCTGAATTATTCAAATTTGTGTTGAAGTCTACTGGACAAGTGACAGGAAGTTTATGAGCCTAGGGGAGACTTGTACTAGAAATAAGATAGGCAGCATGAGCAGCTCACTGTATCTTTGGGTCACATTATTTATTGATTTTATTTTAAATGTTGTTCCATGGAAATAACTTTACAAGGTTCACAAAATATTTTCTTAGGGCTGGAATAGACATCAATATGATACTAACAAAACAATACAATGGCAGTATGTCATCCCTCTGCAAAGATGGGACTGCCAACAAACCTTTTCAGAAAAACTTAAGTGTTTCAGTCTTTTAAAACCAGACAGGGGATGAATTACTGTGTTTATCCCTACTTAGGAGAAAGACAAAGTAGCATCAGACGGGGAGGAGCAGCTGAGGGGATGGAAAGCAGAAATTAGCTTACTTTGTTACTGTTAGATCAAGCACTGCCCCTCTTTTTTTTTTTTTTTTTAACTTTTTTCCACTTTTTGAACTTGTAAGTGCTATGTTAAAGATATGGAGACACTGAGCATGGATGTTAGCTTCCTGAGCTGCTTTCTTGATATTCAGCTCTAGAAATGCATGTAGTGGAGTTGTGCCATCTTATGTTTGGAATAGTGATAGACTAATAAAAAGATGAAACTTCCCTTCATATCAGTCCAGAGAGGAGTAATCTGAATCAGGACTTTGCACATACAAATCTGCACCAACCCAACCCTTGTTTGCAAATGAGTACCATAACAATAGGCCTAAGTGTTAATATGATATAGGTATGCCTTGATAAAAATTATCTCTTATGTGGCCATTCAATGTTCTCTCAGTATGAGCTGTGAAATGTCCTGTTTGGGGCTTGGGGGGAAATGGGATTTGCTTCATTTTGTTTGCTTTTTTGGTTGGTTGGTTTTGACTTTTTCAAATTTTCTTGTATGGTGAAAGAAAAAAAAAGCCAAATAAATATTTCCTGCTTACCAGCTGAAAGAGCGTAGAGCATAGATACAGCATATTGCTGTTCCAAACTGTGATCAGAAATTGAGGGTTGTAGTGGTAATCTTAGAACTGAGGAAAATTCTCACTTAAATCTGTCCTTAGGAAGCTGCATACATTATACATTCAAATATATGTATTTACATGAACATAAAATTGAGATGGATGTACAGGTGGTATGCTCCCGGAAAGAGTCAGAAAGAGAGATTAAGGTTAAATGTGTATTTAAAAGTAGGGTTTTAAAAATGCTTGCTTTTCTTAAATGCAAATTCAGATGTTTTGAAAAGTTGAATAGGATTCAGTTGTTTGAGGATTACTTTGTGTATGACTTGGATTTAAATCACAGGGCATTTCAGATCAGCTACTCTGTTCAAAGTGGCTGCTGTTAAAGGATTTATACATGATATTGCTTCCAGGGTATTAGTATAGGAGGTCTTCTAGCTGATTTTGAAGTGAAATGTAGATTTTACATTGTCCTTGTTTAATATGTATTTTTTTGAGCAATCTTGATCTGCTGTTTGAAGGTATTAACTGGTTCAGAGTCATTGGCGTTGTTTAGAGTTATGCTATGTGAAACCATGCTTTCCATTTAAGTGTAAAAGTGTAAAAATAAAATCTCTAGAAAAAAGAAAAGTTCTTAGAATCATGCATTCAGTAATTCAGATCCTAAAGAAACACACAGCTGATACTTCACTAAGGGTAATATGCATATCTTGGATTATCATTATGTAGCATTTCCCCAACAGGATGAAAAGAACATAGAGTACTTATGAGGGGAAAAAAAAAGGAAAAAAAATATATAAGATTTTGGTAAGCTTTTTAAGAAAATGAAATATGCCTACAGTATTTCACCCACAAACAGATGGCCGAACATAACAAACCAATAGTATGTAAATACCAGTGTTAAGAAGATCTGTTGCAATGCATGAAAAATTACTGGTTTCTTGGCTGCTACCTTCATACAGACTAAACCTTCACACAGAAGAGTAGGATATATATTATTTTTTTTCACAGAGACAGATGTAGGCTCAAAGTTGCCATCTTCATTTAAAAGTCCATTTTTCAAAGAGCGCAATTCAGAATCAACAGATGCCCTTTAGAACTTGTAAATGTAAAATAAATACCCAGAGCTCAAAAGTCTGAAGATGCAGGCAGTGAAAGGAAATGCCATTCTGTTTTCACGAGGGCTGAGAGTCCCTTGCACCCACATAAGTCTGTGAGAGAGAACTTGTGATGGAAACTTGAAAACTGGAGCAGAGTTGTTGCAGCAGGCAGGCTGTGATACAGCGAACTTCTGGTTCTGTGTCACACCATCATCAGAATACTGGCACTAAAATGTGTCTTCCTGTTTAAATCCACAAGAAAAGCAATGATCCAGATTGCATCTTAGTGTGCTGCTCCTGGAAGCACAATTTATTAACTACCATCAAGACCTACAGTCTTTTTCCAGGTGTGCAGCAAATAACATCTCTAGTATTTGAAGACTAAAGTATGCTAAGGGTGTTTGCTCATTCAAATTGCAATAATGGGGGATTTTCTTTTTATTTTAGAAAAGGTCCACAAATGACTCAACTTTTGACCTTAGGCAATTGATTTAAAATCTCCCTCTGACAATGGCTTGTCTTCTCTGGAATGTGAATGGTGCTGCTTTACTCCCCTTGTCTAGCAAAGCATTTTGAGTTCCTTGGATTAGAGACTTTTGTCTGGCCTCGGTTCTGTACAGCACTGTGCAAAGTAGAAGTCAAACACTACAAAATATGGAAAGGGGCAGAGATCCCAGTTTCAAACTGAGATTCTTCTGCTTATTATTTTAGAAGAATCAGAAAAATGTACTAGAATTTTTTGAAAATAATTAGCTATGATGAAGCAAGTATTGATCATTTATAGTCTAAATTATTTGTCATGAATTAAAAGTGCTTAAACAAGCACTTTCTTTAAGTATATTATCCATTTCAAAAAATTACCTTTTGTGCAGTTAATCAAAATATTTTTTTGCATATTCTCTAAAATAAAGTTACAAAAATAGCATATATTTTTGAGATACAGGTCTCTTTTAATATTTTTCTCTATTGTTCTTTGTTACTAATATAATAAGATTTTCTGGAGCCCTTAATTATTATTCCTGCTTTTATCAGGATCAGGGAAATAATTCTCTGGTTTGAGATTTTCAGGAAGTACTACTTGTAATATATTCTTTCCCAAAGAAGACTAAGATAGCCCAATATCCTTGCATCTTACCATTTTCAAAATATGTTTGCCTGGTATTATACATCTTCAAATCATTAGAAATAATATGTGGCAACATGCTTTTGGGAATTTACATATAGCTGACTATATTTGACTATAGTTGACTATAGCCATGCCTTTTTAAAAACCAAGTTTAGAGATTTGTTTGCTGTTATGTCATTATATCAACAATGTGGATTATTTCAGGAATATTGTGACCAAATCGAATTCAAAACCTGCTGAACATGAAAGTTTAGGAAACAGATGTGAACATTTTGTCTTAAGGTGTCTAAATATGCTTTATCTTACTCTATCGCTGCGTGATGGTTGTTAGGAAAGATGAGTCCTGGTCACCACAGAGCAGAGATCAGTGCCTGCCCCTCCTCTTTCCTTCATGAGGAAGTTGGAACTGCAAGAAGATCTCCTCTCAGTCTCCTCCAGGCTGAACAGAATAAGTGCTCCCCCTTTAGATGTTGTCTAAGGGAAAATTAAAGCCTGTTTAGTTGCTATTGATTTATTATTCCAGAACTCTACATAAAACGATACTGGAGATGAGAACAGGTACTTCTGGACAGGTCACAGAAAGAAGGATTATCTCCAAGCATGCAAAAGTGGCTGTTTTCCAAAGAGAATGCTGGTTCCTGAAATTGTAATGAAATGTTCTTCATGTTCCCTTCCTCCTCTCCCTAAGGAATCATGTCATTTATAGAGGTAATGCATCCTTGGAATTCCTGTTACGTCAGTATTCCTTCTCTGAACCCTAAACCATTTTATCTAGTGTGGAAGTACCATGGAAGAATGTGAGTCAGTAGCCATTAAAAGGTTTCTGGGTTTCTGATGTAAACAGAAGAGGAACACAATGAATGAAAATATTGTTCTGAAATAGACACTGAAGGACTCTTTCAAATTTGTCAGCATTAGTATGTCAGAGCAAAGTGTCAAGTTGTAAAAAAATGAGTTTATAATTTTGTCTCAGTTTCAATACCATTGTTAATTTGATTAATTTCTTTAGTTCTCTCAACTCTGTTCTCACTCTGGGTAAGATGCTCCCTTGCCTCCATTCTCTTTTCATGCTTTGCCAACTTTCCTTGTAGAGAGCTGAAAATGTGTTATAGATCATTAACATGACTAATCTCAAAGTACTTTTACAATAAACATTGCTAGCTCTAGCAAGATAGACCATTTCCCTCTCTATGTTCTGAAATTACAGAAGTAAGCTCTGAATTCTGTTGCTCTTAAATGTTCTCCTATTGATGCCTCTCCATTTGGCTTTCCTGTGTAAAATTTATGTTAGGTCTAATATGACCACAGCCTGGTAGCAGAGATTGTTTTGTCTGTCAGAGTGTTATCACCTGGTTTACATGAGAGAGCAAAGCTGCTGGTGGGAAAATTGAATTAACAACACAAACACAAGTTTTGTAATGAAATTAATTGATAATATTTACATATAAAGTGCAAAGTATAGTAAATACAATGCCAGTCTGGTTATATTAATATGAAGAGAAACAGAGAAACATTATTATAATAGCAATTTATTACTTGTACAATTTAATAAGGAACATTTTCTGGTGACAAGCTGGTTAATAAGAGCAGGCAGTGAGAACTGAATATGCTTAGGGAGCAAATGATAGTTTTTATTCCTATGGGTTTAGTTTCAAATTGTCTAGGTTTTCTGCAAATGGGAAAATGAGAAATCATCTAGTGGTAATTGTGAAAAATTTCCCTCCCCTGTTTTCTTCAACCACTTAATCAGTTTCTTATTGCAGGATTCATTTACAACTTGCTCAGTTTTGAATTAGATGAGCAATTATTTAGTTTTTTTCTTAACAGACTTGGGCTTCTGGATTTTCTTGCAATTCTGACTTTCTTTACTAATCTTTTTCCATTCCCCCCTCTTTTTATTAGTTTTTTGAAAGTCAAAAATCTATCCTTGGTGCATGGCATGCACTATTAATAAATTTCCCATTTACTCCTACTCACTTTTTGGTGTCCCAGCACATGATTCCTCATGAGTATCTTCTGTCATATGGCAATACCCACAGTAATTGACATCTGATCTCAGGAAAACACAGCTAAACATCAAATCATACGTGTTAATGGAAAGGAATTTAGGGCGTTCTCTTACCAATGAATACTTTTATGGAGTAAAAGATGCCATAGGACAATCTCAGTGCTGAACTTGCTAAAAATTGTTGCCAGAGTAGTCTATAAGATGTTTAATTTTTCAAGTTAGTTGCTCTTTGCACTCTTTACTTAGAAGCTGGTTTCGTGTTTTCCTGGAAGGACTCAGTTTTCAGCTGTTAGCAGTTATTATCCAGCTGAATTCAATAGCACACAAAATGTGAGTGGTGCATTCCAACCATAAAATGATACATCTTTTGCTCAGAGGGTTTGTGTTCCGTATCACTGAATCAGTGGGGTTGTGCCAGCTTATGCCATCTGAGGATTTGGCCCTCAGTAGCACACAATATTCCATTTCCAAGGACTATTACTCAAACAGAATAACCCAATCACACTACAGGCCACGTGTCTGCTACTCCAAACTTTGGTAGAGGAACTTCCCTTCTCTAATTGTTGTGGTAGAAAACGAAAGTACAGGTTGGTAAGTAGTATAAAATTTATATGGGATTTCTTTTTTCTCTCTTCTAGAAGTAATTTGAGGTCCTGTGGAAGTAAGATGTGGCTTTCAAAATGGGGAATGATTTTGCTTATTTGAACTGCCCCTGTTAAAATTTCTAATTTTAGTGGCAGCTGTTAGGATGTTGTATTCAAATGTACTGAGGGCTAGACTTGGGCCCTTAGAACTTGAACATTGACATGTAAGCAGCCAGAAATCCCTGGCTCCCTACCCCCCGAACTGTGATAGCTGCATAGGTCAGATTGTGTAGCAGAATTATTTTTAAAATTGCATAATATCTGTTAATAATAGTACGAGAAAATGATATGTAAGTGAAGATATGGAAAAGTACTCATAGCAAAGTTGAAATAGGAGGCTTTAGGAACTGTATTTGGCTTTGACAAGTCAAAGCAGAAAAACTTCCTCAGTTTCAATTTATATTTCATTAGCACACCCATAACAGCAATAAAAATAACAAGGTACAATTTTGATGACTTAGCATTCACACAGAAGCCATTAAGAAAATATTTTGTTGATATAAAAAATTTTCTGGGGCTTTATAGTGAAAGAGATGTGTGGTACTTGATAGTGATGAAAGTTACCTGTAAAATATTGTGCAAGTAAATTCTATTCCATTGTATCTGTGGGTAAAAATAGATTGGAATATAAAGGATTATTACATATAAAGAGGTTGTTGTTACTAATATATATTCAAACATTTGGGGATGACCAAAAATCCTAGTTTCAGGGATGACCTAAGCCCCTGATGTTTCTGAAATGGAGAGTTACTGATGGCAAGTGCTTCTATTCACAGGGAGAGCTCAGGTGGCTGCTTGTGCTCAAAGCCTTCCTTTCCCATCTACTCTGACAATATCAATGCCTTGCTCAAGGAACTCCTTGTTGCAGGTGTTCAGCCTGTGAGCCCGAGTCATTCATTGCCTCATGCCAGGCCACACTGCTGCAACTGCAACTCTGAAATTTAATTACAGCTAATCCAGGAGTTACAATCTGCCTGGCTTTGAGCATTTATGGAAAAGCAATAAAATGTGTCAAACCCAGGAGAAAAGACCTTTCTTTCAGACTGTGACAGAGTGCATTTCCCCTGTGAATTATTATATTGGGAGAGAGATGTTTTTTAAGATCATTAGAATAATATTAAATTGGTAAGATGTTGACAATTAGTTTTTCTTTATGTATTTTAGATTAAATAATGGAAGATATCTAAGATTAATTTCATCTTAATGTAGCCGTGGTTTTACTCAAAGTGTGTAGAGAATGTTCTTTAGCTGTGTTGCCTAAATGAGTGGTTAAGAATGTGCTGAATGTTGTAATCTCACTCTAAACCCATCTGACACTGATAACTTAGAAAGCTTATGGTGTCTCATGATGGTAAGAAGTGAGAAAAATGGGCATTTTTAGGGGAATTTAGCCAAAGAGCCAATATACTGGGATGGAGTGAGTTGTCCATGTGTATCTCCTATCTTGCTTACTGTCTTCCCAAGCTGTCAGCTGTTTAAAGCACAAAATGAGAATATAGTTCCCTGATACCACACTGACAGTTTAAGTAGTACCTTTCCCTGACCATATCTTCTGTTGCCAAGTCCCTGAAAATTGCTTGCGAGAGTGTGAAGTGCATCAAATCAGATCGGGGAACTGATTTAGATTAAAAATAAAGCCTCCTTCTCCTCACCTTTATTCTTCTATCCCATTTCATTCCCTGGCCAGGGCTGATAGCTGTGCTGGCGGCTGCGTTTGCACAGCATGGAGCAGAGGAGGGAGACAGCAGGGACAAGGGCCAGGAGAATTAGTATATTTAGTATATATATAATTCTGCTGGCCAGAATTAGTATTGAACACCTCCTCCTATTGAATTATGGCGTGTGTGCTGACAGTCTGGATGTCTAAGGTCGGGATTGCCAGCAGAAGAGGGAGGAAAGTTTCTGGACACTTTAATATCTATGCAGGTGCAATTAGTAAGGAATTGGGACTGGTCACACCTTGAGAAAGTGTCTGAAACTTATTGTATGAAACTATTTTAAACTTAACCCTCTTAGGAAATTTAAAACTTGTTTGAAGTAGATGCAGGAAGTAGCACTGAGTTAGGACTGAATTTTCAAACTTCACCCAACTAATTAGGAGTTATAAAGGAGTTATAAAGTACCTTTTCTTGTTGCAAGAGCCCCTCAAGTACACACAAAGTAGGTCTCCAGGGAGTTAAAACTTCCGCTGTTTTTCAAGTGACTTTTCCTGCAGCAGGGTGCAACCCTCTTTGGTTTGATCAAGTTAGCCAAATAATTCACAATTTTGCATCACAACTAATATATTTTGACAATACCTTGTGCTGTTGTAAAATTTACTTCTAATAAATATATGTGGGCTTCTCAATTTAGGAATCATCCATAAACCTATCATTGACAACTTCAGAAGTAAGAAAAGTTATCTGATAGCTCAGGTAGGATATTTTAAGACTTCAAACCAAGACAGCAATGCAGATAGTGTGCTATGATGAATTTTTTTGAATGCTACTTCTTGTAAGTTCTTATAAATGGCTGTTGGGAATTAGTATGAATATGGATTTTTGTTTCCCTAGTGGTTCACCACTGTTGCAATCTGTGGTCCAAATCATTTATACAAAATGGTTTATCTGTAAATTGGAGTACCTATATGTGTCTATGTGTATATAAACACACATATATGCAATCTATGTATATATACACACACGTTTTTCATTATTATACTATTACCTGTGAGTGCAAAAAGCTTTTGGAATGCAAATTTCAGTTTAATTTTTAAACTGCGTAAATCTAACAATTTTGAAAGAAACTGTACCGTATTTGTTAGCCTGTATCTGTTGCACAGTTTTCAATTAAACACTCAACTTGCCTACTCATTGATCCCATGTATTTATGCAGAGCTATGCTCACTTTTAAATTCAATTTCCTCAGGGAGAATACAAATATTTTTAATTTTGTTTTGTGGGCCATATGTTCAAGAGCCGCTACTAGTTTGCTGTTTCAACTTTCTTTGCCTTTTTCTGCCTTTACAACATTCCAGACATTCAGTAGTACAGTTTAAATAGAGCACTGTAAACATGCCACTAAAAAAAGTTTCTTGTGCAATGTAATTTTATTATGAACTCAACATTTATTTAGTTTTATCCTAATATCCCCTCAGTTGCTCAGTTCTTCTCTGAAAAGCCATCCCTCTTTCTGTTTATTTTGTGAGTCAGCTTTTATAAATTTATTGCTCCTCATTCCTTTTATCTTAGCTCCAGCATTGTGCATTTGCTACAGGACTGCTTTAGAGTGGTTTTTATTTTTATTTTTAATGTGTTTCTGACCACTAGACCATAGTAAATGTGTCTTCATTGAATGATGGCTATTTTTTTTTTCCTTTTGCTGTATTAAATTTCTCTCTCTCTTGTGGTCACCTACCCATTTTCATGACTCATCCCTCTTCTTCTGTTTGGTCTTGACAAGAAAGTAGAGCCTCCAGGGATCAGAGGAAGAGCAAGTGAGACCCCAGGAGCAAATGGGCAGGAGAGGCCAGGAGTTAAAATGCTGCAGCCAGACTGGATGACAGTTGTCACCTGCTGGCAGTGGGGAAGGCTACAGCATCTGCTCCAGGGAAAACAGCAAAGAGGAAAATGTGGCCTCATTTCATAAAAGGTCTAACTAAACCTGTGCAAGAAGAAAGGAGAAGAGACAGAATCTGGCTTTATCTTGGGTGTATTTGGATGTGTGATACATTTCAGCTTGGGAAATAACCAAAATTACTTAATTGGATCATTAAATTTTGCCATCTGCAGATTTTAATTGATGCTTGATTATTAGAGAGATGTCCTGTGAACATTTTGAGTAGTAATTTGAAAACCTGAAGCACAGTTGCAATTCCAGTGATGTGGATCCTTTGCAGGATGGAGTTATATTTGGATGCTATCTAAAACCTGTATTCTCTCCTTTGCAACATAATTATGTTTCTGTAACCAATGGATTTCCCATATCAGATTTTGAGGATTCTACTCTGAAACACTTATGTAGATCAAATTTTCTTTCTGTTGAAGTGCTTTCCTGGCCTATAAACTTGACATACAGGATGAATTGTCTTCATTTCTTATGAACAATAAAGATCTAGTTTCCATCTTGTAGGAATTTATCAGGTTCTAGCTGTGACAACATGTTTTTATCCCAAACAATGCCCTACTCTGCCTTATTATCAGTCTTGGCATCTTGCTCACTGTAATCTTTCTCTCTTCTCCCACCCCCTCTTACATGGTATTTTAAATCTAAGTGCTTCATGTATGTTATTTTTCTCAAGATTCAACTCAAACTTCCATGATATGCTGCTTATCTGTAAAGGTCAATACTGATTTGATGTATCTTGGCAAGCATTTTTTGCAGTGTGAGGTAGGGGAACAGGATATCAAAATTCCCTGTCTTTGCATTACAGAGTCCCTGTGGAGCAGCTGCATCAAATTTTCCACATTATTTATGACTGAAGCAAAAGTAACTTTCTGATTGTCCTCATTTTTGTGATTTGTCCCCTACTCAATGTCATGCTAGCTTCCCTCTAGAAGAAATGTTTTGGGATCATTAGTCAGATGGGAGATCACATACCTTTGTGTAATTATTTGAGATGGTTAGATACCATCTAACCATATAGGTAATTCAGTCGAACACTTTCAGCTAATTTAAATATAAAGTGCACTAAAAATCTCTACCCACTTCTGCACCAAAAAAATCACCACCTACATTTTAGCTGCTGCTATTGTGAGCTCCTGGGATCACTTTGTGTTAAATTTAACTTTGAAATTGCGAACTTCTTTATACTGTCTCTACTTCAGAGTCTTTTCTCATTTGATTATGATTTTTTTTCCTTCTAAAATAAGGTTTTATCGAGGTGGGGGTTTGTCTCTTTTTGCATGTAACAGATGATAGGACAAGAGAAAATAGCCTCAGGTTGTACCAGGGGAGGTTTAGATTGGCTATTAGGTAACATTTCTTCACCAAAAGGGTTTTTAAGCACTGGAACAGGCTGTGCAGGGAAGTGGTTGAGTCACCATCCCTGGAGATGTTTAAAAGGGGTGTAGGTAGGGCACTTATGGACAGGGCTTAGTGATGAAGTTGGCAGTGATGGGTTTCACTGGATGACCTGAAAGGTCTTTTCCAACCTAAATGATTCTCTAAACAATTTTCTCTGTGGTGTAAGAGAATGGCAGGCTTTGTGGCTACTGGTCAGTGGGTGGTACATTCTATGCCTGAATAATATTGAGGTAGCTGAGAAATATGCCCCTTTGTCTAGAACAAAGATTTAATTTCTAAGTTTAGTCTGAAGAAAAAAAAATAACGCAGTCCATGAAGAATTTAATGTCTGTTCCTGTCAATGTTAAAGTAGGAACAAAACCAAAACAGGACAGTGTGCAATCGCTATAAACAAGCCTTTTCTAAGAACACAGGGATAGAACCAAATAATCAAATTAGTAAGTATCCACAATTAAGAATTACTGCTGATGTGAATTGTTTTTCCCCTTGAGTTGTTCCTCTGTTTCCTGGGATGTATGGTTTGCTTCTTTACATTTTTTGGTGTCAGATCATTGTCTTAGTCTTTTTAATCCTAGGTTCATAGTTGTTTTGAGCATCCTTCTTCTTCTATGGCTTGGAAAACAATGACACTGTTAACTCTGCCTTTTAAGAGGAACCATTATTACTGTCCTAAGTTGTACTCTATTACCAAGTTTTCTAAGCACTTACTGGCTCTGTACTAAGCACTTTGGAGGCTTAGTAAACACAGAAATAATAATTATATTAAAGCTGAAATTACAGCTGGGGCTATGAACAGGAAATCCATGCCTAAGTGCATTTTCATCCTTGTTTAAAGAAAATGAGTTTTGGGGAATTGGTTCTTAACATAATATTGTAGCATGAAAGTAAGTTATTTGGTGAAATATTTTCAGGTAATTGTTATGCCCACTTAAGACACACTGAAAACATGAGATCAGTGCTATCTTAAACAACTAGGGCTGTGGGATGAAACCCATCTTTTGTTGAAGAAATCTGGAAGCTGAGTAGGAACATTCTACAAAAAGACAAAAGTGAGAATGAGGCTAACTGTGACGTAGAAAACTATTTGTTTTAAATCACATAGTCAAATAATGACATAATTGAAGCGAAAAGCAGAAATTTCATTAAAATAATTAGGGGCATTCATTTAAATATTAGAGGTGATATTAAAAGATAATCAATTCAGACCAAATATGGGAAATATGATCCAGAGTCTGATCAGGGTTGTCACCACTCAAGTGAAAGGGCACTCTATGCTGGCCTAGTGCACCACAACCCTTGTACCTGCTCCATTTGAGTATTTACAGGCATCCTTATTGATTTTGGTTTTTCAGTGGCCTCACATTCACCTGATGTTTTTCCCTTTCATATATCGAAACTGCTGGGCTGAAGGATTGGTTATGCATGGGGTAAAGTTTTAGAATCTAATTTTAGCTTTTCAAAGGTATAGAGGGGTTCACAGAGTAATTTCAAGGCAACAGTCTGTATGGACTCCTGGCCCCTCAACAATCAAAATCTTAGTGATCCTCCACTCCTTTGTGAACTTAACTGTGTTTAAAAATGGAATTAGATTGCTGATGTCAATAGAAAACAATGCAGGATGTATAAACTAAAAAGTTTGAAATACAAGAATGTACAGTTGCTAAATTTTAATGTTTCTCTATATAGCTTTATTTTTTGTTATTTTTTAAGTTTTATTTGGCTTTCATCATTCAAATAATAACTACTGTTAACTATATTTGCAAAATAAAATTCTAAAAAGAGAAATCTCCTTTGTAAACAATGAGAAAGGGAGTGCTGAATTTTTCCGTTTTATACCTAAAACCAGTTATCCAAGAAGCTATAGTAATTATGATTTGTGTTCAAACAGTTTTATTGCTTTAAAATCTTATCTTTACTATTAAATGATTATATACTGCTTTAGACACCTTCTCTGTGTTCCTGAAATTTCAGGGGTGTATTTAATTTGCTGAGTTTGTAGCATGTATGATGCAATGACTTGAAATATCTCTCATGTGTGCAAAGGTATTGCCAGATAATTGACTTTATGCTCCTGAACCTCATTTTCTTGAAGAAAAATTATTTATACTAATTCAATAAAGACTAATGGGCCTGCTAAAATTAGTTGCTTTCGAAACAGTGCATTTATTGCCATAAATATCCCTGCTTTCTCCAGAAGCAGAGGAAAGCTCAAGGTCTTAGTTTTCTCCACAGAAAGAGTCTTGGCTGCAAAATTGCTCACATTACACACACAACACCCTAGACACGTTTTGTAGAACTATATAAAACCATTCTCATTATTTCAATTTATGGTGTAACTGGGTGCCAAAGCCTTTGAGCTTTGGCTCAATGTGAGCACAATGCAGCTTATGAAGGGACAGTATAAATGAAAAATACCTGACCATTACACAAAGGATACTGACACTATTGTGCTCTATCCAGTTGTTTACTGTGCAATAGTATGGAAAGTCTATTATACTAGTTTTATAGTTACAGATGCTGTTTCAGAACATTCATCACATGGTCTTGAACAAACATGGGGAAATAACCAGTTGCCTGTTATATACTATATCCTCAAGACAACAGCCCTTTTTCCATCTAGGGGAATGTATTTTCAAGCAATATTGATTTTTCTTTCATTCTTCTCTCCACTGTCCTTAAGAAGGCAGTTTTAGGACTATCTTTGGTCCTTAAACTTGTTTATCTCTACATGGATTTGTTTAGTTGTTCTGTTGTTTTTGTTTTTTGTTGTTTTTTTTTTTTTTTCCTTTTTAAACAACTTTGTATTCATTGGAGTTAAATGCTGGACTGTGAACACCAGAATACAGTACTTTTGTGGGTCAGCCCCTTGCAGGACATGTGTCATTTTTGGCTTCTGCCGTCAGACAGCTGGAGGGATCTGTAAAAAATGTTGATTTGTTTCAAATGTTACTTAAAAGCTGTTAGTCAGCCAAAAGCCTTTTGAATTAAAAGTTCTCACCAACAGGTCCTTGGTTTGATTTGTTGTAACTGATGTATGTCAGACAGATCCCAGTAAAAAACAAACTCAAGTGGCTGCCACCACGAAATTGCCAATTAACAATGCCATTTTTGACTTTAAGACAAGGAGTAAGAAACCTGGGTTTTTAAAGCCTCTTGTCTGTGCTTTGATGAAGACTTACGTGGATGGGTTCTCCATGCACAAAAAAGCAATAAGCTTAAAAATTCAAGAGGAGCTAGCAACCTGCCCTCAGCTGCCTTCTGTGCAAAGAGACCTTTGACCAAAGTATTGAAGCTCAGTCCCCTTGAAAATGTTTTGATATAACTCTGGCCTTTTCCGGGTAAACATAGAAGTCTTTTGAACAGTATTGCTGTAAATGTGATTTGTGAGAAGAGCAAACAGAGTTTTGAGCAACCCGTTTGACACGTAGTGATTCATTTGAGGTTTGCTATTTATGTATTTGAAACTTCTTGCTTTGTCCTACTCTTTTTCAAATATTTCTCACTTTAAATTTGGAAGAGATCATGCCTACATATATCCAACATGATAAAATATTTCTTTTTCTGCAAAGCATATTCACATAAATTTCACTTTTCAGTGAGAACAATCTATGTAGATGAAGGCAAATGTATGTCAAAATAGGATGGAGAAGATGTTTCCTCTAGGTCTGTTTTTTCAGCTTTTGTTGTTATTTTTATGGTTGTTATCTATCCTTATGATTTGAAGTTTACCTTCCAAAGAGGCTTATGAAATAAATACATAAGAACTTAATACGGTTAATTAGCAAGTTCCATTGATGGATTTATTAAAAAAAAAAACAAAAAAACAAAAAAAACAAAACAAACCAAACCAAAAAACCCTTATGTGAAGTTTCATTTAGCTGCAGACATGGCTTTTCTTATTTTTAGATGCTAGTTTCATTATCATGTGTTTTGATAAAACGCTCTGACCCCTACATCAAGAGCATAAGCAGAAAGAGATGTTGTGGGAACTTCATATGGGTATTCATAGGACAACCTATAATTTATGACTTATGTTTGATCTTAGCCTTTTTAATTAGAAACATATTGCATCTGCTTAACATTGCTGCTGTTTTGTTGCAAAAGATTTTTTGTATCAATTAATCTAGTAATATCCCTGAGCAATCTGAAATTGTTGAAGAAGATGGAAATTGGCTGATGAATGTATTGGTCACTTCAAAGGCATGTTCAAATCTATCTTCTTGCTGTCCTAATGAATATGGAAGCCTGCCCAGTGTGTGATTGGATTTTAATGACTCCAAGGTCAGGGACTTTGTAAGGTGTGAATCTGCTTGCAAGGTCACTGGTGGCAAACAGTGCATGGATCTGAAAATAAACAAGGAGCTGTCAGGGATATTAAGTTTTTGTAGAAAAACCCTTGGGATGAAAAGGTTAATAGGTGATTGCATTATAACTTGTTTTGAAACTCAAAACGAGCTGTAAATCGACGTGCATTATACTTTGCATAAGAAGCAGTGGTAATTTAAAATGTGGGCAGTGTTTGATTGTAATAGTACCCTAGCTTATCAAAAGCCTGCATTTGCCACTATATAAACTGGTCCACATAATCAACATATGCTCCAAATGCAGACCTTTTGGAGAAACAGGTGAAATTACCTGGTCTAAACTACCCATGAATGTGTAAGTACATTTGCTTCCCATGGAAAACTTAGACTAGCAACTCCTCATAGAAATTCACATGGCATGTACAGCAGTTATCCTCTATATTAATTTGCTATTCTGTAGAGATTGCTCAAGCTGCATAAAAAATAATAGGGAATGAGCCTGAAAATACTAAGAAAGTTTATGAATTACTTGTCATAAGGTACTTGACTTCTGATAGAACAGTACAGAAATTACTCCTGTATGAGGAAAATGCAAAAAAAAAAAAACCCTGTGAATGAGAGGCTGGTGACACTTTTTTGGTAGGATAAAAATTTAATTTACTAAGAAAAAAACCTCAGAGTTTTTGGACAATTTACCCTGCTGGTTTGGGGCAGTGAGTAGTTTCAGACATGGCTACAGCAGCTGCAGTTTCTTTCAAGCTGTTTGTACCAATGGGAGGTTTCATCTGATGGGCATGTTCAAATGACTGCTTAACTTACTAATGTAGAATGGAGTTCTTTATAAAGTATTTCCTGTCACTAGAAATAGGATTAATGACAAAAAAGACAGGAAAAAAATACCACAAGTACCCCACAGGTACAAAAACCTGGGGCAAAACCCAGTTTTACTGAAGTTCAAATGTTCTGTAATTTTTCTTTTTTATTTTTTATTTTCCCACAGAAAATATATGTATGTATATGAGCATACAGATTTTTTGTATGTCTTCTACTCCACATCTGTGGATTTTATGTCTATGTGGAAGCTCCTAACAGTGTTTTGGCCTGTGTGATTAATGTTTTCATGATTAAACTCATCAGTACATCAGTAGTAAATAACCCAAATTTAGCTGCAAATGTAGTTACCACAGAAGTTCTGTATTTAAAACAAGGACTTGGAGTTTTTGCTGTAAATAAAAAATATGCTATATATTCTCAGAATAATGCTTAGTCTTTGCATTCTTTATGGTGTAATATAGCCAACAGTCATATAAAAAGCAAAGCAGAAGAGTTTTGCCAAGACCGAAGACTTCCTTGGTTTTGAATTCATCCTACATACATGCACTGTAGTCTTTTATGGTGGGCCACTGCTTCATTGATTTCACTCTCCTGAATGCAGAAACTCAAGATTCTATTTCCATCTGGTTTTGGAGTATAAGGGATGAGGAGAAAGATGTTTTGTTTCCACTTGCTCACTTATTGATTATCAAGAATCCCTTTTTCATTCTGCACCCTGACTGGCTACAAGGAAGAGAGAGCATCAACTGAGTTTTCCCTAAATGTTGTTTTGGGCTGATAATGGTTTGAAAACAAAAATTAATTCTGTTTCAGTTTCCTGTCTTTAAGATACATTGAAAATGCCAGTATTGACATTACATGATTTTGAAAAAGAATAAACTTGAAAGTAATAACCTGCTGCAGTTCTATAGTAAAAACAGTGACACCTGTTAATAGGATGAATATTCACCTTTGGAAGTTCCTTTGTTTAATGGCTAATTCTAATGATTAGAGTAAGTCTATATATCCTTAGTGTTGACAAGCATTCTGTGTATAATCTGTAATGGGTTTGTAGGAATATGAACTGAATCTATGTTTTTGAAGCCACTTGATGCAGAGCTGCTGAAGGCATGCCTATAAAAAGCATTTCTTTAAGGCAAAACCTTCATATACTAACCTCTATTAATTGCGATTCTATAATGTCAATTTTCAAACCATATATCACACATTAATATCATAATATATCTATGAATTTATTATCCTGTTCTTTCTATGTTGTTGCTGGTTTTAATTTTTGAGGTTCAAAACTGCAGGCAAGTTTGTCAGCCACTTCCATACCAGCAGTTTCTGCTTTTGACCTCTGCGTTGCCTCTTACATAGACACATTGACAGTAAATTTGGTGTCCAAGTCCCCTTCTGTTCTTCTGTCCTTGCACTCTCACTAAATTTTCTCATATTCTAGATATGTGTCGCTGTAGCTTTAATTTTCACTGATTTTAACAATTAATCAGTCAAAACTGTCTATTTTCACTGGTTTTCTATGCACTTTGTGATAAAGTGATATTTCTGAAATTCCAGCTGTTTAGTCAGCTTTGGTAAAAAATCTTGAGATTGGAAAAAAAAATCTATCTGCCACACTTTTGGATAATTTTCTGTTGCAGCTTGTCTGATATTGAATTATGCAGTCATTCTTATTTAAATTCTGTGTTTTAAGGACACACATCAGAGCTCCATAAGTGGTTTAATTGAAGTGATGAGTTATATTTTGGAGTTCTATACCACCAAATCTATGGCATGTAAAATGGCAATCTTAGAAACAAATGACTTTTTTCATTAAAAATATCAGCTAATTTTCTGCAAATTGCACTAATTGCTCATTCAACAGTAGTAATGCACACAGCTTGGTATAAGAGGAAGATCTCGTCTTCAGTGGATTTCTGCTCTCTGTACAAACTCCAGTCACACACAGCAGAGCTGGAAACAGTTCCAATGAATCAAAGATATCACTGGCCTCTTTTCTTCTATTTTTAGTGTCCTCCCTATTGCTAGTAGAGCTTTCGCTGTGAAAACATGCTGTTGTATTTTTTGCTGAAAATATGATGAGTAATTATTTTTTAAAGCATAGCCAAAAAGCAGAATAATCTAAGGGCATCCAATCCAGAGCCTGTTGGAGTGGGTAATTAGTAAGCCACCATGAGACGGTTCTGCTTGCATGAGTGTTAAACATTTATGCCATTGACAAGTGATTGAGCTCTCTCCACCCCAGAGTGAGAATAAGAGGCCACCAGGTCCCTCCATCAAGAGAAGCCCCATAAAGTTACTGCATCCCTGAGGAAATAGAGCAGAAAGGAAAAATGAAGAGAGCTTGGTTTTATAAAGGACTCCTGCTTCTTTTCTAATTTTCCTTTGATAGCTGAACTTCCTTAAAAATAATGACTGGTGAAGATGTGACAAAGACAGGGCTGGGGAAAGAAGAAGGGAGCTTATTCAGGGACATTAAATTAGAATGCAGATGCAAGGAAGATTGACACATTAGGCACTGTGGAAGGCAGAATGCACTGCTGCTAAACTGTGTGACAGGAGAGGCTGTAAAACCTAAAATCAGCTGTGAGAAGAATAGAGGAATGGGATCAGGCCTGACTGAGTATGTGACTGAAGCATTCAGAGCTTTCCCAAAAATCCTTTAATCTCTCTGCAGTTGTCAAGCCCTTCTCACCTCAGACTTCTAAGGTGGCCTCACCTGGTGTTATACTGTATGGTTTCAGCTGACTCCTGCTATGTTGCAGAAAAAGGAGCTTCATTTTTCATTATGTCTGTAATGAGAGAGTTGTAGTTAGCAGTCACTGCCTTTATGGTTGCCTAAAAATCAAAAGAATCAAAGGGCTGCTTTGTATATGCAAGTGGCAAAACAGCAATATTAGGAAATTATTGAAGGTATCCACATCAAAAAGTCTCTTCGTGTCAAATGTTCCATTGCTGTATGCCTGACCTGCTTGTTTAAGTTTGTAAACTCTGGAGGAGAAACACTGTGTTATCAATCTGTATGGATCCCTATGTAGTAAATCTTCAAACTATATATATATATAGATCTTTTTTTTTTTTTTTTTAGTGTTTGGGCATGTTTGGAACACAAACTCGAAATATGAATCAAAGGATATCCAATCCTGCAAGAAGAATACCTTGGGTGAAAAGGCAAGTCATCTCTGGTAGTGCTTCTGAGGGGTAGAGGGCCTTTCCCTGCACCACTGGTTGTTTGGTGGCTGAATTAGCACTGCCATATGGGAGCTCTGGGCTCCACTTGCAGCCAGTGCAACAATCATTTACTTGGCTGGTGAAATTCCCAGTGGCAGGTGGATTTTGCTGGAGATTTTTATGGAACATTGCTTTTCTACTTTATAACCAGAAAAGGCTTTTATTTTGCTTTACTTCCCCACCATCCCCACAAGGTTTTCACTAGAAATGAATCACAGCCTTGGGGGAGGATGGGTGTGTTCTGTCTGTCTTCTGAAAGGTTCAGCCGCCAAAGTTGGTATGATTTTGTCTTTGATAAGGAAAAAAGAAAAAAAAAAGAGAACAAGACATTTCAGAACTTTCAGGAGATGGGAGATATAAGAGCAAGCTTTTCCTTGGAACTGACTGTCCCATTAATTGCAGCATAAAGAAAACAGGATTTGGCATCTCACTGGACAAATTTATGCTTTTGGAGATGTGTTTAACTTTTCTGCCATTTCCCACTGAACAAAGAAGTGCCAATTTCTGAATGATGAGGGACATGAATATATATTTTTTAATTTACCAGTTCCTCCTAATGGCTAGGCACTGATGTTGCCTAAGCTCAGACAAAGTACAAAGATTTACGAGAACAACTCACTCTCTCAAACATGCTTTACTATTAAACAAAAGTGCTCAGAAGCTTAAAGTCAAGGGTCAAAACCATGGAAATTCTGGTCTGGGTCCATCCACCTAGTTTTAGATGTTTATATGTGAATTTTGAAATTTTAACTCCCTTTTTTTTCGCAAATGGAAAGAACTTGATGTTTTTCAGACATGAATTATGCTGATCTCAACTCCTTAACTTTGGGTGAGATATCTGATCTCTAGATGCCTCTTTTCTTTCTCTATATCCTCTCTAGCTCCGATGTACTTAAATGGAAAGAAACCCATCTTGAATCCTAATTGTTAGGAATGCTGACAGCTTAGAATTTTGTTCAAACATGGAGCATCTCCAATATGTAAACTATATATCTTGTCATCAACCTAACACCCCAAATTAGATTTCCTAAATGTTATATTTATATATGACTCAGTTTCCCATCTGTGAAATATTCACAGAGCGCTTCCTCACTTCAAAGACATGCTGTAGATTTTTAGAAAATAGTAAGAGAAGCCTTTTAAGGTGATAAAAGATTCTATATAGAGCTATAAAATGCTGTTGAAACCAGGCTTCAACAAAATGGGGTTTATAAGGAATTAGGCCACACCAGGGGGAAAAAAAAAAGGCGAGAAAAGTGAAAGAATTTGAAGGAATTAAAGAAGCGGAAGAAAATAAAGTGGATAAAAATACCATTCACTGAATATCACTCATTCTCTAAATAACATGATAAAGTTCTGTAGATGTCAGAATATGAGATCACCTTGCCAAACTGTGCCATGGTCAGGAGGTTAAGAATCAGGTTACATGAGCAATATATGTGTGGAGGTTTTGTCATGTTTTAGTCCTTGAATTTGTTGCCTTAATGATATCTTTAGTGTAGCATTTAGTTTGTAGTTTGATCGAATAATTGGCAAATACTTCTGAACACAATTTCAAAATTTAATTACTCATTAGATTTATGCATAAGTATTTCTTTTAATTTTTTTAATGAGCGTTTGAACAATCTTTTTTTTTTTTTTAATTTGAAGGAATACTGGTGCTCATACAGATCTTCATTTTCTTGGGCAAACAAGTGTATTTATCAGCCAAAAAAGAATGCTTGTTGTTTGCTATTCAATTAATTAATATTTGCTAAACATTTGACTCATTTTTTCTTATTAACAATCTTATGTTGCCCTAGCATACAAAAATAGCTGCTGTGGTAAGACTCTTACGTTTATAAACTTTAAATGATAAATTACTTTGGCTTGCACTCTGTCTAGATATTGCAATTTCTAGTCTCCTTAAAACTGACTTAGAGTAATTTTGTCATCCCTCTTTTACAGATTGGGGTCTGAGAGTTACACAGACAAAGCAGAGGACAGGAGGTGAGAAAAGAGCAGAGCCAGCTACTGAAACTTTACAACCACCTGAAAAGGAGGTTGTAGCCAGGTGAGGAGGGACAATTCTCCTTGGCAGACAGTAACAGGACAAGAGGACATAACCTCAAATTGTGCAGATGCTGGTTCAAGTTGGACATCAGGAGGAATTGCTTCACTGAGATGGCTGTTCAACGTTGGAATGGGCGGGAGGTGTTTAAGGAAATATTGGACATGGCACATGGTCTGGTCAACAAGGGGGTAATCACTCAAAGGTTTGAGTTGAAAATCTGAGAGGTTTTTTCAAACCTGACTGATTCTCTGAGTGTGTGTAAGGTATGTGCCACAATGATTTACCTGCCTGGTGCAAAGGCAGCTTTAAGCAGCCTCAAGCCGGGTAAACTGAGGTAGCTGATGTTAAGATGAAGCAGTTCCCATAGTTTGTCGTGCCAGCAGCACTGTGGATCTGGCAGAAAACAGTTGGATAATTTCCTCCATTGAGTTTTTACTGACTGGTGCATGCATGCACACACAAGCACTACTGCTCTGGACTGAGTGTGCGTTGATCTAAAACTCTGGTTTGTGGAAACAAATATTTTCATTAACATCGTAATAAAAAGAAACAACAGAAATTTTTCCTGACTTGCAGATAAGGGCATCATATGTGGTAAACAGCTGGAGTAGAATGAACCAAGTATTACTCACACTTAAAAGGGTTATTTGTAATTTTCTGCCCAAGGTAGAATTAATTCCAGTTGGAAAGTAGGAGTCATTAATTTATTTTTTCTTCATAAGAATGCAGGATATAAGCCAAGGATATCTTGGGCTGTCAGTCCCAGATCTATCATATCACATTTTAATCATGTTTGCCAAAACTTAAGAATGGTCTTTTATTTCTTTTGCTTTTTACTGTTTTCTAATAGAAAGGAGTTTTAGACTCTTGCTTTCCTGATGGTGTGAAGCCTTTTTTCAATATCCAGCCTGGATTTATTCTCAGCCAGTTCACATGCATTTGTTTCAATGTCAGTGTTGCTAATAACATGGCCGGGGTGAAATAGCTCATTTTCTTTCTTCATATTTAGTGATAGCAGCTGCATGTCTTCTGGCTCTTTATTTTGTTCAGGTAAATATTTCAAGCCCTATTGTTCTTCTTTTGTAAAATAAGTTTTTCACTTTTCAGCTGGTGCGAGGTGAGCACAAAAAGGACTGACTTCATAACTTGAGGCAAAACTAGTAAGCCAATAATGTATATTCCTGCTTGCAGAAACTGTTGTAGCTATTACATCAGGCTGGAGATTGCCACGAGGTGAATGCATTTGGGGTCAGAGGGAATATGACTACTCAAGTCTCTGGAACACATCATCTTCATCTCTGAGTCTGGGGAGGATTGCAGTGAACAGCTTCTATAGAGCAGAGCTGATAGTCATCTCACTGAGTCAATGCAAGTTCACCAGTTTAGAGAAGTTGAAGATCAACCCGATACATTCATTTTTCTAAGTTTATCTGTGTTTACCCTTGCACCTCTTGTGTGCCAATGTCCCAAGTGACAGGAATTATTGTAATGGAAAACAGAAGAAAAGCTACAGGCAAAATATATGTTGAACTGTTTTTGATAGATTTAGGTATGCTGCATTGTTGAATACAGCCACAGTATATTTTAAACCCAAATTATGACATCTTCATTTTTTTTGAAAAAAAACAACACCATAAGAAAATTCTTAAGTCACTCTCCATATTTTATTTTCAGGAAATAAATACAATAGTCTTCTAATAGGCAAGATTATTATGCATTATGACTTCACACTGTACCTATATTAGTTTTAGGTGAGCTGCTTTCTATCAGCTTCCAGGATAAAGTGGGTTTGGGTGACTATTTTTTTTCCCCCCTTTAGGATTTCCTAAATTACAGTCATCTAATTCTTGATAATTGATATCTAATTTGAAGATATTTTTTTTTCTGTAGCGAACAGCAGCTCCAGGACTCCTGAAGGTTACAAAAATGTAAAATATTTGCTTAAACCAAGTTTTCAAAGTGTTTTTTGTCTAATATTTTATTTTTTTGTGTCTTGTACTATCTTGTACTATGATTATGGAAATACAAAGATGAATTTCTGAGCGCTTAGTTTTTTCTCATCCCTACTGGGACTTTGGTTTTTCCAAGGAATTTCTGCACAGGAAAAGGTCGCATAAGAGGGTAATCCAAATTGTGGATCCTTTGTCTTGCACACAAGTTTATAAACTCAAATTTGGAGACTGCGTTTTAAATTATAGCCTTTTAAGTTTCTTTACCTTTCTTGGGAAGATTAATGTTTGAGATCGTAATGCATAATATTTGAATTATTCATTTTAATTAAAATTGATCATGAGAACTAATTAAAAGACATGCAACTGCTTACTGGCAGCATAGTAGGACTACTTTTCAAAAATACCATTTGGTGTTCAACATTAGGCTCATGTTTATTTTAGAAATTATATTCTATAAATAATAAGAGGATATAATTAATTCTGCATAAGAATTTGGTAATCTAGTCTTTAATAAAAAATATTGAGCAGTGCTTTCTGATTTTGGAAAATCATGGGTTTGCTCTCTTTTCATATAAAGCTTTATGTAGCACTCAAAAATGTCAGCTGACAAGAGGTTTAAGATGACCTCTTATTCATTTCTTTTTCTCTATATTTTCAAGTGGGATGCAGCTGCCTTCCCATGACCCTTGATGATATATTGTGGGAAGATACGTAGAATCATAATAAATAAATCATCTTTTAGCAAAATAAACATAGAGTGTGATCCTCTGGATCACCAAATTCAGGAAATAAATTCTTGCTATTATAGACAATCTGATTACAAAAATCAAGTTTTACCTCAGCAATAAGTGGATTGTTGACTTCATTGTTATTGCTCAGGAAATTCTAGCCATTCTTATAATTAGAAACTCTCAGATTTCCAGTCTAAATGTATTAACTGCCAGTTCATGCTCATTTTCTTTGAAAAGCTCTTTATTTGACCTCTGATTGGGACTTGATGACTAATTTTGAGAGCTGTGATGGGAATCCATTATCACCTACTCAGAGAGATGTTCTTAATGTATTGCCTAATTTCCACTACATGAAATATAGTTTCACCATTTCTATTCTATGTCTCACCAAGGTTGTTGAAAGGAATAAAACCAAAAGAAATATTTAAAGCAAGTTTTTAGCCACTTTAGCCTGACTTGTGCAATGACTTCAACAGAGTGGAGAGATGCCAGGGACTGTGAAAGTCGGATTTAATAGCTGAAGGTGAGCTAAGATGCAGTTACTTCTATTTGTGGTGAAAATATCACACTGAAGGGAAAAGGATTATGCAGAGAGGAATAAATGAGACATTCTTTAGAAAACTTTGCATCCTATGTTTTAATTTCTTTAAAAAAATTTCCTTTGAGCCTATTATTCAGAGAAAATTTGGAGCTCTGACTATGTAATTGTTTTTTTCACAAGTGTCATGTGTTTCCTGGAACTCTTACATAGTTGTTTTTCCTTTGAAATAATTTCTACTGGTGTCAGAAAAAGATGCATTATTCTACATCCATTCTGAGAATCAATTTCTCAAAATAAAAGCCTTTCAAAACACAGAAGGTTTTAGGGCTGAGTTGGACATAGCTGTGTTACTCACCTAGGCTGAAAATGCTTGAAAAACTCTGACAGGGAAGAGTCCCATCTGCTGCTACTAGGGAAGCGTTAGTGGGATTTTGTGATCTTTATATAAAGCTGAATTTAAAAACCTTTGTTGATTGTGATGTTCATGTTTATTACCTTTTTGAAGACCAGATCTGTTTCTAGTAGAACAACTCACACAGACTTTAGAAATTTCTTGTCACCCATGTGGCTCATATACTTTTTCCCCTCTCTATGGAATGGACTAGGTCGGAAATATTTCCTAAGCGGTGAAGAACTCTGACCCACATTTCCATGGCATCAAAAAATGCCTTCTCAGACAGCACGGCAGAGTGCTGCCCTCTAAAAGGTGAGCAACATACTGAAGACTTGCCTTAGGACGCTTTCTGCTAGGATCCAGGGAGAGCTGGGTTAGCAGGGTCAAATGCCAAGGATATTTGTAGGGGGAAGAAAACATTGGTTAATATCAGCTGTGTGCTAACCTGTGTGTTTAGTCC
This sequence comes from Rhabdornis inornatus, assembly GCA_013397075.1. Taxonomy (NCBI): domain Eukaryota; kingdom Metazoa; phylum Chordata; class Aves; order Passeriformes; family Rhabdornithidae; genus Rhabdornis; species Rhabdornis inornatus. The sequence goes on from VWZS01002677.1 coordinate 159,238, forward strand.
CAACCAGGATTAAAAAAAAAATTGGTATTTTTGAGTAAAGTTACAATGATCCACAAATTGTGAAATGGATACACTATTCTGACTCTGAAGAAGCTGGAGGTGGAGGGTGTTTTGCTCCTATACTTCTGCTGTGTGGTAAAAAGAATAGTGGCTAGGTTTACCTTCAGCAGTGGCAAATGGATTTGAAGCACAAACATTCTCTCTGAAGGGACAGTAACAAATTAAGAATCCCAGAAGACTTTATATTAAAAAAAAGACGGTAAATTTTCATGTACACCAAAGTCTCTAAATTGTCTTTGTGACTTAAATTTCTTACACACAGAGGTTCCATTAATAATTGTTATATTGCCACTGGTTAAAAGTATGTGTGAACAATTGAAATCTCCAATAAGTTTCACTTCAATAACAAATGTTCTCTTTGACTTGGAAACAGTTAGAACAGGAGCTTTTCATTTCTAATGTATCTACAGTAATTATCCATGTTCAGCTGATGGCTATTTATTATTTAATGAAAAACCTATTCGGGGGATAAAAGCCCATTAGGACAAAGCATTGTGTCAAACCCAAAAAGTTGTGATGAAGTTTGAGTATGGAAATTCTTGCTGCTGGCTCCTTTATATTTATGGCCAGGTAGCAAGCTTCAGAGAAAGAGAATATTGTGTTAATCTAGCAGTAACCACCTGCTTCTGTAAAATCAGAAAAGCATTTGAAATATTCATCCAGCAAACCTAACCAGAAGCACATTCATGGACTAGTATGCTGTGACATTAGGTATAACACCCTTGTTAAGGAGCAGTTTTCTTTCCAACCTTGATTCAATATTAGTGGGGAAGAACTAATTAAAAAGGAAAGGTTCTGCTAGTTAGAAATGGCAATAAACTTTTCAATAACTGTATCAGCTCATACATATGCCTAATAAATTAACTCGTCTTTATAGAAAAAACCTGCAAATATATATTATTCAAAGGTACTTAGCTTGTTTTGAATCTTAAATTCATTAATCTCTGTGAATTTTTACACTTGTCTGATATGGTTTGAAACGCTTGTTCTGATGTATCAGCTGAGGGTAATAATCTATTTGAATTCATGAGGAACATTATCACTGTGAGGTGAGGGAATTTTCACATGTAACTTGAGAAACAAGTAAATTTCTGTGCTCTGGGATGTGTGAGTGAAAACGTTCTACATTTTCAAATAAATCACTGTAGTTTTAGTTAAAGATGACTCAGCTAAATTCAAGTATGTGATGCACCTCATGATTTCTGCAGGTTTTTGTTTTTTGTGTGTTTTTTTTTGTTTGTTTGTTTGTTTTTTGGGTTTTTTTGTTTTGTTTTGTTTTTACCTTTCCAGTATAACTGATCCATTCTTATTGTGTGTCTTTGGAAGGGGCAAAAATTTCTCAGAGGCAAAATCCTTTAACTTACCCATTTCTTCCCCTGGGTGTGCTTCAAATCAGTGATTTTTACATCATGCCTGCACCGTCTCTTTTCCAGAAAGATGGGAAAGATGGAAAAATATGGGGAGATTGACTCCAGGACTGTTGCCTTTTTTTGTGTTTTGTTTTTTGTTTTGGTGTTCTGGTTTTTTGTTTTTTTTTTTTTACTATGGTAATCCCTGGATGAAGGTTCCTGGATAAGTTATAACAGCTCAATCACATCTCTAAATTGTGCTAAACTGTGGTGGAAGCAAGGGGGACGCTCTGCAGCCAAGAGTTATTGGAGAGCAGTGTGCTCTGATTAGGCCCTGTTTGTCCATTGGCAAAGCCTGTGTGTTGGTGTTATGGATGTGTATGTCCTTTCTGTCAGCTGGTGCTAGGCTTTCCATGCCAGAAATATTTCTGTTAGGTGTCCAGCTCTTCCTGATGTTAAAGAGGCACAGAGGGAGTAGATTTTGACAGGGCAATTTTCTGGACAACTATTAGAAATTTTTTGGAGGCTGTATCCTGGATGCCGCTTTTTTTCTAAGCATATTTTACTGTACTGCAATAGCCTTTTTTTTTTTTTTTCTTTTTTAATTGCTGCCCTGTTTACAAATGCTATGACACATCTAGAACAGTGGTCAAATTCACATTACCTGAGCAAAGTTGCCTAATTCAGGAGTAGGGGTTTATCTGTTGCATCAGGTTGGTGGGGATGGAGGCAAGGAAAGGCTGTGCTCCTCAGTAGCATGGGTGCTCAGGGTCTTCTGGAAGTTTTATGCAAAAAATCCCCAATTAGTGAAAGGAGCATGTTCTCTGGCAGTGCAGTTGACTTTTGCTGCCCTTTTATGACAAATTATGGTTGTGAACTTGTGACCTTTATTAAAATTTTAAAGTGTGTGTCAAGGTATCATAAGCTGTTAAATTGCTCATAATCATGCTAATCATAAGTTACTCATGCTGAATTGGGTATGGTGGTGCAGGTGCTTCATGGAGTCTTTAAAATAGATGTTGCATTGCATTGCTGTCCTCAGCCATGAGAGACTGAGCTCAGTGAGCTCCCCTGAGCATTTGTACCTCTCTACTGTCACTTCTACAGAGAGTGGACAGAGAAACAGCCATATTCAACCACTCATGTACTAAAATACCTTCTGAAATTTTCTCCACTGACTGTACATTTGTGTGTTAAAGCCTAAAACCAAGTGGACTTGGGCATTCAAACTGCATTTTCTTTCCTAAGGATTGGACATTTGGCTCAATTAAGCTAATGAAATCATGGTTTCTTGGTTTGAAAAGTCTGAAGTCTGAATGGCAATTTTGCCCACCTAATGTTAGTCTTTTACATCTAACTTTCTGTTTCTGAGTCCATGATGGTGGTCTGCATTATGTACCTGGTTATGTATGCTGCTAAAACTGATACTGAGAGGAATCATGTACCCCTCTGTCTCTGAAGTGTCAGAACAACATCCTTTGGTAACCCCATTCTCTTCCTTTGGATAAAATGCTTTTACTGTGGGATTTTGCCAGATTTCATTGAAAATCTTGAGGGATTCAAACTAATTACTGCATGATACTTGTTTGCAGTGCAGCATCTTGAAGCTGGTGTCACAAGTAAGAAGTACCCAGTGACTAATCTCTCAAGTAAACCTGTTTTTTATTTTTAATTCAGAAAGCTAGATTGTCATGTTCCTCTTACCACATTGTAGAGATAGATGTTTGAAAAAGAACCTACAGTAGAAGGAAGGCATCTGTTCAATTCCCTTTGTACTTCCCCACACTGGATGATGTTGAAAACTAAGATGTTATTTTCCCCCCTTGTTTGTCATCCCACAGGATAAAATACACCTTACTTTTCATTTCATTTCTGTAATCAAAAGAGAAACAATGTTTAAATTAAGAACTTCAATATTCATATCCTGATACACAAAGCTCAATAAAGCTGGTATTTTTATGGCTAGTTGTTTTCAAGAAATGTATCATTAGGCTTGCCCATGCCCAAATGCTGCTTAGGAAATGAGGTCTCCTAGTATGCAACTACTAGTGAAAATAATTATTGTCTTTCAGGGTTGGTTGGTTTGAGTTTTTCTTTCATTTCAGTGATGATTTTGTACAGGTGGCCACAATTCACAATTGTGAATCACTGTATATTTGTGTGTGCTGATATTCGTTTAGAATCACAGAACAATAGAATGGTTTGGGTCAGAAGGGGCCTTTAGAGATCATCTAGTTTAACCTCCTCCCATAGACAGGAGCACTGGGTTGCTCAAAGCCTCATCCAGCCTAATCTTGAACGCATCCTATGATAGAACATCATCATCTTTGTGTAACCTGTTCTGGTGTCTTGCCACCCTTATCATAAAAAAATTCATTTTTATGCCCTACCTACACCTGCCCTCTTTGGGTATAAAATTGTTGCTCTTTGTTCTGTCACTACAGACACTGGTAGAAAATCTGCTTCTTCCTAAGAAATTCCTTTGTAGTCTGAAAAGCTGCAGCAAAACCTGGAGACTTCTAGAGGTTTCACAACCCAACTCTCAGCCTGTCTTCATAGGAGAGGTGCTCCAGTTTAATATCTTTACTTTTGCTATTTAAACAAGGCAGATGTTCTGTGCCATCACCTGCCTTGTAATGAACTAGCAAATACCACCTACCCAACTGTCTTCCACCATGACTCCGTTGCTCCCATGCCCAACCATTAAACCTCTTTTGATTGAATCCCCAGCAATACAGGTCATTCAGAAGACCACATTTCTGCAAGGGCTGTGAAGCACAAAATGTTACTGAGTACTTTTTGTCTGTATTTCATCTTTTATCCTAAAAGTGGATCAAAATAATTTTTCTCCAGCAGTCCTCTACTTCATCGGTCGAAGGTCTCTGCAATCCTGGGCTTTGGACTGATTGAATAGTGTTACAGATTTTTGCAAGATGGGAAAGGGAAGGCTGGAGTTCAGCAGGAAAACTCAACTCACTTTTTTGTCTTTCTTTTTTTTCCCCACAAAATTGTTACATGAAGGAAACAAATATATTAGGGAAAAACTCCACAGCTGTATCAGCGTTGCCACATTTAGTTTACAACCTGCTGTGAAATTTCTACCTCCCTTATAAATTACTTTGAAGAAAACCAGAAATTCACCTCAGTTTATTTATTTATTTTAATGTAAAACCATGCCATTTATGTATAAAGTCCACCTGACATTATGCCTTCTGCCTGTGACCAGTATTGGATGCTTTGGAATGAAGATAAGTTACATACAAATTTAAGAAACAATAGAAGAACAGTGATCATGCTTGGGGATGCAGGTTTTTCTCTGACTGTTTTAACTCTGTCTTATTTCCATTTGCTGTGTCCTTGAAGGGCTAAAGTCCTTTTATGTTTACTGTCATTATTAAGAGATCATTAAGTACTTATAATATTTTGAGATTTTTACCTGTTAAATTATTTGTATATTTTATTTTTCTGCATCCTTTTGGAGGTGGGCTGACTAAACTAGTATTTAACACTCAAAAGAGTGAACGCATACTGTTATAAAACATTATAGTTACTTCCACTGTTCTTGCATATTCTCAGTATTCCTAACATCCTACCTAACCACAGATGAGTGTCAAGTTGGTGTTGTTAGAAAAGTATATATAGTGACTCTTGGGGGACCTCTCCAAATTTTTCTACAGCCTTTCTACAGGTCTGTCTCTGCTACAACTATTCCTAACTGTAGATTTTGTTAATTCGGTTGGTACTGTGATTTGAACAACTGGGCTTTACGTGTGAGATTTGTGAGTTGTTGAAGGCTGAAGAGCTCTGAGGAACTACTGCTATGTGCTTGTCCATATGTCCATATGCTACTGCCTTTTCCTCTTACATTCTCCCATGTTCTACCTCTGGGACATCCACTGTTAGGCACCTGGGAGTAGGGTGGGGCTCAGGGTGGATGGGCTCAAGGTCCAGCACTTCAGACTTGTGTGCTTGAAATGACACGCAAGCAGCGTCACTTAGGGAAATCTGCTTACTGCTGCAAAGAATCCTTTCATGAATTATTATACAGATTTCTAATATGCATTGGTACTATTGTGTATGGACAGAAAATTTCATTTTCTTTCATTTTGGATGCAGTTTCATTATTCCCTGCTCCTGTAGAGGGACCTCACCGACTCAATTACATAGTGATACTTTCTTCTCTGCTTAACTAAATCATTATTCAAGGTGGATGGCTTCTAAATATATTCCAATTTATGTGTTGGGAAAGAAATTATTTACGTCCAGACTAACAAGAAACTTGGTTATTGTTAGACTAAGCACAGCAATGCAAGGACCCAGAATTATAAATTTACCAAGCCAGACCAGGCAGCTCATATGCAGGTACAGTGGATAAGGGAAATTAGATGCCTGTGGCTGAGCCATAATAGCCATCACACTGATGGCTCACTCTTGTCAAGAAGCAATGCTGAACTAAGGAGAGTGTTTGAAATCCTACCTGTGTCTTGGCCCAGAACGGCCAGATTAATCTAGGCACTGAACTCAGATTTTTTTTTTTTTTTTTTTTTTTTTTGTGTGTGTGTGTGTATGGTACATATATCTAGGCAGAGCAGTTTGTCTTTGATTAGATTACCTCATAGTGTTGTGTTATGGGAAATGAATTTTGAAAAAAGAATGTCAGCATTTCCTTACATCTCCAAAAAGATAACTTTACATGACAAGGAAGAAAAGTTAAGAATATATGTACCCGTAACCTGATAACAGTTTGTGTAGACAGATCTGACATAATATTCAGCAGATTGCTGTCAAGTTTGGGTACTGAGAGATTATTTCTGGGCTCTGCATTTCTGTAGAGCACGTAGGACTGGATAGCCATGCTTCAGAGGAATTCTTTGCAAGGGCAGAATATAAGCATTCTTTGTGAACAGTAAAGGCAAATCCTGGTCACAGGTCAAAGCCTTAGAAATCAAGGTGATGACCTTCAAAAGGAGCTGCTTCTGCAGCAAATGAGCTGGCACTTTATGCTGTATGTAATTAATAAGATTTCAGTGTTCTTTCAGCCCTGATGTTGGGGAGCAATGGCAATTAGCAATTACAAATCAGCAATGCAGTGATCAGGGAGACAAGGCAGGTCACCCCCTTGCACAGTGGTGGAAAAAGCATTTTCTTTCAGCTCTCTTGTCAAGCACTGGAAATTCCCCAGTGGATCCAGTCCATGGCCAATTTATCTCATGAATGGGAGATCCCATGACTTCTCATTATAGATGCCACAGTTTCCTTAGTGTGGTTTGCTGGATTTCGTTGGGGTAGAGTTAATTTTCTTCACAGTGGCTGGTAAGGGTGTGGCTGTGTTTTGGATTTGTGCTGGAAACAGGGTTGATCACACAGAGATGTTTTCTGTTATTGCTGAACAGGGCTTATACAGAGCCAAGGCCTTTTCTGCTTCTAGTAGAGACCACCAATGAGTGGCTCTGGGGGGTTTGGTTATTGGTTGGGTTTAAACCAGGGCACAGAGGTAGAGTATTGCAGTAGTTGTTTAATTATGCATCTTTTTATTAGCATTCTTTGCCCTTCCTCATCCCTGTGGGAAAACCCCCATTGGACTATTATCAATAAGATAGGAACAGACTCAGCTCCTTTAGATTTACAGAAAGAGAAAGCTGTAATCATTCCAGGTTCCATCAGCATTTTGAGATACAAGTTATTCACTGTTTTGTACACACAAGGTAATTTCACTGAACACTTGTTATAGTTTCTTAAGCTTGCTGCAACATTTCTGATTCTCAGGAGAAGGAGAATATGCAACCATTGCTGTATTTGAGATTCTCATAGGCATGCAAAGCCTTGAAATACAACTCCAAAATAGTGCAAATTCTGAAGTAGGAAGGCCAGCTTAATTTTAATCTTTACTTTGCATCTCTTGATAATGTTAACATTTTCTAAATATTGCTCTTGTTGAAGCAGTTTAGTATTCAAAAAAAATACTGCATGGAAAAAATTCCTCTAGTTTAAATTTGGACTAATCCTTACTAATATATATACACATGTATATAAGTTAAGAAAATTTGCCTGGTTTTAATAATTTAAGTCTTTGTCAAGATCATCTTCACCTACTCTTTAAATTCCTAAGAGGTGTATTTATTGCTTATTTTTGCTTTTTATCTTTCCTCACTAAGTTTAGTAAGAAATGGCCTCCCTACCCCACCAAGAGCATCAGTTGGAAACTGCATGAAAAAAATGAGACAAATTCACCTTCCTGTTGTGTCCCTTCACTCTGAAACACTGCAGAGTTTAAATTCTTCTGTCACTTTGTTCATTTTCTCTCTCACACTGTTGCTGTTCCCCTCCTGTTCTTGCTTTTAATCTTTTTTTTTTGGTTCCCCCGCTTCTGTATTCTGTCAGGTTGCAAAAGCAATGATTTTTTATTTGTGGATATTTTTTCCTGCATGGAACGTTCTAAAACATAACAATTCCACATGCTGGACAAACACCAGTATTTATTTTTCTCAGTCAGCTGGATCCAAAGCCCACTGTAATCAATGGAGATAATACAGTATGATCCACTAGGATTAACTCCAACATGAGTAGAAGCTAGGGAACATAATTAAAAAGCATAGCCATCCCATAAAAAGTGATGATGACATTCAAAGTCTGTCTCCCTCTTTACTGGGGTGTGGTGGAGGTAAATTGCAAAAGTAGACCTGATTATATGTCTTCTCTGAAAGGTGACACTTAAAATGACTTAACTGTTAAAGTTATGCCCATGGGAACCTTTTTATAAAGGTTATAAAGGTGTATAAAGTCAAGGTTTGAGGAGCAAAAGCCAATGGACCTTCAAATAATTCAAAGAACAGATACTGAAGAAGTTGTTTGTATCTTTTTCTCTCCGCTTTTAGCTTAAAAGGTAGTGTGAATACTTCTGTCTACCTGAACATTTCTAGCAAAAGAAAGGATAAGCAAATTTAAACAGAAAAATTTTGGTGGAATCCTACTGAGAGATTTTAGCACAAGATTCTGTATGACTCAAGAAGAAAGGATAATGAAGAAATGATTTGGCGTCATTAAGTATTGCATTGTTGTTTTACTCTCTAGTAGAGGACTGTAACTCATTCTGGTGCCTGAATTTTTTTAAACACAATGGCATGAAAAATGATTAGCTACAAAATTAACTGATATGTAGAGAAACCTATATATTATTCCTTGCAATTCTGGGTAAGCAGGCAAAATTGTTTGAAATTAATATCTAAATCATTTGACATTTTGATCCAGAAGTAGTACTGGTAACTAAGACTGAAATCCAAACTGAGCGGTTAGGAATTCTTAAAATATTGGGTTCAAACATATTCATGTCTCTTTTCATCATCTCCCCTCTTCACTCCACAAAAAGCAACATGCATGTGCAATAGTTTATGGGTAGCTGTAAGGAATGACTTCTGTTGCCAGTGTTGAATCTGTCACTAATTTTCTTGTGTGCTTCTGGAAAACAAGGCCTTTCACCTCTCTCATACTTTTTATTTGGGTGTGTGTTCTACATCATATAATTTGCCTATCTGGGCACATGTGAAAATGAGAAGGTAAATGTAAGGCTGATGTAAGCATTTTAGAGAAATCATCTTTCAAACAAGTGGATCAAGAAAAGCTAACAGCATTTAATTATCCCATTCGTATGTTCCATTGATTTGGGTGTTTGAAAGGCATTTAGCTTGCTGAGTTGGATTTAGATTTGCTATGACAGCAATGGCATTGGCTTTTATTTTGATACTTGCAAACTTCAGTCAAATGAGATAATGTTATATCCATGCTTTCCCCAAATTCCTGGCCCTTTAGCTTGGGCCATTAGCCACTGAAGGTCATGGTTATTATTATATTGTCTTGGTGCTGGAACTGGAAATTTTCTTTTCCTTATAAATATCATTTCAGTGCTGTGATTCCCAGATATTCACCATGCTTTTGTTAGATAACACATGCTCAGCAGATGGAGGAAAGGAGGAAGCATCCGCAACAGTGCAGTGAAGAAGAGACAAAGCCCAAGTGCCACTGTCACCAAGTATCAAAAATCTGGAGATGGAGATTGCTAACAAAACACAGAGTGGTGAGTATTAAACTGTATTGCAAATATTGTCTCTTTTTACTCTGGATGTTCTGGCAACATGTCCTCTGAAACAAATAATCAGCAGGATCACCTCTTTAAGAGTAGTTCCCTTTAACTGGGCTCTTACTTCCTGTTGTCTTGCTGATACTGTCCTAAGATTCTTGTTTGTTCTTTAGCTTTATGGATAAATATTTAATATGTGGATAAATTTGGAACAATAGCTTCTACCAAAAGCATAAGATGTCAGTATTTGCCGGTTTTCATGTTTTTTAAACATGATTCCAACAGCAGGCCATGGTCTTTTCCAATATATTCTTTGACTGTCAAGAGTATATAAGGGAAAAAAAAATCTGGATGCTCTTTAATTAGAATGACTGATGTTTTCACTGAGGTTTGCAGACAAAACTGACATTTCAGTGTTTTCTGAGAAAACAGCTCAATGACAGTTGACAGAAAAACATCTGCAATACTGAGAAGTAATATATTTATCTACTTCTGATGTTTCTGGGAGCCTTACAGCTTGATCTCAAGGTCATAAAGTCCAAACTCTATTTTGAAAAATATAGAACTGACTCCCAGAGTTTCGAGTTCTGCAAAAACTCAACGTACCATCCTGTTTGAACAATGCTTTCCAAATTTAGATGGCATGGGTTCTGCTCTTGATAGCAGCCTTTAGGTCTGTGTCAGGCCCATCACACAGAGGAGGTAGCTTGCTTCAGTCCTTTCCTTTCCCTTTCCCAAGAGCAATGCCTGGCTCCTGAAAGCTTGGACTGCTCCACAGTTCATCCCTGCAGGCTACAGCCACTTGCCTCATTTGGGATCAGCTACTTTCCCAATGCTGCTATGGAGTCTGCACAGTTACTATCTTCTGCAATTTACCTTCAAGCTTTTCCTCTCTTCTGCTGCACAGTCACAAGTTGGGATCACAAAGCATTTATTTTCCCTGCTTTTAATCCACACATTCCTATTCCTGCAAATGTGGGCTACAACACTGTGACTTGCAGCGGTGTCTTCATCTACATGTGGACACTTTCAATTTCCCAACACCTGGGGCTTGATCCTGCAGACCAGCTGGGTTATGGGGGAAATTGTGAAGTCTAGGCTCCCATAGTGGTAGGACAGGAACCACCATGTGAATAGTTTTACCCTGACTTTGTGGCTTTGTTCCTGTGCTTTGGAATAAACTGAACAAAACGCCATAGATACAGCTCCTCTTTTTGATACTCCTCACCAACCAAGCTGGAATGATCACCAGTGTCTGTAATTCTTATAGTTAAAACTAAGCAGCATTTGGAGGTAAATGATCGCTAACAACAACAACAAAAAAAGTTAAGGAAAATAATTTGTCTTGAATCTGTTGAAATGATCAGTCTTAAAAACTGAATTGTGTTTTTTTTTTTTTCTTTAGGTATTGGAGCATTTTGTTTCATCATTCTCAGATGAAATGTTTTGATGTTTAGTTTTGAAACAACAGAGACATGTATCTTCCGATTCATGTTTATAATTGGCATAAATGATTTCTTTGTTCAAGAACACTGAGATCTTGGCTATATTATTTTCTCTGAAGATAAGTCTTCATTCATTGCAAAGTCTGTTAGGAATCTCCTTCAGTTGCATGTGTCTGCTGTGATATAACGCTGAAGCCTCTGTTATTCTGATCTACCATATGCTTATTTATTCTGAAAAAATCTGTTACTAACTTCATGTTCAGAGAAATCCTTTGTTTCCATGCTAATTCACTTTTTGACTATTTAACTGGCCCATTGAGACTCAGTTGCAGTAGATTTTACATAGACTGGAAACAGGACTGAGACCCACATTTCCTTTCGTATGGACCACTGTAAGGGAAGCGGAAGTCTAGTGGTGAATACAGTTTTGGAGGGATGAAAGTTTTTCTCACCTCTAAGTAATTTTAACACAAGGAAAATGAAACTTTGGCCCTAGAACACTAGCTGCACATAGAAGTGTGAAGAAATAAATGAGAAATATTAATATCCCACTGTCAGTAGTTACTAAGTTCATTCTTCACACATCACGCTCTATCTCATAGTGATCTCACATTGCACTTAAGGAATCTTTCTATTAAGTATTTGTCCTGTCAGTTCTGTCAGAGAAATATTAAACTCTTTATAATTAATAAATTATCTCTTTTAGGCCAACAAAGCTACAGAGCTAGGTCTAGGGCTGATAATATTTACAGAAGTAACCTTCAGACATTGGACTGCACTGTTTTTTGTCTTGCCAGTGTGCTGAAGAATCTTTTGTTTAGAAGAGATGAATTTTATATCCTCCATATATTCCATACAGATAGAGAAGGCAAGCCAAGAACCTGTTTATCTTGCCTGAAATTTGATTTCAGTATAATTATTTATTTTAATAGAAAATTGATCCTAAAGGGGAGATAATTTCTCAGGAAGCCAGAAGGGGGATATTGCTTTACATGTTTAAAAAACTGGTACTTACCACCTGCTAAGCAACACTTATTCCCAGCCCCCTCCCAATAAATCTAACAAGGTGCAGTGGCTAGCAGCCTGTTTCCCACATAAGTGCTGCATGTGATCATGTACCAAAAGGTCTTGTTAAAAGTATGTGCATAGGGGAATAAAGTTAAAGCTTCTGTGGGAGTTATAAATTTAAACATCTTTCCTTTGCAATATTTAAGAAGCCAAGGTATACTTCTTTCACATAGATTTATCTTAAAAAGTGATAAATATGAGCCATATTGAAGATAGATTTAAATTAACTTTAATATAGCAATGCCATATTTTTCAACATGTGCAAATGCTGAACTTATTTGCCACAAGGCTAAATGATTGTGCCATTTCATTTCATTTTAAATTTTAGATCTAAGAACTAATTTTAAAATAATGCAGACTGAGTTTGGGATGCAATGTCATGAAGTAAGAATCACACCAAAATCATATGTGAGCAAAGGTGACACTAAGGTGTCTTTGCATCATTCTACTCAAATGGTTGTCTGGTGGCTGACCCTGCTCCTTTAATTACCAAGAAGACAAATCTCAGTGCTGACAAAGGATGTAGCTGAGGATGAAGTAAATCAGTCCAAGAAAGATTTGGTCTTAAATTAGTATAGCTGCTGGGAAGTAGTAAAGACACAAAATATCCATTTATTCTATTTAAAGCTCTTCTTTTAAAACACACTCTTAAAAATGGATGCTCTATAAGCAGCAAGGAGGAATCAGCTCCCAGTGCTACTCCAATAGAACTGAGCAAGAAATGTGTCAATCTCCTCAGGTCTTAAAACTTCCAATGCAATTGTGTTTAAATTCAGAAATTTTAGATGCTTCTGGGAGAGACTGTCATTAACAAAATGTAGACTACATTAAGCATGGCAGGGAGCAGTTGATCTCTTTATACAGCCTCGATTATATTCTTGTTAGACACTTCTTCATGCTGAAGACTTTTCATGCAGAAATGCCTACTATCACAACAGAATGTTTAAACTGATATGCCTCTGAATGTTGCAAGAGGAAAAAGCAACTCAATAGTGTGAGTAAGCTTTGAAGTTTTGTAAGGACTCCTGTGAGTTTATAACTACCTGTCTAGATATATTTACACAGAAGTAGCACAAAATTGTATTCTTATGTGCATTGTTGATTTAAAACCCAAGACATTTCAAAGTCACTTAGTCCCTAGTGAAATCCTGTGTTCAGGGAGCAGGAAAAAAAAAAAAAGAATGTGAATGATAGGCCAAAATATAGGAGGCTACATGGCAAATTCATAAAAATATGGAGAGATACTTTATATGGCTGGATATGGTTGTTTGGTTGGTTGCAGATATGTGTGGGGTTTTGGGGAGCAGGGTTGGTTTTTGTTTTGTTATGAGGTTTGTTGTTTTTTGGTTGTGTGGGTTTGGGTTTTTAGGAATAAGTGAGGCTATGTTGTGAAAATGTGAGCTGTTGTGTGGGAGGCAGGCCTGTGCAATTGTCTTTAATCTGAAAGGCAGACATGTTCTGGTAATGCAGTTGTTTCCAACTGAATTTCACTAGTTCAAATGAAATTAGAGCTAGTGGAGAAGATGCACTGCTGTCCCTTCCCCAGACATGTGGCTGGTCCTAGCTCATGGTACACAGGGGTTCTGCAGGGCAGCTCTCACCTCCCTCTTGGTGCAGTTGCAATTGAGATGCTGAGGCTGAGTGTCAGAGTCACCTACTATATCAGCCAGGAAAGATGACAGCTTTGAATAGAAGGCATCTCCTTCCATCTGAAATAGGAGGTTATAAACAAACCAATATTTATTACATGTCTCATCTCACTGCATTTCCCTCAATTCTCTCTCTTGCTCATATACACTTTCTTCTCCATTTTCAGAGCTGTCCCTGCTCTCAAATTCTTTGAACTCAAGCAAATTGCCTTTGATTCCAACATGGAAAATGAAATATGGATTTTCTTAAAACTTTCAACTACAGCTTCTGGGTTTATGTAGTATCATTCTGTCTGACTCCGTTGTTGTGCTCAACTACATTATTTTCTCCAGGAGTAATAACATGGTCACATCTCAAGAGCCATTTTGAATAGATTTCAAATGGTCTTCAAAGGGTTTGTTTGCTAATACATGGAGCCACCTGCAGCTGTGAATGTTCTCCTGCCATTATGACCAGAGAACAGAATTAACTCCTCTGATATTATTCTTTGTGGTAAGTTCTCTTTGAATGTGTCTAGGACAAGCAGTTCTCTTTTCTGTTAATAGCACACCTGGTCACCTATTGCAAACAACGTTCAGCCAATCCTTCATTAAGTCTTTAGACATCCATCCTGGTTTTGACACCCAGCAATTATTCCAGGAGGCAGCTGTTCCTTCGGCATTGTTTTACGCTTCGGAATCACATATGGTGGCAATTTCATGCCATCTGCTAGCACTGCCAACAGGACTGTAAAGTGCATTTTTTCATCCCCCAAAGTTTTTTTATGATGACAAATTCTGTGCCTGTTTCTTCAGGGGTGTAACTGGGTGATGTGTCAAAACAAATGGGAGTCTCATTGGCATTCCCCATTTGGCTCAGCAAGAACTTTCCTTGTCTATACAATCCATTCACATGCTGCAGAAAGGCATTGATTTTTCTAGGGAAGTTGGAAAGTAGGTTTGGGTATAACAAAGTTCTTCACTGTAGGCAGAATCCATTGTGCCACATCATTTGTACACATTGACTATTACTTGCCTCTAGTTCCCTCTATGCAGCATTTTGTGCTTGTGCTATTTCTTGGTGTTTCAGTTTAATGATTTCCTATTTTAAAGGTGTTTCTGTCTTTTCTTGGAGCGTGCAACAATTCTACAACTTGTTAACTTGTTCTTCTACTTTGTGAGTGTTCTATTTTGGGTGCACTTACACAAATATATATATATATTTTTTTTTTTCCTATGTCCTCCTAGCACCACATGTTTTTGTTTTTTTTTTAATAAGAGATATCACCAAACTTAAATATGCATTGTATACCTATTGGTCCCTCACCTGTTGCACTCATTTTTCTCAACTCTGTGTGATCTGCTTTTTCACACATAGCTTACAAGATTTGGGGAGACTCAAAACTGTGAAAGATCACTGTGGAGCGTTCTGAGTTAGAGTGCAACACACATCTTCACAAGTCAGTGAGAAAAAGAGTTAGCATGCTAACAGTGTGTTTTATTTCAACTTAAAGTTTGGGCATATTCATTCTCCTTCTTTACTAGGAGACCTTCCACTGTGCACAGTGTCACTTTGTCTTCATTAATCCTAAAGGAAGAGGAACTAATTTTTCTCAGTTGAAGTAGCTGGGTGAAAAGAAGTTATCCTTTTTTGCTGAGGTCTGCTACACCACTGAAGCACGCATGAGTCTATGGTGCAAGTTTGGATCCACCCAAGAGTGCCAAGGAAACTGCCAGAACAGGTCACCAAACAAATTTCAACCATTTACCAGCGGCCCTGCTCAAATGGGGAGTCCCAGTTGAGTGGAGGTTAGCAAAAGTAATGCACATCCCAAAGAATGGCTGGATGGGAAATATGGAGAGCTACAGGTCTCTCAGCTTCACCTTGGTGCCAGAGAAGGTCATGGAGCAGATCATCTCTAGTGCCATCACATCTTGATTGTACAGGACAATCAGGGGATCAGGCCCAGCCAGCTTGGATTTGTGACCATCACTGGTGAGGCCACACCTCAAACTGTATGTTAGTTTTTGGGCTCCTCACTACAGGAAAGACATTGAGGTGCTGGACTGAGTCCACAGAGCGGAATAGAGCTGGTGAAGGGTCTGGAGCACAAGCTTTATTAGGCTGAGGGAGCTGGGAAGGCTTAGCCTGGAGAAGAGGAGGGTCACTGGAGACCTTATCGTTCTTTCCAGCTCTCTGAAAGGAGGATTTAGGCTTATGAGGGTTGGTCTCTTCTCCCAGGTAATTAGCAATAGGATGAGAGGAAACAGCCTCAAGCTGTGCCTAGGAGAGGTTTAGATTGGATTTTAGAGAAGAACATTTGTCACCAAAAGGATTGTGAAGTATTGGAACAGGCTGCCCAGGGCAGTGGTGGAGTCACCAACTCTGGATGTATTTAAAAGACAGTAGATGTGGAACTGAGGAGCATGGTTTAATGGTGGACTTGGCAGTGCTGGGTTGATGATTGGACTTGGTCTTAAAAGTCTTTTCCAATCTAAATAGTTCTGTACTTATAGTGAGGTGGGTATCAGTCTTCTGGGTAACAAGTGACAGGATGAGAGGAAATGGCCTCAAGTTCCACCAGGGAAGGCCTAGATTGGATATTAAAAAATTTCCTCACTGAAAGGGTGGTCAGGCATTGGAACAAGCTACCCAGGGAAGAGGTGGAATCACCATTCCTGGAAGTGTTGGATGTGGCACTTGGTTTACTGGTGAACATGGTGGTTCTGGGTTAACTGTTGGCCTCAAACCTTAGAGCTCTTTTGCAACCTTCACAATTTTGTGCTTTTTCTTCTCCCTTTCTACTTCCTTTTCTAAAAGGAATACAGTTGTGGGTAAGAAGTCTGGAATTATAAGAAAGAAGTGTGAAGATAATGGAATCATGATTTAAGAGAAATTTCAGGGACTATTGAAATGTTAGGATCTCTCTGCCCTTTTCCTCTGCTTGAATCTTTGGTTCTTTTATTTTTTCTGAGTAAATTAATTCAAATGCAAGCCAGGATTTTGTGTCTGTAACTATATGCCAGAGTGTTTATTGTTTTGTTGCCAGTAGGTTTGCCCAATGAGGCCTCCCAGCCCCTGTATTTATACACTTTTCACACTGTAAAGGGATCATAGCTCCTTGGGAGACACATTGCTAACATTTCTGTGGTGCAGAAAATAGAGAAATAGTGGTAGGCCAGCGCTGATGTATTGTTAAAATTCATAACTTCATTATGTGGGAGACTACTAAATCTTTATTTTGCAATCTGAATTCAGAAAGAGAAGTGATGCTGAATTATTTTCTTTCTCACCAGGAGCAGTCTCACGCTTGCTGCCTGTGCTTTGTAAAGGCTGCATACATAGTTAAACACCTTTTGAGTTTACAGATGCCTTTACATTTACAAATGCCTTTATCTTCAGAAGCATATTTGACACACTAGGCTGGCTTACAGTCTGAAAAGCCAGTGAATCATTCTGTGAATAGCTGAATACAGAACATTTGAAACAATCAATGACAACTTGCCAGGGCTTGGGCAGAATGCGCCCTATTGTAAAAAAGAGCTGTAGAGCAGCCTGTGGAACTCGAGTGGTCATCTGATAGGAAAAGAATAAAGCCAATCTCCAAGGAGCTAAGCAGATTTTAGCATCACCAGTTGCCTGTAGTCATAATGTAAGTTATCCCCCTGCATTTCACTGAGCTTTCATGTTCTGCTTAGAAATGAAAGGATTGCTACTCTTGCTACTCTTCATATCTTAAGTATTTTCACATTTAGTAAAATGTGGTTGTGTTTTTTTTTTTAGTTGTTGTTGTTGTTGTTGATAGTTACTTGGTTTGTGTTTTTTTAATATTAGATCTGTTTATACAAATGTACTTTTTTCTGAATTTGTGACAAGTTGCAAATACAGACAATTCCTGAATCATGTGACAGGCTTGAAGGTGAAATACTATTATATGAATGTTTGCACACTGATCTTTTTGCTGTTAAACTCTTAGTATGCCACAGCTACTAGAAGAAAACAAAATTAGAAGCTAGTGACTTGACTTCCCCTTTCTTCTTTATTCTCTACATCCAGTTAAAAAAGGGTGACATCTATGTGGGAAATGTAAAGAGACAGTATAGATGTGTGTGGGGATGGGGTGTAAATATTTTAGCACTGCTAGAAAATCTAGTTTTTTCAATGTACTGTGAATTGCACTGTTACACTACTTCACATTCAGTTGTTCACATCTCAAAATCTCAAGTTTCTGGCATTCCAGGCATAACTACAAGGTTTGTGTGGGGAAAAAAGTATTTCCCCAAATCTATTGAATATACATTTTGACTTGCAATCTTGCTGAAATCCAGTGTAAATTATTGCTTTGACAGCAAGACATTTTAGATGAATAGTGTAAACAATTAAACCTAAACAAACTTTTAGATGATCTGTATTATCATCACTCGCCACTGAAATGGAACTGCTTCTCCAGTAAAATAAAAAAAACAACAGTGATCCAAATTTCCTCTGTAAATATTACAGATACCCAAAGAGAGTAAGTAGGGTGAACTCTCTTACACTTTTGAACTTACAAGCAGAGTAATAGAATTTTCAACACAGGAGGAATGATATTTTTTATTACCACATCTTTTCCTCTTTATTTTCATTGTGCACATAATTGTATACTTGGTGTATTTAAGAAGTCTTACTGTGCTACAGTGCAATTCAAGAGAGTGCTCAGAGATTCAAAACACAGTGTCAATGAAATTAGATGCCACTGCTAAGGGGCTTTTCTATATTTTATTTCTTTGTGGTTTGTGTGAGTAATTCTGTGAATACATAGGAAATTATGGCAAATCATGACAAAAGACATATACTGTACCAATGGTGATTATATTTCTCTGTTTCAGGGTCTAAAAATGAGTAGTTATGTATTCTACATTTTGCTCTACCACATTGTTTGAATTATAGACATTTGGGGGATATTTTCCTTCCATGGAAATTGGTCTAAATCATTGTGGTAGAAGGGAGAAGAACTAAATGGATATAATTTTTTTCTGTTCTGGTGTCTTTCCACCAGAGGTCTTGGAAATTCTTTCATGGAACCTGTCTAAATTGGCAGTAAATGATGTGCTTTTCTACCAGGTGGATGTTGAATTGATTCAAAGGTGATCAGGTGCTGCATCATCTTTATTTTCACACATCAAAGGTAGGCATATTGCAAGCAATTAATCATGTGCTTGTTTATTGTTTTGGAGTAAATGCATTTTGCACACCTTTTATTGCTGATTTTAATTTAATTACAATTCATCCCTATGTGTATCTGTCATTATTGTAGTGAGCACAAAAGTGAAAGGATGAGAGAGAAAAAATAGACCCTTTTGCATCTGTGACACTGGTTACTTTTGAAACAAGAGACATAAAATGATTTACTCATCAATGGCATTTTTAAAACAAATTAATTCTTAGACGTATTTGCAAAGATATTTTGCTACTAACAGTAACACACTTGTGTTTTACATTAAAACTTTGCCAGTTTTCAGAAACCAAGTCATTTTGTTCTGAGGGCCCAGTTTCATGAGATAGAGTTTATACAGGATAGGCCAGCCTAGTTAGTTATCATTGGAAACATCAGGTAAAAGATAGGGGGTACAATAAAAGAAATCTTAAAAAACTGAATTTTACCCCTTTTGTTTTTCTACCTGTTAATGTAGACACCATCCCTTACTAGTATAAATATTTCTTTTCTCGATCATCCCCCAAGGCTGTTAGTTAATGGCTACAGCAATAGGAATTGTAGGATATTTCTAAACCTCTGAAGTTACTATTTGGTATATGGATATGGTTTTCACCACAATGAATTTAGTACAAATATGTTGAAAAATATGCAGGTGCTACTCTGTAAGATCTTCCCAGTTGCCCATTACCATTTTATTGAGAATAAGGATTTGATGTACTTGGGTTTTAAACACATAGTAATTCTTTACAAAAACCCACAGGCAGCCATACAGTATCCATCAGTTAAGATTAAAGAAAGCTTTCTGTTTGAAATCTAAACCCTTGTGTCTATGGAACAACCAAGCTTAAAACTCCTATGTCGTCCTATCTTCATAAAAAGTAGAAATTTACAGACAAGGGACATTTGGAAACATTGAAAGTAATGGTTGTAGGACATACCAGCATAGGTGTGTCTGTAACTGCAATTAAAAGTAGTAAAGTGGCTTTGGGAAACAGAGTTAATTAATTGGGCAAACAAACATAATTCCTCCATTTCTCTTTTTCTTCACTTCCCATCCCTTCCCAAAATGACCCTGTTGGTCATGCACTGTAGGAAGCATTAATTATGTACTTTTCCTGATGGATTTAAGTCTGTGGTTTCATTTTGTCATAACTGTAAGAATGCAGCCCTTTAAAAAGGAATGGGTAGGTGTTTCTCAATAATTCCTGGTTTCGAGTGCAGATAGGAGGATGCAGTGATGTGACATCAGCATTCACATTTGCATCTCCCAGTATAGAGTTTTATTCACCTAATGATTAAGTCCACTTAGCTGTTTATTCTTTTAAATTATTTTTTAATCGCTTCCTGAATCCTGTCCTCTGTCCTTGGTGTGTTATACCCATCCTTTGGATCCCCCTGTGTAAGTCTAACTTCTTTTTAGTTTTAGATGGGTTATGAACAATCTCTGACTTAAATTGGGGTGAACAGATACAAATGAATGTGGAAGATGACTTTTGGAGTCTAATACTAATTCTTAGACAAAAGGACAAATTCTGCTCTTGGTCTCATTCTGTAACATCAGTGAATCCTTGCAACTAAATTCTCCTAGAGAGTAAAATGTCGATTCTCTACCTCAAAAGATTAATGTTTAGACTGTTGTTCGTAACTGAGAAGTCTTACATTAAATTTCTGCAGCATATGAGGAGGAGGATACAAATCCAAAGTAACAGCAATGTGAGATGTGTTCAAGCTGCAATGCCTTTTGTACCATCCATGGAATCTTGAAGCTGAATGTTGGATAAGTCTGGGGACTAATTCAGTGAATTAAGTATTTGTATAACATTGTATGCATAAGCCTGGTTATAGTGCTTAATTAGTCCTTTAGTCTTCATAACGTTAGAATATATTGTTGCACCGCAGACTTAAAAAAAAGAAAAATTGAAAAAACATTGATTTTGTTAGTGGCAAAATTCTGCATTCTGGATAAAAATTTTAATATCCATTTTCATGTCATGAATAGTGGATTTAAAAAACTGTGAATTGCTGGCCAGAGCAGGCAAAATAAGAAATTCATTAAGATTTCAACAAAATACTTAGTTTTGCTACAATAATGAAATATTTAACAATGCAACAACAAATATTTCAGGACAATTAAACTCTTTTATACGCAAAGAAAGTTCTTCTTCTGCCATCCTGCACAACCCCCCAGGGCAAGGTGAAGCTCTGTCACATGTGAGCCGTTCTTCTGGAGCAAGGATTTGATTGCACCAGACCCTGAGCTTCTGAATTTGAGTTTCAGACAGGAAAATATTCTCGTTTACTCTGTGTTTTTGTTAGCACGAAAAAGCACTAGAGTGAGGTGAGACTGGTACATCACATGCATGAAAAGAACAGCACAACAGGAAAGGGAAAGGAGCACTAAGTTTTAGTTTGGTGATAGTTCCACATAACTTCAAATGCATACCAAGGCACCAGCTTTTATGGCAAGGCACCATGTCTTGCTCAGAACTGCTAGCATTTACATTTTCACTATTATCAGCTACAGCTGACACTAACTAAATCTTAGCTCACATCCTTACAAATCTAGGTGTCAGCCAGAAACTATGAAGCTATATCACTGGCCATCATCATGTCATCATCTTATAAAAGCCAGACACAAGAAGATGCAACCTGTGGAAACTGATTGGTTTTCTGTGGTTTAGAAGCTACTAAAAGCTTTCCAAAATCCCAGCCCTCAAGCCCTTGTTTAATAGCATGATCTGACTACACAGGATTTTTTTGCCTCAGCTCCAGTTTAATGACTGGGAATGTATTCCAGAATTAGTTGGATTTAAGAATGGCTGCAGAGTTAGCTAAGGATGGAAACTGCAGGCTTCATCCGCTAAGAGATGAACACCTAAATTGTGAGTTGTGAAGCATTCTTGAAAAGTAACTGTGTAGGGGAAAGTGATAAGGGGATCCAGATCCCTTATCTAGAATAGGAAAGAAATTTACTTTATTATTTCAGAATTGATGCAGGACACATCTGCATAAAAATTTTATGTGATAGCTGGGAAGCCCAAGAGGTGTCATAAATCCTGTAAAGATGTTATCTGATTCCTGAAACCTGAAGTGATGTGAATGTTAATCCCATCCCCTTATAACACCTCCAAAAATGTGTAACACATGAGAGCTAAAAGAATTCCAGCCTTATCTTCACTACCCTTCTTCTACCTATAAATACTTTCTCCACCACCAAGGAAGACCTCCAAAACAGCAAGTTGAGTGCTGCGTTAGTACATAGCATGAGGAGGGCATTTTGGGAACACAAAATAATGCCTTTGTGTATCCCAGCCACAGTAATAACTATCTGGTTACCTTCATTAGAATCTAAATATAAATCAGAGCTCATTTTGCCAAGTCTCAATGAAAACAATGAGGATGCAGAATGCTTGTTTTAGTGTAAATATGCAACTGTTGAACTGAAACAAAGTTAGTTCCACAACACCAATCTTTGTTTCTATCTAGAAACAAGTATTTGCTTAACTGAAGTGGAAGGGCACTCACCATTTATTGACCTGTAATTGTCTTAAACTTCATCAAGGAATTTATAGCATTTTTCTGTTTCTCCAAATACCAGATCTGGATCATGAGAATGTCATTAAGTATGTGTTCAGTCATTTTAACTGCATTGATTCCTTATCTTTGGATTCTTAATTCATTATTCTGTCATGGATTTTGCTCCTAGTCACTGCATAATGTATGCATTGAGGATTGGGCATATAAATGTGTGATACTGTACATATTTTGTATGTAAACTGTTACCAGGAAAAATCAAGTAATGTTGCAAGTAAATTAAAACTCAATTTATTGTAAAGATTGTATTATATGTATTTTAATTAAAAGCCAATTGGGTTGAGTTGTATGGATTTTTTAGTTCCTCTTTCAGAAGCAGGAACTTGAAGCTTTTTTAGCCTCTGTACAATGTAATGTTTGCTAAAACTTGTTTTACTAGTTGGGTTATTGAACTTTGCAGAGGTCTATTACAGAAGAGTTTAATCAGCACATCTGGGTATTTTGGCAGTACCACACCAGCTCATAGAATAACATCTTTTCTTAGCTTCTAAGATTTGCCCTCATTTATGCCTAAGAACTATTGACTACTACCAGGCTGCTTTAATAGGTGACAAAAGAACAGCAATGGGGTGTTGGGAGGATGAGTATGGTGGGACTGGACCTGCCTTCTACACAGGCTCTCAGAGTGAGCACGAGGGTCTGCAATTTTTAGTCTACACCTACCATAAGTATCTAAACTGGAATCTTGTCTCATGCAGCTCACGAAACATTCAAGGCAAAGGGAAGCTTTAAGCAGTAGAAGTGCACAATACAAATGTGCTGGATGCAGAGTGAGCAAACCTGAACTCTGATGTGTCTGTAATTGATCTAAGACATCTACATTCGAGAATGAAAAACAGCTCATAAAGACAGTAACATATTTGTCTTTGTTTTCTCTTTTAGACACACCTCAAAGGGAGAATCTTCTAAAAGGAGCTGTTTTGTGAGCATTGCAACTTATGATTCTCTGTTTCTAAGGGTGTTTTTTTACCTGCTCCTTTTCCTTTCCCCNTCTACTCCTGATGTTCTTCCACTGTACCTTGACCTTCTCAGGTGTCCGAATCCCCAGATGGATAGAAAAGTACTTTGTGACTTCTTTCAGGCTGCTACTGAGCTAATTTATTGAAATGAATATGTATGGCTGTTTGGTTGACCAGCTGATGAATGAGAACTCAAACAGTTGCTTGTTCTTCAGGGATACAAATTTAATCTTTTTTTCCAACTCAGGAACTGATTCTCTCAGACTTAAAGTTTCTGATGCAACCAGACTTATATAGTTGGATTTAGGTGATTTATTGAAAAGCTTTTCAGAGGGAAAGTAGGCAGCAAGCCTGTGGATAAGCTTTGTTTCTTAGGATATCCAGGTGCAATTTGAAAGAAGGATATTTATTCTGGGATAAATTTTGGACTTCTGCTTCCCAGAAAATCAAGGAAGATACAACAACACAGTAAGACATGAGCAATCTATCTTTGTAACTCTAAGTCTGATTACTGGATACATTCCCAAGCTATGTAGTAATCTGAAAACTATATTTCCAGAACCAATTTATCCTCATTCTTTCAGGTCTTCCCCCCCACCACATAACCTCTCTAGCATCTGGTTTCCTAAAGTCTGTCTATCCATGCAGAATTTAATTTTCTCCTGTACCCTTCCAAATTCTATATTTTTTTCATAGTGATGGAATAGCACCATCTTACCTGTCAATCAAAACCATAGTACTACAACTTTCAGTACTAATCTCATTTACTTTTATTATCTCTTGAATAATATCTGCATTCCTCAAATTCATCTTTTGGCTTCCAATTCAAAACAATTTCAATTCAGATCACTTTTTCTTATTTTTAAGATAATTCACAGCCACAATACCCCCTGCTAATCTGACTTATGCTCTATTTCCTCATCTACAACTCCCTCTCTGTTTTCTGTAACACTGTTTTCTATCTCTTTGTCCATCTCTATCACAGCTCTGTTCATGATGTTTCCTAAAGAGATGCAAAGCTTAAAGATTTGCATTTTCTAAATCAGTTTTTCCAGGCAAATTTCTATCATGAGGCCTGTAAGAAATTCAGAGTTAAAAGTAGCTAGAGAAAATGCTATTATTATTTAGAAGGCAAAAAGAAATAATTTCAATGTTAATACATACAGACACATGTGTTTATATGTATATAGTATTTGTTGCCTGCTATTTAGGACAAGGACAGCCTCCTGGGTGCAACAGCAATCCATTAAACCATAAAATGTATTCTCTTGTAATATTGTATACTTGCCAGATCATCTCAATTTTTAACCCTAATTAAAGCTCATCTTCACTCATCATGTTTTAGCATTGTGTTCTCCATCTGTATATCTGATCATAGCTACACACTGACAAAAATCCTTAAAATCTATGTGTCCCATATATTTTGTCACTTTGCCAGACTTTGTATCTTTTTCTTTCATCAAGGTCTGAAATGATAGGAGGATCTGTGCTTTCTTTGGAGCATCATCATTCCATAATTGTTCCCTGCTGCTTATGGAAAAGCTGGTGTTTTCCCTGGCCCAACCATGTTCCTTTTCTATGTCTGAACATACCAGGAAAAGCAAGGCAGATTCTTTTTATCAGCTTTGGATTTATAGCAAAAATATTGGTGGCACTGTGCTTTTTCACTTCACAGGAATGGGAACTCTCAGCATTGACCTAATTTTATCTCATTAAGGATTGTAGGAGTTTTGTTTAGTATTACCTTTATCAGGAGCAGTGATGACAATTCTGACTCATTTTACTAACCCATGCTTTGAAAATTTGAATGCTTATGAATTTTTGAAGTTATTACTTGGCAGTGTCGAGATTGGTTTCTTAACATAAAATGCAAAAGTCAATGAGACTGAAATCACTTAATTTACTCTTTATCATTTAGAAATAAAAAAGAAAAATACTCAGAAAAAGTAAAAATATCCATTCAGAGCTTTAAAAAATACTTTGATTTTCAATTTGAAAACTCAGTCATGTTTTTTTATCAGATTGCTTGGGATGAAAGGGTTAAAGCACATTAAGTTTTCTTGTTCTTGCAGTTCAATCCTATAATAATAATAATGTTTGTTATGTACCTGTCATTCAGACATATGTTCTTCCTTGTGTTCATCATGGAATGATACTCTCAGATTCTTTGAAATGTGTTTATTGCTTGTGGTGTGTGTGGGGGGGAGGGGGGTGTTTTCCTTTAGGTTCAGGAGTGTTGCAGTCAACAAATCAGAAAAAGCCCCAAAATGTACTGATTAAACTAGTGTGTGACAGAAACTAAAGATCAAGGAATTCTAAAATAAAATGTTATTCTTTGCATCATTCAGGAGACCAAAATAAACCGCAGAATTTTCATTTCCTTATTTTACAGGTGGAAAGGCTATGTAGAGCTTATGCTAATATGAAAACAAAACAGAAAAAGCATCTTATTCTTTGTTTTGTATCCTTAAACCAGTGTGTAAGATCTGTATGATGCACCAGGAGAATGAGGATGCTCAGCATCGTCCCATTTTCTTTTTTAGACTAGTCAGTATTTCATTCACACACACTTTTAATATTCTTGTTGCCTAAATCATATATTAATGTTCTTGGTCTCCGTAGCTGAAAGGCATAATTCCAGTAATGAGGGGAAATAAGCAGAATGCTTGATGAAGTAGCTAAGCTACCAAACAACAAACAGAATGTTTCATCAACTCTGTTTTAATAACCTGTGTGTGAAGCTGCCACAGCTTTGTCATTTCCTCACCAAGAAATGCATCTCTTTTTATTGCAATGTGGTATGGTATCAAAAGGGTCAAATCGACTAAAAAATTGTGAAAGCACAAAATGCAGCAGCAGTAGAAACAAGTTATGATGAAATTAGAGGAAAAAAAAACAACAACAACCTTGTTTTCAGAATTATTTCATACATTGATCCTGTTAGGTTTTTTCCTTCTGTGAGACCTCCAGCACACCTCCTAAATCTCATGAGAACAGCTAGAATCAGCAGTTATCCCAAGGTAAGTGATACAGTCTCCTGGCTAAATTAGTTATTTTGTTCCTTACCCGTCCAGGATTTCATATTGAAAATGAAGCTTGATATTTCTAAGACAGAAGTGTTTTAAATACCTCTTTTTTGGTCTATTTTCTTCTTAATTTCTGGGAGATTTACACTACAACGTACAACTGTACAATTGAGATGAAGAGGAGAAATCAGAGATGGTGGAGTTAGCTTCTAAGTTAGTGAGAGCTGAGTTCCCAAGGTTGTGGGCTTTCTCCATTATTTGTAATATATATATTTTTAGCTGTAGAAATATAGTTTTAAAATACTTAAAATAATTACTTTAAAATCAATTTATTTGGTAATTTTTACCATCATTGAATGATATTTACTATTTTTAAAAAATCTAATAAAAGAGTCTTAGAATTTTTTTTAAGCCAATACATTGAAGAGTGCCTTAAGTACCATCTATTAAAACTTTTATTTTCCATTTTCTGTTATGGCTAGTGGATTATGATAGCCTTTCTAAGCAGTTTTAACTGCCTCTACAGAAGCATTCATATATATGGGAACATCTGTTAAGAGTTTTTGTCCACAAGTACAAAACAGTGTGATGCAGATGTTACAGAGTGGATAATCTGAACATTCCTATTTACTGTGAATTTTATCAGCTCCCATAGTTTTGGGAGCTCACCTCTCCCCGTCAGGAGCACAGTGATTCTGAACCAATGCACTAAAAATCAGCCCTAGAGAAACTGGAGGGTAGATTAAAATAGCTACAGATTTTTTTTAATGCACTACTGATTGAGAAGAGAGACAGGATCCATTTGGAAACTGTCTTGGTTCTGTTAATTGCTTGTTCATTATTCCATGAGCAAGCTTACACATTATTTCCTGGTTTCAGATAAGGCACAGCTGGAAATCTGCCTGATGCTATCAGCTCTTATGAAGTGATTGGGCAATACCTGAATGATTAGAAAGAAAAGAAAGAGACTTTTATTAAATACATTTTGCACATTGTGCAAACTGACATGAAATATTATTCCAGCCGTTTCTTATGTATTTAGTCAAATGTATCCAGTGCTGTCTTTTTTCTGAGTACATTAAATGTACAAAGAAGAAAACCCACACTCATGGAGGCTACAGTCAAAGATTGCATTCAGTTTGAAAGTGGTGAATGGTCTCTGTTACATGAGTGACACGAGAGAGACCAAATCAGTTCAGGCCATGTCTGACAGTCTTCTTTCTGACAAAGGCCAGCACTGGATCTCCAGAATGTGGCAAAAGTGTAATGGCATTTCCTGGAATGCTGTCCCAAAATCTCAGGGCCTCTGGTCAGAGGCTTTTCTAGAGAGTAGTAACATTTTGCATTTTATCACCTTCAAAGGATTTCACTTTTCCTTTAAGTCTACACCAGTTTTCATGCACTACAGCCCTTCCTGGTGTGAGAGCAAGGTCATTACTTGCTCTGCATGTTCTGCTCAGGGCTGTGTGCGTTTGTGCCATGTACCCCTCACCCTGCCATGTCTTTTTCAGGCTGAAGTGTCCTAGTCTGCTTTGTCATTTCTTGTACAGAAACATTTCTTACCTTGATAATCACTGCCATTCTCCTGTAAAACTTCTCATTTTCAGTGTGCCCTTTTTGATGGGAGAACTTACAGCTTTTAACAGGAAGGTACAGCATAGTTTTCTTCATAATCATAATGAAATCTGACTTATTTTCTGTCTCTTTCCTAATTATTCACAACCTTATTTTTTTAAGTTTCCAATAATCATTTTATTGATGCACCCAATTAGATAGAGCTTTTAAATGTATGTGTAGAGTTGAATTTCTTTTTCCACAAACAAAAAGCTTTTTATTTATCTATGATGAATTTTATTGTCCTAAAGCAGAATCTTCTAAGTTTCTATGCTTTTTGAAAGCAGACATTATTTTTGCTACTGTGAATATATCAGGATCATCAACAAGCTACATCCTTCATCGTTCAACCAGGTTTCTGTATCAGTTTATGAATATAACTCATAACTCCCCTCTTGGCACTTCTGGCTCTGTAAAATCTAGCTACTTTTCTTTAAGTTTCTCTTCTCCATCTGTGTGAGGACATTTGCCATCATCCTATGTCTAGAAGTGTTGACTTTTGAACCTGTGAGACATCTTTTGGCAATCCAAGGGGATGAGATGCAAACCTGATTTTTCGCTATACCTGATCACTTCTTCAGAAGACCCCTACAATTTGGAAGAAGTATTTCTCTTTAGAAGAGTTGTATGAAATCTTCACGATCTATTTTATTCTGAAGTTCACTAATTCAGTTCTTTATGATGAGCAAGAGATCAACTGTTTAACCCTTGACCTCTTTTTGAATTCTATGCCATCTGTTCCTGAAAAATCATTTTGTCAACTTAATAAACTCTTCTACCAGTATTTCAGCTTGGCATGGATCACTGATATTTATCTTGCAAAGGAAGGTTTTTCAGAATAGTCACCTAAGCGGATGCCTAGATTAAAATAGACTAGCTTTAGCATTATCTATTTTACATACTCCTGTTACCCTTAAATGTTCTAATTTTTCTGTGGTCTTTTTGCAGGCATCTTTCTTTTTATGTGTTTTAAAATATTTTAATCTTTGAAAACTGTTTTTCAAGCTCATATTTGGCCTGCTAAAACCTGCTAAAGATTAAGAACCTTTCTATCTTCCCCATTTGCACACATCTTCACTATTTGAAAGCAGACTTATGGATTTTTACTACCTTCTCCTACTTTGATATTTAACCAGATTTTCTCAACTTCATAATTTTTTTTCAGAATTGGTGTACCTATGACTTATGTCTCTAATATGGTTTTAAACAATTTTGAGCCTACTGCAGTAATTTACTCTTTTGACTGCCCTTCACAGATTTTAACAACTTCCTTATTCTTTGTTATTCTGCTTTTCACATTTTGTAGTACCAATCAATAGCAGACTTTGCAAGTCTATTTGTTCCTATGGGTGTCCAACCTAGGCATGTTTTTGTCTGCTTGAGTAATGCAGAGCAGCTCTTTAGCCACACCTTGCTACTAGTCAGGACCTGGCTGGAAGTTTCTTCCTTTTCTTCCTAACAAAGGTCTCCATAAAGCAATCATTTAACATGCCTAATATTTGAATTTTATCTTATATTTTAATGAAATATTAGTCAAATTCAAAGTACAGATGGTCTTTCATATCTAACGCAGATACCACTCTTACAGCCTCTCTGATCATGTCAAATAACGTGAATATTAAACATCCTTTTTCACCATGCTGACTGGGCAACAGTATACTTTAAATTATATGTTGTGTTCTAGGATATATGGAGGTTAGTGACTGAAAGATGCAATTCAGTGAATAAAATGTGTGTATCTTCCAGTATCTTCAGTATGTTGGGACTTTAGAGTCACTCTTTAAATTTGTATGACATAAGCATATGTTGTTTGTCTGCAGCTGACGGTCTAAAAGATAAATTTCAAGGACATGTTGATTACTGGGTTTAATACTTCCTTTGAGCTTTGAAAAGATTTCTTGCATACAAATAATTAACTTTAATGGAAAAGAAATGATGTTGTCTCTGCAAATGCTAAGTGTTGGATGTGTGAATCTAGTTTTCATGTACAGGCTTGACTTTTGATGAGTTTCTAAATTAAACCTCACAATGACTCAATTTTAAATGATTCCTTAATAAGGCATGTTTTCTTGACAATGAGTTAGTTAAAAAACAAAATTTAAAAAAAAAGATCACTTCTTTTAAAACTGGGATCAGTCTAAGTGGTGATTAATGTTGGACATACTGGTTTTCCTCTTCTTCTGTACCCATTCAGTTCTGATATTGCACGAGTCCAGGACAAAGCTTTCCATAAGAAGAAAGTTACCGAATGGCACAATAATTTTTATGCTGTTAATGTCATTTTGTACTGCATTTTTACTGTAATTCACTTGTTGCTCTTGACAATGAGCTTTCTTAAAAAGCCATCATCAAGATATCTCACAGGCTTGACGTGTTCTGATGGCATGTAGGATATTTGATTATAAGCAGTACATTCAATTGGGCCCTCTGAATGAGACTTGTGTAAGTCTTGTTTGTACTGTTAACTGGCTAAGAGTGCTTAGTTTTGCCCTTCCTACACACTTCTTGTAGGTCAGTGGCACGTGACACCCTCTAGAATGTTTAAAAGTGGCTAAAAACTCAATAAGATCTGGTACAAACATGGTACAATATCTTCAGTTTCAACATGGCATTTGTTTAATTTTGAGTTCAGCTGTCCCTGCTGGCTCAGGTTCAGTTCTTTGGGTGGGACTGGGATAATTATCTTCTGTGCCAATGACAAGGCAGTTCATTCAAAATGATGCTTGCAGCTGAAAACAACACTTTCAGGAAAACAGCAAAGTAGGCTTTTTAACATGATTCTAATCTTTCCCTATACAATTACTGAGAACTGACCTTTAACTTCTCTCTCAAATAAGTTTGGGTTTACAGTACATGGCTGGGTTTTGTAAAATGAGATTTGAATATCCCTCTCTTTAGAAAAACATAAATGTACTACAGAAAATTTTGCAGAATAGCTGATTCAGTTTATTTTACTGGAAGTAATAAAAGCCTCATTTTGCAATACAAATAAGCACTGTTAAAAGCAATTCCACTTGATCTGCTGTTTGTGAAAGAAGGCAAAATGGTAGTTTTGAAGCTGAAGATGCTTGTCTGCACCAAAGCTACAATAAAAATAACTCTACTGCAAAAATTCTTTCTGCATCATACCAGTACTGCTCTGTCCTTTTTGTGAATGGACAGTGAAAGAAAGCGAGAGCCAGAGGATGGATTTTTTTTATTAGCATAATTTATCAAGCAATTATCCAGCATTGCAACTCTCAAATGCATGCTCCTTTCTTCTTTTAAACTCTAGCCAAGATCAATAAATGTTTCGCTTCTTCAGAAACTGTTGCTCTAGAGTCAAATTTTGGTCATTTGTCTCTTAATTGCTGGGAAAAAGGACTCATGGATTGTTATGGGATATTTTACTCTAACCCTAGTCCAGCACATTGCCTTGCTGTGGCAATGTTTCCTAGTCATTACTCTCCCACTGGCAGCGGTACTCCCTAATTTATTGTGGACAACCTGCTTTTCTTGTCAGGTCATGTCTGATATTTTAACATGTGGTGGCACAGGGGAAGCAGGTTTTCTGTGAGCCTTGGGATGAAAAATGCTAAGCTGTGGTTATCTGTAGAAACACTTCCCACATTGGGAAATTGGTCTACATCATGTGTAGACTTTGCCACCTCCTGCTACCACCCTCTAAACCCTTGTAGGACAGCCAGAACATGTCCACCTGACAAGTCTCTTTCAGCCTTCCAAAAGGTGACCTGTGCACTGCCCACAACAGAGTGAAATAACTAGTGCAGGATGGAAGCCAGCCATGGATATGAGCCATTGTAAGTGGGACAAGTCTTAGTGAAGAGAAATATCTGGATGTTGGGGCAAGTAATGTTTTGGTTATAATAGTCTTCACATGGTGTTAGCTTTAATCTAGTTTCACTAGATTTAAACCAGTTAATTAGATATCTGAAGTTCTTTAGCCTATCGCCATTCCTGAGCTGTCCACTTTCTCCTCAGGTTAATTTTTTTACACAGCTGACACAATTTTATAAAAAAATTATTACTATATGCACCTCCAAAATTAGCTTAGAACAGTCATCAAGGTATTGCAAGTGGTTATACTTCCTACATTAGAAGAGCAGAAACTGATACATAATCAGCCCTTTGCATAGCACAGCAGCAAGGAAGGAAATGATAGTAAGTAACAATGTACAAGCAGATTTGATGATGAATGTCTTTGGCAAAACAGCTGAAGGACAAAAAAGAAAAAAAGATAAAAAATCCATGAGGCAAGAGGCATGCCTGCACAGCAGAATAAGCTCATTTCCTGAGTGTCTGACTGCAAGGATGTGAGGAAGTTTTGGTTCTGAATCTCTGTAGGCACAGTTGATACCGACTCAAATATTGATCCTACCAGCACAAGTTCAGGATTCCCCCAATGTGGATAAGCGTCCTCTGAAGCAGAACAGCTCTGAGCAGAGAGAGGAGCTTTTGTCAGTATCTGCTTGTTCTCTCTGATCTAAAGAGCAAGAGGTTCAGAAACATGCTGCAATTAGAGTCGCTTAAGTGGTATATGAAAACTGTAAAATAATAAAATTAAGAAAATAAAGTTGTTCTAGCAAAATAGCAGGTTTGGGCACAGTGTACCTGCAGGTACTCCCTGAAGATGTAATTTAGATTTCATTTGTTGCATATTCAATGCATTTCTCATTTTGTTCTTGTAATGATTGGTTCTGTGCTAAAAACTGGCAATCATGATACACTCAACACAATTAGTTTCCTTTTTATGCAGTATTAAAATCTTTCACAAAATAGAAAGAAATCCAGTTCCAGAGTTGTGCTAGGTGTTGAACAAAGAAGCCACACACTCAAAACCTCAGAGAATGCTACCCATTTCTTTATAGCAAAAGAATTAATTGATTTATCTGAAAAAGGGATATGTTTACATCCTCCTCAAAAGTAACAAAAAAAACCAAACAACCAACCCAAGAAGAATATTAAAGTATTTTCTATGTTGGGAAAGTACCTGAGGCTTTAAAAAAAAAAAAGGAAAGACAGGGCAGCAATTTTCTTTATGCATTAGATAAGTAACATTACTACAAATTAAATAAGGAGATGGAAACAGTGGCTTCCCTTATGGTGGGATCCAACTCAAAGAGAGGATCTTCAAAGTAATGTGGAAAGTTAAGAGAAGAAACCAAGACTTTCTTTGCAAGTTGAAGAGAAAATTTAACATAAGCAGAGAAAATATATCCTAAGGAATTTATTTCCAGGCGGCTATGAAGGAGAGCTACCTAGCTTATCCTATTGTTCACTTTCTCCATAGACTAAAAAAGGTGAGGACACAGCTGACTCAGTTGTCATAACTCCTCAAATGGAGGCTGCTGTGTCCTCTGGGAAGGTGAAAGGAAAAGGAGGCACTTTCTGTTGGTTTGGACACTTGGGGTCCAGCCTTTGGTTGTAGGAGCTGGTACCAGGATGCTGGACTTTAAGCCATATCCAACTGCCTGAGACACAGGATGTAACATCTGGTCTTTGGGTCAGAATGAGCAGAGTGATGGATGAAAGAGACTGAGCTTCATGCACACAGTGAGTAAAGCAGCCTCAGCATTTTCACTGTGCAATATAGGAATCTTGTTGAGTCTGTGTTATTGTGAATGGTTTCCATCAAATATCTGGTGAATGGAATTCAACCATCCACTTTCAGGTCAAAATACTTATCATGTCCTGTGGGACTTGTTTCAATGTTGTTGAGGTGACCTTGGAAAGATGGACTTCTACTGTGAAACTTGAAAAGTCCATTTATTTTATTCACGTAAGACAACTCAGGGTGATTAGGTGTTAATGTAGATGATTGCTTGTTTGTGTTTAGGTAACGAAAACTGTCATTGGATCTTGATCTACTTTGATTCCCAGCTCTCTGTGGAGCATTAGAATATTGAATAGGAAAATGTAGTTCCAGACTAGTGACATTTGTTGATAATATCTGTAAAGTGTTACAAATTCTTGCATGTCAAGGTCTTAATATAAAATTAAAATGATGTGAGTATATATAATAAAAGTATAATTGAAATACACTTCTCACCAAAAGCCAGAGCAGACCTGAGCATATAAGCAGGATGCTCTGTAGCATAGTCAAGAGACATTCCTTCTGCCTCTCCTGGATTTCTTTGACATCCATCTGTACTCATTTATGATGTGCTTTCTCAGTCACTTAGATTCAGCCTCTGAATGCTGAGCTGCCCATCATTTCACTTCCCCTTAGTCTTGCTATGTATTATAAATATTGAAATGTCTTGTTAATATTAATCAAGTAGTTGCTTGTTTAGACTGTTAAGACTATATATTAGGTGGCAGTAGGGTGCTCAGGAGGAAGAATACATTATAGATATCTGTTTAAGGAAAAACCAAAGGTAGGATAATAAATTTTCATCTGCATGTAGCCATGATTATCTCTTCATCAGAAAGCCTGGGCTTCTCATTTGTCACACATTTTAACAAGGGTAGAAGAGGGATGGAGTAGAAGGAACAATTGCAACTTTTATCAACAATTCCCATTACAATGATAACAGGTAATGCTGCATTTGGCTCCTGCTGTGTGCTCCATAATTCTGCCAGGGAAGGAAATGATCCTGCTGAAACATGCAATTCTTACATTGCAGGGATATTTCATGGTTTTGCCTTGTTGTGTGTTGTGAAGTATAATTTTCCAAAACATGCTGTATTATGGTTTCATACTGTTTTTAAAGATATCTTTTCTGGAGGAATTGAAATTGGAACACAGTAGTGTTTATCACTTCTGCTCATTTTTTATTTTTTTTTAACCATCAGAATTTTTAACTTTTCCCACTAGAAAAAAAGATGTTTTGAACTAAAAAAACATTCACCACTAGAGGGAAATTCTATTCCTAGTTATTGTCACAAATAAAGTGCAATCATTAATTGGATTTATCAGTTTTGTGATATGTCAGTAGCAATAGAATATTTTCTAGCCTTTGATGATGGTTTGATGCAGGACATTTTTAAATGCTAATGCTATTAGAGTATTTGTGAATATATCTAAACCTTATAGAGAGACAATATAAATTAAAATAAGTTTATCTGAGAGGAACACATTAAAATATATGTTGAATCCATTTAAAAGAAATACAAAATCAAGTGGTATACTTTTAAAATTAAGAGTAATGTTAATTCTATCATTTATCAATAACACTTTAAAAATATATTTAATTTAAAATAGTATTTTTCAAGTTAAGTCTGTTATAGAAGAGTCCATGTATTTAGATATACACAGAAGCCTGTAAGGTGGTGGTAGAATTATTGTGTCGTGCCTGATGATCTCATATTGGCACTGCTGCTAGTGAGAAAAAAAGAGAAAACGATGCTAAAACACTCCCTGAGATTGCCTTGTGGTTCATAAAACCTGCATATTTAGCAAATGCAGGTTCTTGAAAGCCATGATTTTTTTCTTCAGTCATTTTATAAAAGGTTCATAACAGAGGAGAAGGTGCTAAAAATCTAAATTTAATTAGCCACAAATTGGAGGCAAACATATGGAATTGTTTAATATCGAATTCACAGTGTGCTGTAAGAAACTCCTCTGAAAAGTGTCACAGCTTACGTGAGATATTTGTGCTATTAAAAAATTTGTTCAGGTACCCTTGTAGAACAGACCACAGGTGCACTCAAAAAAGTTTTCATCCATAAAATTGTGCACAAAGAAGACTCTCTAAATGGAGATATCTGCGAATTTTTGGTTTATATATAGCCTACAGACCCTAATCACAATCATATAAATTGAATATGTGAAAAGTACTGTTCCACTCAACAGGACTGGATTTTATATGTTGTGTCTCTTATGCCACTGTTTATCACAGTTGATACTTAATTTTGGGTCAATATTAAGAGAGATGTGAATTTGAAACATTCTGTGTTTGATGGTGGACATCAGTGGTCTCTGGGAAGATGTGGCAGGAGATCATCTGCCAGGGCCTTTTGCTGTGCAAGGTTTCATTTACCTTCATTTTAACTGATCACTGGTGAGATGGCAATTCCTACAGTTTTCCCAGGAAAGGTGGAAATCAAGGCTTGTTGGCTGAAGGTCGTAGCTATCATCCACTCTTTCGCTAAAGAACATTCCACTATTCTTCCATGTTTTGGTTATTAACATTATTTAACATTATACAGTGGTTTTTTTTGTTTTTTTTTTCAATTTATTTTCACAAAGTCATTTCAGGTGAAACATGTCCAATAGCCTGAGTTTGAGGAGGATGTTTTTTAAATAATAATTTTAAATTAATGCACAATGTTCTGCTCAATTGCATAGACTCTTATAATTCATCAAGATTGCAAGTGAAATGCTGGTTTCAAATGAGAAGTTTGCCTAGATGGATTTGTGTCAAAAACCTCTGAAGAAAACAAAAATTCATTAATTTCCTTCCTCTTAGACATTTAAAGATTTACTGTCAGAACTCAGCTGATGTTATGTTATGTCATCTATGATCATCTACACTGTAGAAGTCGATGAAGTTGCTTTTCCTGTTTTCATCATGTTTTCTTCTTTTTCTGTACAAAATATGAGGTTTTGCAGATGTTAATGAGGAAAACAATGTTACATCCTCCAAATCAATATTAAATCCTAAGAATGATTTTGCCTTTATTCTTTTTCTCATACATACACACACAGAAGCCTTACATGATTTCCAGTTCAGCAAAGTAGCTTAAAAATATGAAGCTAAATAAATTTAAATCGAAACGCTGAAGTCAAAGCTAAAGAGAAATCTGAATATTTTTAAGGCTTAATAAAATGGTGAATATTTTAATGATTTCTTTGACCTTCAAAATCAACATTGTTTGCAAAGTTTTGAGCTGCATGCTCCTAGTATACCAGAGCATGAAGTGCTATAGATCTGTCATATGGCATCAGGAAATAGCCATAAGCCTGGAAAAATCTGAAAAACACTATGCCATGCTGATGTCGGGTGCTTGGCTGTTCTAATGTGGATAACTGTCTCTGAAAACAAATAAACATGCAGAGAAGCCAGATTAATGGTCAAAAGATAATTAGCTTCACAGATATTTGTAAATAGTTTAATTGGACGACATTGCATTTAACATTCTATAAAAAGTAATAGGTAACCATCAAACTGTCATCAAGGAAATTATATCCTTGTTTAGTATATTGTCTATGACACGATTATTCTAATAACTTATTTACACATATGTCTGCCCTCTAAGTAACGATAAGAACTGAAAACGATTTTGTTTTTTCATTCTGAAGAGATTTATTTTATAGTATGTGAAAATTTGTTGGAATAAGCTCTTATGAAAAATAATTTGAGTGTTTCACAGATCCAGAGTGAATTTGCCTAAAGGTTGAGGCATTTATCTAAGATCTGTCTCGCCCTAGATTCATGGCATTGTTTTGAGGAATATTTGGTGTTTTTTCTACATTTAAAAAAAAAAACAAAAAAAAACCAAAACAACCCTGTCCTAATTTTATAGTGAGGGATTGCATAACAACACAGCCAGCAGGTGGGTCTGTCAGTTCCAGGTTGTTTTTTTGTTTTGTGAAGGTTCTTAAAAAAAAAAAAAAAAAAAGCTTTAAATACATTTTGACTAAATGAATGATAAGAAGGAAAAGAATAAACAGCTTTAACAAATCATAACAGAAAACAACAACAACAAAAAAAGACGTCCCAGCATTTTTCAAGGAAAAAAAATCAATCTAGTTTCTAAAATAATTTCAGCTTCTTGGTTTCAACAGATATGCACTAAAAACAGTTGCCACTTTCAATAATGAAAGACATTAAGATAAGAATTTCTGACTGAGCATAACTGCAACATTTATTGCTTGTTTTATGTTTGTTTATTTTCTTTTTTTGTGTTTCTTGGTTTGAGTTGGTTTGTTTGCTTTTATAAAAATTTTGTTTGTTTGGAACCATGGAACCTGACTGTTAAAAGAGGTTCCAGCAGTCTTCCTGTGTATGAGAAGTTCTGCCAGGTATAAAGATTCATTGATCTTTAAGATAAATAATATAAATTATAAATTTAATTTATTAGATTAAAATGATAAATCCCAGTTTCTGTTGAAGTCATGGTTGCTGCTCTTCTCATTGTCTCTGCTGCACAACTAGTGATCGTCCCATTTTCCTATTCTCATCAGTAATCCATACAAGGTTTACTTGGGAGCTGTGCTTTGTTATGATCCAAAATGAACTAAGCTGTGTTCCTAGATGAGCAGGTTTAAATCTCTTTGTGATGAATACTTGATAACAGTCCTCAGAGAAGGTACCTGTGAAAAGATGGTGAACTCAGTTGCATATAATGAGAACCCTATGAGGATGTGGATTTGGGAATTACTTGCAAATGTGGTTTTAATCTCAATTAACTGTTTAACTAAATATGTTCCTAATGTTAAACCATAAAGTATTACTAATATATTAAGTATGGCAAGATGTTAGCATATGCTGGGATTATTGCACACATCAGAAATTATTTCTTGTCTTTGTGGAGAGTATTTTGCATTTCTTCTATTATCTTTTTATCAGAACACTTTGTAGTCACACTATGTTCTTTTTAGTCGTTGTTGGAATTCCTTTGTGATTTAGGTAACTGTATAATCTCCATGTTACAAGTGATTCTGAGAGGCACAGGAGAGGATGTAAGTGGGATGTGTAGAGACATTGGGCACCTCTAAACATGAGAAATAAAATCTATTTTTTTTTACGTTATTTTTTGTAACTTGGAACAGTCAAAGTGTTTTTTCTTTAGTACGTTCATTAATGAGCATTCATTAATGAAAACGTTATTGTACCAAACCTAGGCACCTCTCCTATGCATTTAAGATCATGGAACTTGCATAAATGTAGGCAACTTCTGTGTAAATATCCGCTGAACTATTTTGGCTTTGATTTTGCAGCCCTAGTAGGAGTTGATAAGCTTTGCAACTTTTCTGCAAGTCACTATTCTAATACTCTGGGAATGGAAAAATAGGCAAAATGACAGGAATCTTGTTCCTTCTCAGTGACTCTGGAATATTTATTGTGTTAGAGAAGCATATAACCCTCAAAGTCTCTAATGGCCCTGCCTATGTGGAGTCAACACAATTCTTCAGCCACTCTCCTTGACCTTCTCATTATCTTTACTTCTGTCTGGTCTGCAGGAGGATTGCAGCTAATTAGTCATATCAATGTTACAGGTCACCCAGGCATTTGCATTTTTGGTAGTAGGTTGGTTCGAGACCTCAGAGATATAAGGCTATTGTAGACAAGATTAGTATCATTGCTAAATCTTACACCCTAAATATAAAATATTTTATTTCTTGAAAGATTTTATGATATTTTTAAAAATCTCATTATAAAGGAGGAGTTTATTCTTCTGCTAGATCCTTCAGTTAAATGAGAATAATGAAATAGCAGCTGTTACTAGAGTTCTTTTCAAAGCTCAAAATTATACAGAAAGCCACAAAAAATGGTTAGAGTAGCACGTTATGAGCAAAAATTTGAAAACAAAAAGACCTCTGAAAGCTGTAGAGACTTTAAAACTTATTTATTTATTTATTTTTAATTGTTATTATTTTTTAAGATCATGTCATGATGTTTTAATTTTGTCACCTTGCTGAAATGGAATCTATTAATTTTCATTATATCTCAACCTGCCAAAATTGTTTGTGGCAGCTGGTAACAACCAAAGAGGTTTCTCTCAGCTATTCTGCCTATTTCTCAGGTTCAGAAACTGGAAGCAGGAAGACAAGAGTTTGTGAGAGCTTGTCATCAACCTGCTTCTGCCTTGTTCATCTCACCATGATGACCTCTCTCAGTCTGAAAATCTCAAATTTTATCATATTGTGCTTTTTATTGCCTGTGCTACTTGTTTTTGTTTAAGGAAAAGAGATGACTCAGGGAGAGTCAGGGATTACTCAGACAAGATGAAATATTGAGAGGGTTTTGCTTCTGGCTGTAGTGGTTTGGTTGAGGTTTTTAAAAATCTCTGCCTGACCTGTTATAAATGTAACATGCTAACTACAGTTGCCTTTACTCAATTTGCTTAAGATGGGGGATGAATTATAGATGCTGTGTATTCCCTGACACGATATTTGTTTGTGCTTCCTGTGTGGAGAAGCGTGGGCTTGTCAAACCTTTCCCCCAGTATCTCTTACACTGGGGTGGCAAGGGCAGACTGGCTCTCTTGGAGCTGGCTGTCAGCTCTGAGCTACAGTGACAGCTCTGGCAAAAGTCCTTCCCTGTCATCTGTCATCCTCCAACATGTTGTCAGCACAGCTACTTAATATTTAGGTGGAATATTGGTCTATACCTACAAGTGTTGTGCCTAAACTATATAGAAATATATTTATAAATAGACTTCGCTTATTCATACTTGTCTTGGTTTGTTTTCCTACTGGTCCTCAAGGAAGTA
The DNA here is from genome assembly GCA_013397075.1 of Rhabdornis inornatus. Classification (NCBI taxonomy): domain Eukaryota; kingdom Metazoa; phylum Chordata; class Aves; order Passeriformes; family Rhabdornithidae; genus Rhabdornis; species Rhabdornis inornatus. The sequence goes on from VWZS01002677.1 coordinate 199,634, forward strand.
AATCAATAGAGTGTGACACTTGGACACAGAAATGCAACAGCACAGGTTTCTCTTCTTGCTTCCTCTTTCTTTATATTCTATAGTACTTGGAGAGAAGCTGATAGCAGATGTCTCTCATCTAATCCTAAATCTTTCTTTCACTGATTTCCAAAAGTAAGGTAGAACAGCTCTGGTGGACTTGGCAGTGCTGAGTTAACCAACTTGATGACTTTAGACATCTTTTTCCAACCTAAATGATTCAATTATTCTGTTATTCTATCTCATTTACTGAACAATTAAAGTATTTGGATTTTCATGAGTTGCAGTGAAAAAAAAGATTGTTTTCAAGTCTTGCTACTTTTTGTCACAGAATCATAGGATAAGCTGAGTTGGAAAGGACCTCTCAACGTCATCAAAGCCCAACTCCTGACCTTGGACAGGACACCCCAAGAGTCACACCATTTTCCTGAGACCTTTATCCAAATGCTTCTTGAGCTCTGTCAGGTTTGAGACTGTAACCACTGCCCTGGGGAGCTGTTTCAGTGCCCAGCCACCCTCTGGGTGAAGAACCTTTCCCTGATACCCAACCTAAACCTGCCCTGACTCAGCTCCATGCCATTCCCTTGGCTCTTGTCACTGGTGACAGAGTGAAGAGATCAGTGTCAGCCCCTCCTCTTCCCCTGGTGAGGATGTTGAAAATCACAATGAGGTCTCACCTCAGTCTCTTCTCCAGACTGAGCAGACCAGGTGACCTCAGCACCTCCTCTTAAGGCTTCTCCTCTGGTCTCTTCGCCATCCTCATTTTTTCAACTTGGAATGAGTTGTTGAGGGAAAACTTCAGGGAGGTTTTCCATTTCTTCAAACTTTTTTTGGAAGTGGATTTGCTTCTGGAACAGCTAATATTAATAATTTTCTGTGAGATGGATTTCATATGCGGTAATACAAATGGGAACATGGCATTCTCACAGTAAGGCATATCCTCATAAGAAAATCTGAACTAAAAAGATATTTCAAAAAGCTAGTACAAGCCAGAATTTCTCTATTTAAGGTTGAAATCTGTGCTCCCCAGGCATAAGGCAGTTCACACTTAGAATACATCACCACAGGGACTAGAAATTGATTTCTTGTTTTTTTTTTTCCTAGCAGCTTTTCTAAGTTGGTAATATGTGACCTAACAAGCAGTTTTATGGAAGCATAGCAAATTTCTTATTAAATAATCTAATCCCCAGGTAGCTATGAGTCAAGCAACATTTGAGTGTTTTCTATGCCATCTCACAATTTATTTTCCCTTTTAATTTACATGTTGTGTACATTAGGAGAGAGAGTCTAATGCTTAGCCCAACATGCTGGTGTCAATGATTGAGGATTTCATCCTTCATATCCACAGGGTAGTCATCTATGTTGACTATGCATCACAAATTTTAAACAGAGATGCTGAGCTCTGCTTGGATCACAGAATCATAGAATCATTTGGGTAAAATTCCTTTAAGATAATGAGTCCAGCAGTTACCAATGCTAAGCCCACCACTAAACCATGTCCCTAAGAACCACATTAGGACACCTATTAAATACATCCAGGCCTGGTGACTCTACCACATCCCTGGGCAGCCTGTTCCACCACTTGATAACCTTTTGGTGAAGAAGTTTTTTTTAATATCCAAACTAAACCTTCCCTGGCAGAGGCTATTTCCTCTTGTCCTGTTGCTTGTAACCTGAGAGAAGAGACTGATCCTCAACCCATCACAACTTTCTTTCAGGTAAGGTCCTCTCTGACCTTCCTTTTCCCCAGGCTAAACACTCCCACTTTCAACAGCCAGTCCTCATGAGTCTTGTGCTCTAGACCCTTTACCAGCTCTGTTTCCCTTTCCTGTTCTTTCATGTCTATAGCTGTTTTGTTTTTTTTTTTTCCAGATGGTTGATTTATGTAATTGAGAGTATCTGTAACTTGACATGTGAATTTGTAGCTGGGGACTGTGACTTTTAACAGGTCTCTTTTCATCAGAAAGACACATCAGCACTTCTTCAGGTCCCCACATGTGATGTAGCAGGTCAGTGGATGTCTTTGTGCACAAGAACAGCTCTGCAGGGGCACTGCATTGAAAATGTCTGAAAAGACCAGGTAGCAAACCCGATTGGGTTGATTTTTCTGAAGAACGTATTAGATATGACAAGTTTGGTGATAATATTAATTAGTTGTACTACTGGGTTGCTATGAGGTTTAATACATTAGTAGGTCTTACTCTTTAATGTAAGAGTAAATCTTGATTTAGGCTGGGAAATTTATATTAGCTCAAGTGATAGGGGGATTATATTGCGCAGCTACAAATCAAATAACTGAGCAGAAAGTTCCAGACACAAACCCTTATAAAATTCATCTTGTAACATCAGTAACAGTAAGAAAAACAGTCCTTTCTCTGCTTGGAAGACAAAGGATGTCACAAACAGTTTGAACTCCAGATCTATGGCATTACTTGGAAATAAAACATAATATAATCAGAACGCTTTTTCTCTCAGATGGTTAGTCCTGTTGGAGAGCACACCGCCTGCTACTTTTTGTAGGTAGATGGGGTTAGAAATGATTGTGAAATATAATCTGTGAAAAGGCTTATTCGGATGTGTTAAAAAGCTGCATGACAAAAACTTCCTCCTCTTGCTGAGCTTTGGGACATCTGCTCTTTTAGCTCATAAACATGTTTTCTTAGAAGCCAAAAATCAATATGAAGCCCAACACGAAGAATTTTCTTCATAGCAAAAAATGTTTATTTGAAATAGAAGTTTATCCAAACATGCTTTTTCTTGTATTTTACAAAAGCATCACAGACTTGCAAATGCTGTTCTATTTAGTTTTATTGTCAGTCTAGCAGCACAGGAAGGATCAGTTACTGAATAAAAAGTGTGCTTGCAGTTTTTCCTGGGAAACCTCACCTTCTGCTCTGGCACTATATTTTTTTCAGGAGTGCTGAACTCAGCCTATCACAGAAGATTCATTCTTCTGAAGATAATTTGATTAAATTGCATTTGGCTCTAAGGGCTAAATGCCATTCCAAGGCCTTTCTTTTAATCCCTCATATCTGACTCTCTCATGGCACCCCAGCACTGCAGCACCCCATGGTGTGGCACCTGCAATGTCAACTGGCATGTCTGCCTTTCTCAGTAATTGCACGTGAATATAACAGTGTAAACACCCTCATTTCTAGATGACTGATCACTACTGCACCTTGCTGCTGTATTAGTTTTAACCCTCTTTTTAAACCCACAGCCAGACCAACTTGCTTTGGTGAAAGGAGGCAGCACTGCTGAAATGTAGTCAATGGCATTTAACAACTTTTATTTCCCATAGTTTTTGGTTTCTTTTGGAGAGCGATGACCAAGTTTATCTTTAAAATAATGCCATGAAGCACTGTCTACTGTCTCTCAAATTTAAGCAAGGTTTTTTGTGGTTTGCCTAATTAAAGGGGCTGTTGGTAGTGCAGATGGTCATAGCCCCGCTGATAGAGGGGGTGCTGTCACAATTTGCTCTGAGAATTAAACTCATGTATTTGTATTATATGCAAAAGAGTAGTCTACAATTAATACTTTGACATTTTATTTCCAGCTTTTTTAACTGATTACTATTCGACAATATTAATAAGAAATTGAGTTCTCAAGTTGAGGTCATGATTCAAAGTTCATAGAAATTTGAGTTTTTAATTTATGTGGAAGAGCATTAAAATATTTTTAAAGTTCCTATGGCTTAAATACATATTTTAAATATTTTCCCAGGTGGGTTGAGCTGAGAGTTTGGATTTCAGTCTGTTGCAAATAAAAAATAATCGTGTTCATATATGTTGAAAAATAAAATTGATATTTTTGTGGTTTAATAATTTAGGTTAGTGTCTCAGGTAAAGGCTCTTAAAATGTGATTTATTTTAATAGCATCACTTAACATGATTTGATCTCTGTAGGAGGAAGGCAGTTCATTACTGAGGTCTCCATTTCTCAGCTGGCTCCACCACTTTGCAGCACAGTACTGTTTATTTTTTTTTTTTACTAGGTCATTGGTTTCCACAGTAGGTCATACTTTCTGCTAAACAGCTTGGCCTCCTATGGAGACAGAATCTGTGACCTTCTAAGGCTTCCTTGCTTGGGAGGTGTCAATTCTGCCTTAAAGAATAACTGTTTAATCAGAAGAAAACTTTTACTGCTGAAGTGTTAGAATGTACGGAGTATTTCAAGGAAATTTCTAACCTCAGCACTTCACAGGAAAGTATAGCAAAATATTGTTGAAAAAAGCTTTCTTTTCACATAGAATGCTGACAAATAAAATAGATCCCTTCTGTAACTCCAATGCCATTTGTGAGTGTTTGAGGTTAATTGAATTTTTGCATTTTTGTGGAACAGAAATGGAATGGAGATTTCTTTTTCTTTCTTCAAGCTTCATCATCTCTTCATATATATTTTCAATATGAGCTTTCAAATTTTACTCAATAATTTTTTTTCAGTGAGCAGGAGAACTGTTAAAACTCTTTTTCCCTCTCACCTCTACCGCGTTTGTTGGGCTTTGTTTTGTTTTGTTTGGGCTTTGCTTGTGTGTGCACATGTTTTGTTTATTTTAATAGAAAATAGCTTTTAATTAATCAAAACAATGGGGAAAACAGGATAAAATTAGATCCCAGATTAATTTCCTAAATTTTGTCTGCAGTGCTATTTGTCTTTTCATTTCTACTTTCATATAATCCTTTCTAAAATACCCTTTAATTAGAAAGGGTGGAATTTCATTTCTTTGCTAACATTGCATACAGAAGTAATACGTATGCTATTGCAGATTTATGAAGAGAGTACTCTTGTATTTACAAGACATTACATATGGCAACGTAATGAATCCTCTGTTTTCATGTGTTCTGTTTATCAGCCAATACAAATAATTTAGAAGAGTTTTTTAATTTATCTCCTGGAAACTGACTGTATGAAATCGTGAAATTAATCTGCTGGTCTAAGCTCCTTTACATCTTGGTTGCATTTTATCTGCTGCACTATATTGCAAGCACATCTTTCTCAGATATTAGGCAACATCACAGCTAAGTACTTGAAGAAGCAAATACTTCTTACAAAACTTTTTAGAGAACCTTCTGTATCAGGACTCAGAAGATCACAAACTCTACAAGATCAAATCAAATTCCAGAGGACAAAATCAACACCCACAAAATACTTTCTGATTTTTTCTGGGTTATACTGCCCTATGGCATTTGTCCACATTGAAGACATTCAAAAGCAATAAAATTAGATACTTTATTCTGCAATGTATGTTTGTTTGTCAAGGTGGAATACCATAGAGAATAGAGGATTTTTATGCATCTACTGTGGGGTTTTTTTGCTTCAAAGAGCAACGAACCTGTGAATAGTGTTCCTAGAAAATTTACTTTAGCACTTTTTGCTATTGTTTTTCCCAGAAATATTTCAGTGTGCAATCAGAAAATTTATCAATGTGAGGCTCAAGAGTACACTCCCTCTTTCACAGCTAGATACAGCTAGGTCCCTGGAACATGTATTCAGCTGCACATCTTCTCTGAGAATTTAGTCTGGCAGCAATATATTTAGAGAAATGCATTTTCCAGTTGGGGCTTTCACTTAAGCAGAGCCCCTTCTACTCAGCATAGTACACTGAAATAGTCCATCCTTTTGTGTTATTTTTTATAGCTGAGACTCTAGTCAAAGATTCAGCCCATGCTGAATTCCCATATTTCTTGAGCAGGGTTCAAACCCAACTCACTCTTCAGCAAAACATTAAGGGGTTTAAGAGTGAGATGAAGTTTTTCCTTATGAAACTTTTCCTTTTCTTTCCATCTGGAGATGGATATTTGAACATGTCCATTGCCTGGTGTTCTGCCAGTAGGTACCTTTGGACAAATGTTTCCTGTTTCATTGCACCTTTGGGTGTTTGTGCATGTGCAAATTATTTTTCAGTTATATCAATTCTATGGCTAAAATTTGATCAGTGAAGGACATTCAAAACCTATCACAGGTTTTGATTACTTTTGTGGATGGTCTCTCCCTTTTGCAGCTTTTCCAAAGTAACAATGTGCACTTTTGTAGCATGTAAACACAGCATCAAATGACTCTGTTGCAAAACCATATTGAGAATTTTGCCTATTTCTGCTGGAAGCCCAAATGTGGCTTCTCTGAGATACATTAAAAAAAAAATTGTAAGGTTTTATGCTAGGTGTTATTGCATTTTATAACAATAATGTACACCAAGGTAATCCTAAAAAAATAAGGTGGAAAACTGAGAATACAGTAATAATCTTAATAAAAATATGAGAACAATATTTTAAAGATGTTTGTAGAGAATTAACTGACATATAGGAAATTATGTAGAAAAAGATTGTCTTATTAAATATTTAAATGTTATTTGAAGAAACACCCAATATAAAGCAATTATAAACAAAGATGATTAAATTTCTGGAAATTGCTGCTCAGCCACTTAGGGAAAAGAGTGAACATGCTGCTAGACTGCCTGCTTAACAAGTGCAGTAGCTTCAGTAGCTATTTAAGTTATTTAGGTTCAGTGCTCTGCACTGTACAGGAATCCAGTGCTATCCATACTTAGATGCATGCTTTTATGGAACTGATAGCCACGTGTTGAGCATTATAAATGTTTACAACCATAAATAGTTATTAGTGCTGCCATATGCTTGGGTTTCCTCACACATGCTCTTCTTTTATCTTCCCATAAAGTTTCTCTCTAAGCAGAAGCAGCCCACCTTGGCCACCTGCTTGGCAGTCTGGATGGAAAAGTGGTGTTGAAGGAGCTACTGGGAATCCCAGGATCAGAAATAAAAACAATGAGTCCAAAATCAGGATTCTTACGTGTCCACATCCACAAAGAGCTTGCACAGCATGTTTGAGGTACCTCTTCCAAGTCCTTAGAAGTATCTTGCTTACTGTGCATGTCCAGGGATTTTGTCTGTTCATGATTAGTCATAGCAGATGATTTTGTTTTTTCTCTGCAGAAAACACTTGGTAGAAATTTGAGTCTCTTATTAGGTCTTAATGTCCAATCTACCTATCAAGTCATAATTTAGAAAAGTTATTTGGTAGGCCAAATCTCAGCTCATATATCTTTAATTAAATGAGACTTCTTATTTTATTTAAATAATCTGGTTAAAGAGTAACTTCTTGCTCTCTCTCCAAAAATGGGGTCTTGTCCTGAAATTGATCTGTAAAAGCTGCAATGTCTTGGCTAGTACAGATATTTTTTACATAGAAAGACCACAGATATAAAGTGTCATGCCTTTCTGCTAGCATGAAATCTTGTAGCATGGTATAGGATGATATGAAAAAGGTATATTGGGTTTTAATTTTTTTTTCTTTAGGGATTATATGATAATGGAAATTGTATCAATGAATGTTAACAGTTTTTTTGTTCACAAAAGCTTGAATATACCTTATCTGAATCTTTTATCAAAATTTGACAGGCTGAGATACGAGTAATAAATTCTGTCCTATCGTCACTATTTCAAGGCTTAAAGACCATCTTGCAAACCCAGCTCAGATAGGTAATTTTATTACCATTTTCAAGAGAATACCATTTCACTAGAACAACACCTTAAAATGTTTTGGAATGATCAAAAAGCAAATGGCTTTAAAAAAATTAGTCATTAAATGAATCCAATGGTACAAAATAGTAGCTCCCTGTCTCGAGTAGTAATAACAAGGGAGGGGTTGTGTGTGCATTATAGTAAGCAATAATTACTTGCTAAAAGAAATTATTTTAAAAATGTATTTTTAAATATGGTCAAAATTAACATATTTTTAAATTATTACATGTCACATTATAATGATTTGTAAGAGCAAAGGATATTGAATGTTCTCATTAAGAATCACAGCAGACATATAATGAACAAAACTATTCATAACTAGTTTCATTACCTGGTTCTCTTTTTTGTACATTTCTACCATGTGCTTTTGAATAATTTAAAAATACATCTGATTTTATAGAAATCTTGGGGTTTTGCCTCAAAATATTTTTTCCCAAATTGCAAGGACTACATATTTTTAGGGGTGTTTTATCTCTAGTATTAGTGAGAATATTAATGAGAAATGTTTATCTGTCTTTTATTTTTTAATCGTGTTTATATTTCATGTTAATAGCACAATCTTTGTGGTGTAATCTAGTTGTTGGAGCACAAATGAGAGGCACTCTACTAAATTTTAACCCTATTTTTCCCAGTCCTAACTGCATGTCCTTAAGCAAGGCACTTATCTCAGTTTTACAGACAACAGAGGTTTTTGCCTATCTACCCAACAGGGATGTTAAGAGGATTAATTTGTTAAAAGCATGAAGATTCAAGCAAAAGTGAAACATTGCTATTAATGCATTCAACTCCAGTTTGAGTACAGGACCCTAAAGAAAATAAAGTTTTGAAAAATCAAGACATTTGCAATGTAGCATTGCAGACATAATCACAAAAAAACTCCTGTGGTTGCTTTTAAGAGGTTTAAGACTTCAACACTTCTTGCATTTTGTTGCCACCTTTGGACTTTNTAACAAAAAATTTTTTTAAATAAAAATTTTTTTTTTTTTTTTTTTTTTTTTTTTTTTTTTGTGGCAAACCTTAATCCTTTTGTTTATATGAACTCAGGTTTGTGGTTCAGGTTTTCTTTACCACCCTTCCCAAGTGTGGCATACAATTAGTTTTCTCAGGATTTCCTTGTGCCTGGGAAATTATCTGTGATTTTACTTTGCCTTCCAATATACTGTTTTTATTCTCTTGCCAGTTCTAGTCAGCCAGGCTGGAGTCAGGCACACACACATTTGTTTAAACCACTCCCAGGTTGGCCTGGCACAGCTCTGTTGACCAGTGCTGTTAAGAAGGGTGATCCAAAATAACCTACAGGTCTGTGAAGGGCTGAGGCTGAGAACAGCACTTCAAAATGATGTAAACAAAGCCTATTGAGTGTGAGAATTTCCTCTGTGGGCAGGTGTCCTCTGCTGTGATACTGATGGAAAGCCAAGATAAATGCATTTATGCATTTTCATAGGAAACAAAAAAACAAGAGGGGTTTATTGCATTAAGATTAGTAGTAACATTGACAGACCTGAAAACCAGATTGAGGTGCTAGATAAATTTCTAGTAAGGAAAAAGAGAAGACACAAAGATCCCAAAATAATGTATACTTCATTCTTTTGATGTTGCCCTTAATGTACCTATGAAATAGTCATGTGCTTGCATTGCAGTGATTAATTACCTCTGGTCTATCAAAAGCCAAATAAAAGAACAAGTCTTCATTCTTGGTTAGGGTTGATTAGACTCAAGTGTCCTTGCATTGAGCTGTGATTTTCCTGCTACGTGAAATTCAGGATACTGAAGAACTTAGTATTCCTGTGGGAGAGTGGAAGAAAACAGAAATAATTTTTAATGTTTTTATTAGCAAAAAAATATATTTCTCATGCACAAATCAAGATCTCAGTGTCATTTTGACGGTCCCAAAAGATTTTTAGTGGGAAATTAATATGGCTTTAAAGATTCAAGAAGAAGTGGCTTTATTGTACCACTTAAATGTCTCCCCTTGTGTCCTTTTGAGGTCATTTGTGCAAAGGAGTGAGCACTTTTTCACTCATGTACATGCAAGCCACTGCTCCTGTGGATTTGCAGGCTGAAAAGGATGATTTTGGCTGGCCTGTGGTCAATTTTTACGTGACTGATCTCAAGGGCCATGAAAGTAAATGGACAAGAAGATGGTGCCAATGCAGTGTTTAAAAGCACACATCTAACAGAGGTTTAATATACTTTTGAATACTGAATCAATAATAATACCATGAGTGAATTTGAGAAGAGCCAAGAACAATGTCTGTTTAATTTGGATGAAGTGAGTTTTGGCAGGCTATCAGTTAAGCTTCCAGAAGGATTTTGCAATATTTTTATTTGTGCATTGTTAGAAAAAAACTCACATCATAATATGCTAAGAAATAATAGATGCCCTCTCAAGGGCTGAATGCAACAAAGTGCAATTAAATAATCAAAGTTCAAAAAAATATAATTGCTTGATCAAATGTTTTGACTTGAAGTAGTAATTCAGAGGTGGTTTTCTTTTACTATTCGCTTTAAAAATTTGGGAATCCTGTTTTGATTTAAATTTTCTGTTCTTTCCTCTATGCTCTTCCAGGGTGTTTCCTCCTTCCACTGAATCAGGACAGTATCAATAGGACTGATATCACCCCTCTGGGTCTGATACTGTTACTCATTTTCTGTGTTTATGTGACTGCCCAATCTATACCAAAGAGACTGATGGAGTCCTGCTGGTCATAAGTGCTGCTAGCTAAGGGAGGAATGATATCCAACCCCTTTCAGCAAAGAGGTGATTAATCCCTCTAAGTGTAGTTCATATTTCTCTCTTCCTAGGGTTTTTTTTTTTTTGTGGGGCTTGCTGTCCATGACTTTCTTGTTTCACCCCTGCATTCTCTTTATGTCGGGAAAGACTAAGGACCTGCGTTTTTTTTTTCCTTGATGGGGAAGTAGTAAGTTTTATATTTCCCAAAATGAATGGCTGTGGGTAACCATAAGGTGCATTAAAACACTTATCACAGTGTTTATATCTGCTGAAATCAGGCTGAGAGTTTCAGAGAAAGGAGGAGTGGTGAAAGTGATTCTCACTCTCTGCCCACTGGTGGTAGGGGAAGCAACCTGTCCCAAGTTTGGTTTTCAGCACTCCCAGCTTGAAAACCAGGTGAGACTAGACTAGAATTCCCCAAGTACAGGATGTAGCTTTCAATTAGATGTGCTGCCTTTAGAATGTCTTCTCCAAATTCAGTCAGTGA